>PYXC01002417.1:4510000-4940000 GCA_015244755.2 Tenualosa ilisha
CTACAACAGTATTACTGTGGTTAGACAAATGAGGCAGATGAGGGTTTGTGTTTGTGCAAGTTAATATATGCATGTATGAACACGGCTCCTTTATTGGCTTAAACCTGTTTGCTGATACATCAGAGATGCCGTCACCTAAAATATACCTGGCACATTCCTGAGGATTTCTGAAATTGCATCACCCAACACACACACCACACACACACACAGGAATGCATGCAATCAGAACTGTAAAAATGTTACGCTCTGAATAATCGCAGTGATTCACAGCAGCACCCCGAACACCTTTCTACCAGACCCACCCATCCACACACACACACAAACACACACACACACAGGGTGTGTCAGAGCTCTGTGGAAAGCTGAAGATGCTCTGAATGCATGATCTGTACTGGTTACACAGAAGTAGATCAGACAAACCTTGCTTGGGATTCAGGGAGTCTTGCTCAAAATACTCACTTCAGTCCAATCACTGACTTGTTTGCTTTGGTCGTTCAGAAGCTTACCAGAGGCTGTCAACTTGATTGAATGGCATGGTTACCTGTGCTCAAAAATAAACAAACAAATAAATAACTAAAAGCATATTTTTGTCAGAGGGCTACGGAGACATGATTAACGCCATCTGCTTCTAATCTCTAGAATTTGCTATGGGGACTGCAGTCATGTTCCTAAAAAGGTTATTTGACATTGCTCAAGGTCATGTTGAAATGATTCCCTCCAGGATTGTATTTCCTCCATTCATTGGAGAACTGGCCTCCTTGACTTCATCATCATTCATCATTCATTTCTTTGCATTTCTTTCAGAGACAGAGAACCTAAAGGTGGCAAGCTCAAATAATTTCCTCATCAGCACTGGGGTCAAATGTACAATTTGTCATTGTTATATACATATTACTGTTTATAGGACACCGTGCAATGAACATTTTTTTTAAACAGGACACTACAGTTCAACAACAGCATTAGATAATGACTACATTTACGGTATCCTCTAGCTGTAAAAAGGAACAAGATGTCGCATCCAGCTATTTATTTCAACACCCCCCCCCCCTTAAAACTTTGCCAGTGTTTCTTTCTTTCACACTTGCAATGTTGCCAATGTTTGTCTCCTCATCCTTTCTCTCTCTCTTCCTTCCTCAGGGCCCTGTTATTTGAGGGCAGAAGCATTACATAAGTTAGTGCTCTCTGGTCTGTTACCCTGGCAAAGAGCTCAGATTCCTTCTAATGATGCTGTATATTATTTTTATACCCTCTGGGATGCCAGGCAGCCATGCCACAGTGCCGTGCCAGGAGCAAGCTGGGTATCAAGTGTTGTTCTAAAGGCGCCAGCCCCTCACATGGTGGCGAGCAAGGTGAAGTTACGCTCTTAACCCGGCTTTCTGTCCTTCTGATCTCCACAGCCATATTTTGGAATTGTCACTCAAGTTGTCACTGTGTTCCTGTGTCTTACTGAAAGTATTCTGTCTTACTTCAACTCTGTTTACTTGACTTGCCTGGGGTTCATTTACAGAAATTAAATAATTAGCAATTAGGTAATTAGAGGTAGATGTGATAACCTGTGAGAAAACAAACAGGTTATTCTTTTAAAACAATCCTCCCACAGTTGTTTTAACTGTTAAACTGTGATCTCTCAGCAGTTTTTACTTGCAATGTGGGATAACCTTTAAATGAAAGTGTGTGTGTGTGTGTGTTTGTGTGTGTGTGTTTGTGTGTGTGTGTGTGTGTGTGTACCGATTTAAGTACAGTACCTATTTATAGTGACTGAATGTCCATTTGTGTGCACAGGAATCAGTGAGTAAAAATCCATGGCTGCTAAGATACAGATGAGGCAGTGGATGGCTGGGAGCCTATGGCAGGACATGGGCACCTGTGGCTGCTGCCAGCTGCTAAAATAACCACAGGGGCAACGCACAGGGGCACAGGAGCTACCACGGGCAGCACACACACACACACACACACATAAGTTTTCACACTGTCTCATTTTCTCATTCTCACAAAGGCATGTGCACGTGTATGCACGCACACGCACACACAGACACACACACACAAGCATGCACATGCACACATTCTCTTTCCTGCTCACTCTCTCGCACACACACACACACACACACACACACGCACACATACACACGCACACACGCTAAAGCTGTGGAGTCCAGTGTAATCCCTGTGCCTTTCAGCTCACATTTCCAAATGCTTTAAAAGTTGTTTCTCTAAGAAATTGCATCTGTTGAGAGTTACTGAAAATGCTCAGGGTCATGTTCAAAAATGTAGATTTTCTTTTTTAAAAGCCGCTCCGCTCCAGGGGTCCTACACACATGAAATATCGTCAGAACGACCTACTGTTATACTGCTCTTTACAGTAAGTGTACTGATGCTTTCTGCTCATGTTGAAGAGTTCCTGTAGCGAGGTGCTGAAAACCATTTTGTGTTTGGCTCACTGTCTTTGTGCCAACCTCAAATCACACAGAAGAGCAGTGGAGCAGATCTGGGATAAATCACTCTGACCTGCCCTTCACTTGGCATCGAATTAACCCAGATTAAAAACACACCCCTCCCTTAAACCATAGTAGACTGTCTGAAAAATGGTAGAGGTTTGGAGGCCTACCTAGCGTTTCATTGAGATTCCTCGACAGAGATGCTGTCCATCATCCTCAGGTTTGGGGTTTCATGTTTTTTCCTGGTCCTAAGAGGACCTAAGAGAAAAAAAATATTTCAGAAGGCCCAGGTTGAACCTTTGCAAGTGAGACTGATGTGGAAAGAAATGTCATCCAAGAGATTTGCAAGTCTAACCACATTTTCTAATACAGTATTGCCACCATGGGGCTGAATATGAAATGGCAGTTTCAAAGCTTCAGCTTTGTGTCTGCATGTTTGTCACTGTAATTAATTTCTGCTCTGCTGACAAACGTGTGTCGTTGGAAAGGAGTAATGTGTGGTAAGGTCCGTATTGGGGTAGGCAGTGTGCAAAAAAAAAATGACACAGCTTTTCTGTTTATCACTGCAAAATCCATGCAAACATAAATGCAAACGTCTAAACAGAAGCACTCTGCCCAAAATCACCCATTTTGTGTGCAAAAGGCTCTAACGGTGACAAAACATTCAAAACATGCAGCAAAAGCAAATCTTTCCTTCAAACAGCACGATCGGTGTCAGGTCAGTGAGTACTCTCAGTCAATCATAACACAAAGGAGGACAAAATGCAAACTTTGCTTTCAAAATATGCAGATTCTGTCTTAGGTTTTGCTATGTATTTGCCATTTACTTGGTTACTGAATGCATGAAAAAGAAACAGAATGTTACAACATACATTTTATTCTTTCCTTAGAGTAATTATCATTGACATGCAAGACCCACAATACTGTAAGCACCTAGGCAAATATACTGTACAATACAGTGTACTTTATATACTGTAAATATATAAGTAGGCTAACTCAATTAAAACTCAATCCAATTTTCATTGACTTTCCTTTTTCAGCAAAGCATGGATACTTTTACAATTACTCTATATGCCTCTTCGACCTACCCTTGCAAATATCTTATATACATGAAAAATGAAGATTGAAGAATTATGGAGGAGGAGATTTACTCAGTGACATAAGTAATTCATATGTCTGCAGACAATCTTTTGGCTGTCTGACTAGATGCATTCCAGTTGTTGAAGCTAGTAATTCAATAGTCTTGGAACTTTCTATGAAAGCATGTGTTAAATGTTTTGAAAAACTTTGTGGAAAAATGTGTGAAACCAATGAAAACAGGCAGGGGCGGTTTCTGATATGGTCGCAGTGGGCCATTGCCCAGGGCGGCATTGTGAGGGGGTGAGGGGGGCCACATCATGGGCACAAACCAATGATGGGGGCAAAATTATCTTCTGTCAACGGGCCCAAAACTTCTAGCAGCGCCCCTGGCCATTTGTTATAAATTAGAATCTGAAAAAACCTTCCACTTTACAACACCATAAACAATCTCACTTTGCGCTAGAAATCACTGGAAATAAAATGAAAGACCAATTTTAAAACACGAGCTTCATTCATTTTGTTGGGAAATTAGCCAATTTTGCTAGCAAACAAACTCACAATGATTGGTTTTCTCAAGGTCTGTACATAAGGTAATTGGGCCAACATACCTGCTGTAGCCTTTTGATTGTACTTAGTTTGATAATGCGTACATTTTAAAATGTTTCACTGAAAGGATTCTGCTGATAGCCTTGATGAAGCATCCCTCTCTCTGTACACCCGTAATTTACTTTGTACACACCCATACACAGTGCCACATGCCCATCATAAGCAGTGGTTTTCGGTGCCTTGCTCCTCCATTGAATTTGACACATACACACATGCACAAACCCCAAAATCCACGCAATGTTAAGGCAATAGGAAGATAAGCAGAGCCTATATCCTGTCAGTGAAAATGAACAAGCCTTGCTCTGAGCCTCTCTAATACACCGGGTTTGGTATTCATGCCCATTGTTTAGACACTGAAATAAATGACGCGGCAGTGGAGAAAGAACTGAAGAACATGAAAATAAAAGAGATGTGCTGAAACTCTGGTGGGCTATATGCATAATGAGTCACAGTTCAGCGGAATCAAGTTGTAATTGAAGGGGCAGGAAGTTGAGCTTTGCTGCATGTGCATGTAAAGCCTGGAAGATGCGGCTGAGAAAGGATGAGCTATCGCAAAAGAAAAAAGAAAAGAAAAGCCTACAAAATGATGATCACTGACGAAGTATAGCCTATATTTGTCGTTCTTGACAGGATATAGATAAGACATTTATGCATTTAAATGATGCTTTTATCCAAAGCAACTATCAGTTATTCACGGCCAGTCTCCCCTAGTCTGTCCATGCTTTCCTACGCACTTCTGCTTGATAATTGAATTTTCGATTATTTGAATTTGTTTACTTGTTAATCTGGATTTTATCCCATTGTGCTCCTTGTCTCAGGAGGCATTTTAACCTGTCCGATCAGCGAACAGAGGGGTTGTGAATGCAGAGCTAGAATGCTATCAGTAAAGGCAGGCTACGACTCAAGGGCTGATCAAATTTTTGTGGTCGTGTGAGATCTACCAATTGCATGTATCTTATGGTCAAATTTATGGCACTCTCACTATCCAACAACTGGCTAGTTCATTTGTTTCAATAAACATTCTCTCTGGGGTATTGAGACCGTAGTTTGTACATAGGACCTAATTGTTAAGCCAACGGATTCTTCCGATCTAACATTCACCTGTACATTCACGGCTCAAGACAGACACTAGATTCTGTCTCTTCCGTTCTATCCAGAAAACTCAGACAGACGATGTAGCGTCATTGTTTGATGAGCTGTTTGAAGTCTCAAACGTCGCAAAGTGTGTTATATCGCGTTTTCTAAAATTGTCAACTGTGTTGGAATAATGGAACAGACGAACACATGCATTTATTATTTATGCATTTATTATTACACTACTTGAAACTGAAGAAACGATATAGGCCTGGGCAGAGGGGCAGTAGGTATTCTTTTGGTCGGGATACGCGATATGTTATAAATCAGTGCCTCATATTAAGAAAGTGAGAAATAGCCTACATAAATGATCTGTTCCAAGAAATGGGAGGACTCCGTACCCCTCGTCCAGTGACCACTATACCCCTAGACCTGGGTAGGCCTATATATGTATCATAGTCCTCATCAGCCTATTACTAGGCCTATATGGTTGCTGTTGTTATTATTAGGACTAGATGTTGTTAAAGTTTATACTTCTACTGTCTAATCTTTCTACTGTCAATCATTGTCTGAAATTAGCATATGAGGAACGAACCAAAATTTTGACCTAATCTCATATTAACGACCTAGTGTTGGTAGAAAACGTTTTAGGTCATCTCACGCCTAAAGGACGGCTGAATTAGACAAATAGCGGAGCTAAATGACTACCGCTTCTTCAAGAAAAGGCTTGTTTCTGCTGTGTGGTTGGAATCACACGACAGATAAGCGAACAGACGGCGTGACAGAAAATACGGTGCTAGGACAGTAACATTGCTCATTTAGAGCTGCAAGGCAATGGCTTGCCCACAGTGTGTTCAGTCCAAAGAATTTTGACATATGTCGTCACGTTGCTGCGGGCAATGTGCGGATATAGCCGGTTCCTCATTATCTTTGGTTTTGCCGCGTCATAATGGCCATACTGCATTCCTTGACGTCATAATCAAATTTTACTATAAATTCAGGCGAAAATACAGTAGACCTATTCACACAGACGGGAGATTCACACAAGACGACAGCTCTTTTTCCATAATTATTTCTCAATAATTATTTCTCAATAATTAGTCAATATTTGTATTAATTCTTCTGAATAGACATCAGTTAATGTAAGTTCAAACAACTTTGAAAGAAATCTGTTTGAAGTAGGACTAAATCTAATAGATAATTCAAATGATCTTGTCTTTTTAATTAATTAACATATAGCTGGCTGTTTATTTGAACTAAGTGGGTGGGATGCTTAACTGAAACTGCATGTATGTATTCAGCTTGTTTTCGTTTCCTCATGTTACCAGAGATAGGCACACTGTGCCTACATCTTTCACCGGAGTATGAAAGACAAAGGCAAGCTGGGAAAGAAACACCAGAATGAATCTCATGAGGATCATAACTCACGATTCCCACAACTAGAGCGATGTGATGATCACAGGAGACCCACACTAAGGGAGCAGGCACATTCGCCAAGGCTTCATGTGCCCAGCTCGCTGACCACAACCTTGCCCACACTTATTCCGAGGGCACACATAACCAACTCCCAGACCTCCACTGTGACTCAAGGGGCTCTTCTTCGTGCAAGAAACGGGGTCAGTCACACAGAACTTCATGCAGCCTTTGTCCCACAGGCCCCAAAGATGGAAGTGTCTGGAGGAGGCCTTAGGTGCTCCACAGCAGCTGGTTCTGGCATCATGCTCGGCAGAACAGACAAAGTATGCCCAGGGCCGAGCGCGAGAGATCTCGTTCATCTTAAGCCCCTGCCACCTATAGACAAGAGGTCACTGGAGTCAAGCGCACTCAACATGGAGCTCAGCAGACCAACACGCCCCAAAACAGGCAAGAATCGCCCTGAAAAGAGCTTTCCCATTAACTCCACAAAACCGCAAAAGGTTGTCCGAGCACAACAATTGTCAACACAAGCCCAAAATGTTTCCCAGGCACCAGCATCTTGCAAATTGAGAGGGCAACTGGGTAAAGACCAAAGAAGAGACCAAGCAAAGAACAGGTTCACTGACTTTAGTGACATGTCAGCAAATACGAGTGAATGTGTGTGCTTATCAGAGGACAGTTTGGCTAGGGTCGGGAGCGTGTACCAGGCAAGATCAAGGCTACAGCAGCTTCCTCAGCCTCCTCCTAAGCCCCCACAGTCTTCGTCATCTTCTTCACCATCTTCCTCATCTCCGCACCAGGTCCATTACACTTCACAGCCTCGTCTCCTGACTAAGAGGGCCCAGATGGAACAAAGGGTCCTCAAGACGGCTGTGGAGACATCCAAACAGCTCCCTGTAATAAGCCTGAATGGATCGATGGTCTGCAACATGGGTGCTGAAGAGTACAGTAGAGAGCTCCGACAGGCAGCCAACAAGCCGCGAGCCAAAGTGCCGGATCATGAGCCACCACTTGTGATCTTGTCTGTCTTGCGAGAGAGCCAACATCAACAAGTGCCTATCACCTGCCATGGCCGAAGGAGAAACACGGCTGTTTCCTTCCGAACACGGAGGTTCCCCATGGACACCCAGGACATTCATGCCACCATCCTTGAACACAGAGTTGGGCTAGAGACTTTGAGAAGAAACATCAAGGACTCCAGACGCACACGTGAGCCAGTGCACAGGCGCAGGAGAAGAATCACTCTGAGCCTCACAATGCCCTGCACCTTCCGCCTCAGGACTCGCAAGCCCATTTTTGCGCACAGAGTGGTCCTGAATGATTAAAATGTCAACATGGAGAGCATGGACGAGGAAAGGTAAGGGTTCAGTCCAGCAATCTACAAATATTCCTTTTATTCATCTAAGAAGAGTATGAAATAACCACTAAAATATTCCTCTATTACTATTAGCACAACACTGATCATGCTTCATTCTGTTCTTCTATACAGTCAATCTGCCTACTTCCAGTCCCCAGTTATTCACCATCTACTGGACACACAGGCATACATGATAACATCAAAGCCTACCGGGGAAGGATTGTACATCAATATGGACCCCCAGCATCAAATAATGAAAATCTCTTTCAGACTGAATTTCAGATGTTTCATTTCTTGTTACCACTCCCTTATTTTTGAGCAACCTCTAAAACAAATTAAGGCCAAAGATACTCTCAAGGCCAAGGATATCAAAAAAATATTTCATTTTGTGCACAACTTGTCAAACAAATTGTCACCAATCAGTTTTTCAAAACCCTCCTCCATTTTTTGCCCTCCCTTTATCGATCTTTCTCCAACCTTCACTCACTCTGCAATACAGTAATAAAAATGTTAAAGTACTTTTGTTCAAGAGGGTCTTTTTAAACCTGTACAATCAATTCTGTATCAACAGAATTACATCGAACAAAACCAAAATGGCACTCTTCACACTTTTCACATGCAGTAATGCTATTTCAGAAGCTTTTACCAGCTACAGACTGCCAAAGTTATGATCAACAGGTCAACAGTGCATCATAGTGCACCAGTGTTCCCTTTTGTTTTTTTCCAGCACTGAGCAAATTGAAATTTTTGGCATGCTTCAGCACTGTGAGCTTCCTTTCATAGTCGATATTCAATATTTGGCCAGGATTTTTTTTATTCAGCTGTTTGCTGTTTGGTTGGTAATTAACAAACTTGCACGAATGAAATAATGCCTGCAATTAGCCTCCATGAGGAGCAACAGGACACCACTTAGTTGCCTGTTCATGTTTAAGCTTAAAAGCAGAAAATCCCAATGATGGGGAAAATACAAGGTTTTATGAGAATGTGGTGGGAGGAGAAGGAGAGGGGTTATAGCCTAATGGTTTCACACAGCCAACATAAACTTGCAAAGTACAGTAAATAAAACAATATGTTAATTGAAATCACATAAATAGTCCAGTCAGTTAGATGCTTTGTTGAAGCCCTACTTAAAACCTGTGATAGGTTACAAAGGTGAACTAAATGTTTGCATTCTTGTCTGTGATACATCCTTAAAACATTAAGGATGGTACATGTAATAGATATCATAGACATGGTTTGTGCTCCCATCCATTAGTGAGCAAAAGGGTTTTCCACAGGTCCTGAGGAAAGGAAGCAGACAGACAGCTGGACTACACTGACATCTAGTGGTGATCAAAGGTGTAGCAGGGGTTGTATACTGTATGATGCAGTTGTGTATTCTGCAGTCAGGTATAGGCTAAATAGACAATACAAAAAATAGTACTGCATGAGTCTGCATGAATTTTTCCCAAAAATGCAGCAAAAATATTTTTTGTAATCTGCGGTGTCAGATTACTATAGAATTTGGAGTGTGTGATGGTCTGAAGAAATGTGGAGAAAGGCCATCAAAAAGTATTCAAAACAAAGGGCAAAACTCAGTTATCAGAATAGTTTGCTGAAATTGAGGCAGATCTGCTTGAGTTGGTTGTACGAAATGAGGCAGTTCCACTGATGCTGGATAAGTTTCCCCTTTCCCATCAGATCCCATCTGTAATAGTTTTAGTCCAGTCATACATCTGCACTTCTATCTCATCTTATCTGTTGTTTTATTTCTTTCATTTACATTTACATTTAGCAGATGCTTTTATCCAAAGCGACTTACAAAAGAGGATAACATTCAGCTACAACACAATGAGCTAACAAGGAGTGCATATTGCTAACATAGAATCTGCGCTGTTTTAAGTTGAAAGTGCAATAGTGTAACAGAATGTAGAGAAATTAACTTATTAAGTGCATTTTCAAAGTTTACGCCAGGAGATATTCTTGGAAGAGCTTAGTCTTCACGAGTTTCTTGAAGGTGGAGAGGGTATCAGTTGATCTGGTAGCACTTGGGAGGTCATTCCACCAGTGCGGAACCAGATATGAGAAGAGTCTGGACCGACCTGCACAAGGTGTTGGCCGTGCTAGGAAACGTTCCTTAGAGGAGCGTAGTGGTCGTCGGGTGACATAGGGCTTTAGAAGAGAATTCAAGTAGATGGGAGCAGAGCCATCATTCACCCTGTAGGCCAACATAAGTGCCTTGTAAGTTCTTTCATGGCTTTGTCTAATCTTTTATGTGTGACTTTATTTCTTTCCTTTATGTCTTTTCTTGTTTTAATCATGTAGACCTACTGTTCTTCAAATGTATTCTTGTATTGTTCAATGTCCACTCTAATCAAATCACAAGGAGACAACCAAGTTGTTTTAAGTTTGTGTTTATCAAATGTTTAATTCTATGTTGTCCAGTCGACCTTGTTCAGACTTATTTTTTTTCTATGTTGTCCAGCTGACCTCGTCAGACTACTTCTGCAGGTAAAAGAATGAGATCATTCACTGTGCCCTTGGTTATTGAACACAGACAATACTCGCACTGATCTAAATATTAGTTTTATGGCTATTTAGTTGACCTACATTATGCAATATGATCCACTGGTGAGTTAATCTTTCCCCGTAGAATCATTTAGAAGAGTTGTTGTCATCTATTGACTCATATAAGTCCTTACAACTTTAATCTTATCTGATTGGAGAAATCTGTGGAGATAAGGCAGTAAACACCCCCCCTGCCAAAAAAAAAAAACAAAAAACAAAAACCAATTTAGTTCTTATTAGAACTGAATGGTTTAAAGGAAGAATATGAAATCCTTCAAAAAATGCTACATGCAACCTAGATTTGGAAAATGTACTATAGAAAAGGTCCTACCGACCTTCAACCTTTCCTCCCAAGCCAAGTTTGCCTCTTAACACACTTGCAAATGTAAAATGCTTGTTTATTTGACAGACCCATCATCATCCATTTGTTACCAGCAGAGTTTTCAGGATGCTTACAAGAGGTTTTTGCTGCTTCCACAGGTGACTGATGTTTTAATTTTGATTTCCGAGCATTAAATTAATTGATTAGGATTGGAGAGGGAGAAATGATCTCATACCCCTCCTTTTAATCTCATCACTCTTACTCTAGGATACCAGAACGTGTGCTTAAGTTAGCAAAGCACCAATGAAAATAGGTGCTTGATAACCCACTGAAAGGCTCAGTGTGTTGATTCATTATGGTTTGCTTTAGTTTAATTTATTAGGCTCATTATGGTCTTTTCAGGTCACAACCTACAATAGTAAAAGTATAATAAAAAACATTAAACTGCACCATAGCCTAAAACACCACAGGTCACTAAAAATTAAGAAGAAAAGTTAAATTAGGCCTATATATGTGTTTGGGCATTACTGATTTTAGTGTGTGAAGATGTAGGTATTATACTTTTCAAATGTTTAATGTTAGAAAATTTTAGGCGATAGATATCTATTGACCTCTTAGTGACGTTTTTAGGAAGTCGCGTAGCCCTTTCAGCTTTTACACTGTAGAACACTAACACAAACCTATTGGTTACTAGACTATATAAGTACCAAAAAACTTACTGTAAAACATACTGATATGTCTGTAAGGACATGGGACAGTTCTGTATAGATTAAAAAGCAAAATAGCGCCCCCACGGAATATCGTAACTGCAGCCAACAATGCCCAATATCAATGTAAAGTTTAAGGTGGAACTGTTTCGAATACGTAGCTGTAAGTAAGAAGGCAACTTGGGTCTTGTCCCATACGGGCTTTTTGCCTTCTCGTCAGTTCTTCTAGTTTGGAGTGTTTTACTTGCCAAGGTGTGGAACTAAGAGTAGGACGGGTAGGATCTGGAACCGAACAGAGGTTTTCTGCTGTAACGTTAACGACGCTGATATTTGACCTATGAGCAAGAGTTTATCAGACAGAAATAAAACTAATGCACAGCCTAGAAAATAATTTCAGTATTCGATTTACAACTTAATAGTTTGCCTCGCTTATATTCAACAAATGGCGTTGGCTAAGAGTGTCATGTGGCACGACTTGCCTTGCATAGGAAGCACGTTTGGATTCTCCAAGTACAGCAAACTCATCTTAAATGTACCTGTATACTCAAAGAAAACACACATCCGTTTCAACTGGTAGACAGTATCTGAATACAAATGTCCACATTAGTTGTGAATCATATGAAGCTTACCCATACCAGATAAGCATTTGTGATTGGTTCCTTGGTTGGTGGCGATTCACAAATAGGCTACAATTGGTTCGTCTCCAGACAGCAGAGTCGGATTTCCTGGTGGTTTACCCAGGGTTTAACCAAGCTGGTGATAACTAACCAGGCTAGCGCCACCATGTGCCTCTGCTCAGTTTGTTATTGTTCCACCACTGCGGTGCCAGAGGAGCCAGACATAAGCTTCAGTTCACATCATCTCTGAGCTGGGATGGACCAGTCAGCGAGCAGAGGGAGGGCTGATAGCGCTAACGTTGAATTCAAACAATGCATTTCAGTGCGTAGCATACTGCCCACTATAGAGCGAACGCATGCCAATTGCTAGGGTTCAGACACTTTTCACGATGTGAAACGACGTGAAAGCAGCTGATGCATCAGGCTAGATGATAGTTGTACTTACCAGCAAAAAATTCTCTTGGGACCTGATTTTACTGATACTGGGCCCTCAGAATTGCCTACAAATCTAGACATAACCTAGCGGTATTAAATAGTTTTGCTCAGCCTGGACATCTAGCCATGAGCTATAGGGCCTCAGTAGGTCTTCTTCCAAGTTTTGGTCAGACCAATCACATCGCTTTGTCCTTAAAGAGACTCGCCCAGACGTACCCTTGCAGTAGCTTATCAGCATTAGCATCAGCATTACAACTTCTGACTCAGCCCCTTGGATTGAGCCCGGTCTATCAGTCATGGCCAGACCACACATTTTGGTGGTATAGTCTGGTTTTGTCAGGCTACCCTCAAAAGGCAATGGTATTCATTGTTTTCCTATGCTTTTTTAACATCCTTTTGCATTCCCTCACAAGAACTGTGGTTTTCTCATGCATTTTCTTGAAACAGTTAATGCAAAACTATTATTAGGAGGAGTTATTAGGAAGAATGCAATAGAAAAAAGAATATTTTTTCACCACTGATTTTTCACTATTATTTCCCTTTCATAAGGTTAATGTGTTCTCTTGTATAAATGACTGCCACAGACACTCCCGGTGGGTCTGCCATCAGAAACTGAACCATCTCTGCTCTCTGTGCTTTTTCTGTTAGGTTTCTGATGTTCAGTCATGGAGAGACATCTCTCCATTGTCCTTCTAGGAAAAGCAGGAGTTGGTAAAAGTGCTTTAGCAAACACTATTTTAGGACAAGATGCATTTGATTCAGGATCAGCGAGTAAACGAATCTGTAGAAACAGCACAAGGTTTTGGGAATCGGATAACGGTGTTTGACATCCAGAAATATTGGGATCAGAGCAACGGATTGACATCTTCTGTAAGGAAGTTCTGGGATCTGATAGACCTCTTTTCTTCCTGCTGGTGATCAGAATTGGAGAATTCACAGAGGAGGACCTGGAGGCTGTGGAGGCAGCGATCAGAGTCATTGGGGACCACAGGATGAAAAATAGTTACCTGCTCTTCACAGGTGGAGAAGACTTGGACATATCAGTGGAGGAATATATCAAGCAGAATAAGAGTTTACTCCCAGATGTTGCTAGAAGATTTTTTGGGAGAATACACCTGTTCAGTAATAGCAAGCAAGCAGGAGGAAGAGAGCAAATCAAAGAGCTGCTACAGAAGTTAGGTAAATTACTATTGCTGTGCTGGCAAGATGTTATTCCAAGGCTCAAAACTGCTGCAAAAACTAAGGATTAATCGCGTGTAGGCTAATCTTGTCTATCAACTAAGGTTGCTTTGGCATTCAGTCACCAAAACCTTGACTCCAAGATCAAAATATGACATAATTGTATGTGTGGATCACCACAATATTGTCTATGTGACATTCCATCAGTACCCAATGGATATGCATGCACATGCATTAAATCCCTACAGTGTTAGTCTGGATTTTATCCCATTGTGCTCCCTGTCTCAGGAGGCATTTTAACCTGTCCAATAAGCAAACAGAGGGGTTGTGAATGCAGAGCTAGAATGCTATCAGTAAAGGCAGGCTATGACTCAAGGGCTGATCAAATTTTTGTGGTCGTGTGAGATCTACCAATAGCACACAGCAAATCAGTCAGAGTACATTTTACTCTGAGAGTGTTCATTTTAACACTCCCTCAGAGTATATATAATCCACACTTGTTGGTGTTAAATAACACTAAACCAAAGTGTTAACATATTAACACTTGCCTAGAGTTCCATAATTAACTCTACCAGAGTAAATTGGCCTTAGTTAAACTTACTCTCAAAGTGTTAATTAACAATACAATCAAGTATGTATAATTCACACTTAGTAGAGTTAAAACAATTCCCTAAATGTAACCATAACAACACTAGTCTGGAGTTTCACCAATAACTATCAGAGTAGACTAGTTCAGACTATACCAACTATATATATATATGATCTTTATTCCTCATTGTTAAAACACAAGATAAAGACAACATTTACATTTGCATTGCAGATAGCACACCCAATATTATCGTAAATTAAAGCAAAACATGAAAACATTTCACAATTATTTTCTTTTATTTATCTGAGATCAAACAAGCCAGTGGACAGGTACAACATATAGTTCATCATCAAGCCCGTATGCATTTTGTATCGAAAAACACTTGGGTGATCGCAGATCACAGCACTTAACAACAAAATGCCTCTTCTCAGAATCAAAAACTAAAAATGCATGGAAATGTTCATGAAAGCAATTTGTAATCATTTCATGCACAATAAACGAAACCTCATTATCGATTAATAACACTTTTACTGTCTTACAGAACAAAGGCAAATCGTCCTCAACCCCTGTACAAACAAGGAGACCCTCCCTGTATTCACATCCATCAACTTTAACCCATGATGTACAACACACATCATGTGCTAATGCATTCACAGTTTTCACATATTCACTAACATCAAATTCATCAAAGAAGGACTTCATTGGACCGTGCTCAAATCTATGGAGGTTCATTGTGTTCCATAGCCAACTGATAGGCCTTGGCCAGGAATTTGGTAATATTCTTGAAATTTTTAATATACAGGCATACAGGCATGAGAAACTACATATGGGCAAGTGAACAGTGTTAATGAATTACTTTTTGTAGGCTAGCTGCTGAAGTGTATTCAATGCAACAATAGGTTTGAGTAACATGTTGAATTAGAACAGGCTATGTTTCATAACGTGTCATGAATAGTTAATTCTGTGAACAGAGCCGCGATAACTTAAATTATTTGACTGAAACTTTCTATTCCAGGGGAGGGGAGAGAGAGGGAGAGGGGGAGTGGCTACAGTGCTTAGAGCAGCAAAGCTAAAGCAATGGAAGGCAATGGAATTAGGATGGCACCCTTCAAATTCAGATGAGTGGTTCAAGAGTTAGGTGTGGAACAGACATACATACAAACAGGAGACAAACAGACTTTTGTTGCATTAATAGATAGATGAATCTGTACCAACCTGGACCGGCATCATCATCTTCAGTCTTCTTTGCTGACATCAATAGGTTGCGTACAGTGAGAGTCTGGGTCAAGACTTGGACTTCTTCAATAATCTTGGATTTGATGGCGTCCCATTTCTCCATCAACTTGGATGACGCTTCCACTCCAAACAAAAGTCTGCAGTCTTTGTTAATCTAAAGCAGGGATGGGCACAAAATACCAAAATATATTTCCAAATAAAATGCCAAACACTCAAAACTACAGGATATCAAAATAAACCTCCACAAAAATATCTAAAGATACAAAAAAACATTGCTTAAAAGACTTAGGCCAAATCTCACTCTATTTCACCCCTTTTTTCCTTCCCCTCATCTGAGGAAATAATTTATTTTACATTTGACTACAGATTTAGCGTTTTGATATTTCATGGACAACTTCAAAATCCAGAAAGTATAGGACAAAAAAAACCTGCCAACGGCAGCTTTAACTACTTGCCCACTGCTGCCAGTAAAATCTTCAAAAAATAAAGAAATGTAGACTACGCCATGTAGTGACGAGGGATCCCAACTTCAAAATTTCATTCTAAACTTATGATCAGTACATTGAAATCAAATAGAAAGTTACCCATCAAGCCACAAAGTTGGCTACAAATTTTCACTGATTATATGATCTGAAATCAACAAAGATCCTCATCAGTACACAATGAAAACTAGCTTGCAGATGTTAATATGTGCATGTACCAAACCTTTCACATCGAGAAATCTTGGATACGTTTTCAGAATCTCAGTAGTGATCTCTGGATTATGAACCAGCTCTTGACGATGGTGAAACGTGTCCTCCATTTTGCTGCGGATGACTGAATCATCACTGGAATGTAGAAACAGGAACATGGCCTCCCTAACCGCATCCCCATCCAGTGGTTGTTCTGTGACTGGGACCTCCCTGTAAGGCCACAGGACTGCTATTCGTAGAACGCTGGGACACTCTCCTCTGCACCGTTTTTAGTCGCCATGCTAAGTAGCCTGTGCCACTTGCTGAATCATAGAAATGCTCCTGAAAAATATTTTCACAGTACAATTGAAAAAGAAAAACAATCAATATCCATTAATTGGTCATTGTTCTATATCATAATAAATAACAATTAGTAGGCTCTTACATAGCCGTTGGTTGAGTAAGGATCCCTGAGGTTAGGAAACAAGCTCACAATCCCAAGTGCATATTGTTCCCTTCGGGAGCGTACCGGGGTCTTTCTACACAGGAAGATGCATAGATTCAACATTAACCAACAACACAGTACACCTGAAACGATACGCGCAAGGATTGATTGACCCAGGACAACTCTTTTGCCTTGACACCTAAAGCCGCTGAAACTGAAATTTCACTACTCTAGTTAATTTCTGGATCCTTCTGTTAAACTTTTCAGGGAACGCTTTCTGATATATTTAACAAGCTAAGAAAAGTTCCCAAATTGCTGGGTCTTTAGCACATTCAACAGGATATTGCACAAGTGGGTGCATAGTGAACATCAGATCCTCAGTGCAAGAATCTGACCATAGAACATTTACATTTTTTAGACAACTGAGATACAGGCATTCCATTACATATTTTTTCAACAAGTTCAGTAAGGCCATATATGTAGAACAATTTCTATGGTAACTTGTCAAATTCTATTGCATTTACTATACTCTCTCACTAACGTCCCCATGCATTTCAACCATGTGGCTGACTAAGATATTCACAAGATGCCTTCTTGTGCAGTGTGTCAAGGTACTGGATCTCCTATACTCCTCCATTATTTCCTGTCCTCCTGCACTCTTCTCCAGAACATCCTGGACCATCTACATATGCAAGATACACAATGACATACACACTGAAATAAGTATTAAAATGCTGCAATTTGCATATGGGTGCTTTTCTGTACGTGTGTGCTCCTGTATTTTTCAGAACAACATGGCACGCATGTCCGCACAGCACCATGTTTATGTATTTAGCAAGCTTTAGATGCAATTAAGTCTTCAGCATTCAGAAAATGGCCTATTCTTACTACAGTACTCTGCACAATTTATCAATGCACAAAGTAACATATCTAATATTAAATTAGTCTCAAACATTTAGGTCTCACCCTTTTAGCATTCTCAGCACCATCTAGAGGAGAGGAGACTTGTCTCTCTGCCTCAGTAGGTGCCTTTTCCATCAGACTTGCCGAGAGAAACACAGGGTCCACTGACGTATTGGGCGTCGAATAACTGTTTGGCTGAAATTCTAAAAACGACAAGAAACAGCACACCAAGTCAGATTCAGATTTCATATATATATATATATATATATATATATATATATATACAAATAAAAGAGAGATCTGACTACTTAATTAAATACAGTTGGAAATGTACCATGGCACCATAAGTACCATTATAGTTTATTTAAAATATTGTTTCCTGCATTTCATCATTCATAGCACAACAATTAAGTGCCATGTTTGCCACAGAAAGTAACAGACATTTGTGCCTCTCGCTCTGCTTTTATCCTCTCTGATATTATCTTCACCAGACCACCACCACTATAGTACCAATTATGTAGGTGTGATTGCAGCCCGCTTCTGAATTAAATGGCAACATCACTAACCAATCAACAGAGTCTAGAATGCACCTACAATTAAAATACAGTACCATCAAAATCTTTGGCCACCAAGCAGATATTTGGGTTGGCTTCAAGGATGTCGTGGAACACTTCTTCGTCAATCACAGTCTCAGACTCATCAAATAACTTTAGTTCAACTGATGATGGGATCTCAAACTTGATTTTGACTGAAAAAGAAGTTACAGATTTCATTATTCAGTGTGATTTTTTTTTACCACGTCAGGGGTGAAAATGGGGGACACAAGCAAACGGATTAATACAATTTGAATAAAATTTGAATAGAATAAAAAGTACAATTTTTCAGGGAATTAGAGACAATTTCCTCACTAGTACAGCCATTGGATGGACAAGATATTTGACAACAGTGCATCATAAGAATGAATTGCCTAAATGCTTGCCATAAACAATATTTATGATACTTAATTGGCTCATCAAGATAGTCTAAAAATGCATCACTAAGTGTGCATCTGAAATGCAGATCCATAAAATATGCTCACACAAATTAAACATCTTACCTTCTTCAATGACATTTTCAAATGTAAATCCAGGCTGAAGTTTCAGGTACCTTTTCAGTCTGTGATACTGGACTTTGAGAAGCATTGTTGCTAATTTGTTCCTGTGTGTGTGGTCTGAAATGAAAATATATAGAAAAGTCACATGAACATCAAATCACACACTACCACATTACAGGTTATATCTTGCAGTAGTTCATTTTTGGGTTGCTGGCATTACTACAAAGGCAACTCGAGGCACCGCGGAAACTTCCAGAAACCTGCCATTTAAATATACATAAATCTGACGAATATCAAACATACTGTAGCACCAAATTCGACTGGCATTATGCTAAATATCAACAGATCTAAATACTCACTTCTTTAGATACCAATCACGAAATAAGTACATCAGACAGCGGTAGGAATTTCCAAATATAAGTTAATCTAAAGCCAAATAAAACCAAATCACCGAAATGTCTCGTCATGCACAACTTAGCTGTCGGTATCTAACAGAGTGGACACGTCACACACACCTCGCCAACGAACGTTACTGCCACCGGTTAATTTTAAGGTACACCACATAGTTGCTCAATGCCTCATGGTAGCTCACACTTTTGATGTGGCAGGCGGTAAACTAAACGCTGGAGCCAAAAAATGGAGACAGTATAAACCACGATCATAATGTCACTGTTAACGAACGGATTTTTTTTTGGCTACACAACTCGACATACGTGTACTTTATATTAACATACGATTGTAACAACATGAGAGTTATTGTTACACTGCAGGAGTACATGTTTGACAAATCAACTCCAAAATTAACTGTAAGCAACACTGAAATGTTTATCTCTGAAAAACTAACACTCTTTTACAGTATTGATTTTGCTGTGCATGTATCTTATGGTCAAATTTATGGCACTCTCACTATCCAACAACTGGCTAGTAACATTGCTCATTTAGAGCTGCAAGGCAATGGCTTGCCCAGAGTGTGTTCAGTCGTATGGCTAGTTCATTTCTTTCAATAAGCATCCTCTCTGGGGTATTGAGACCGTAGTTTCTACATAAGACCTAATTGTTAAGCCAACGGATTCTTCCTATCTAACATTCACCTGTACATTCACGGCTCAAGACAGACACTAGATTCTGTCTCTTCCGTTCTATCCAGAAAACTCAGACGATGTGGCGTCATTGTTTGATGCGTTGTCTGAAGTCTCAAACGTCGCAAAGTGTGTTATATCGCGTTTTGTAAAATTGTCAACTGTATTTGGACATTGACGAACACATGCATTTATTATTTATGCATTTATTATTAGACTACTTGAAACTGAAGAAACAATATAGGCCTGGGCAGAGGGGCAGTAGGTATTCTTTTGGTCGGGATACGCGATATGTTATAAATCAATGCCTCATATTAAGAAAGTGAGAAATAGCCTACATAAATGATCTGTTCCAAGAAATGGGGGGACTCAGCCTATTACTAGGCCTATATGGTTGCTGTTGTTATTATTAGGACTAGATGCTGTTAAAGTTTATACTTCTACTGTCTAATCTTTCTACTGTCAATCATTGTCTGAAATTAGCATATGAGGAACGAACCAAAATTTTGACCTAATCTCATATTAACGACCTAGTGTTGATAGAAGACGTTTTAGGTCATCCCATACCTAAAGGACGGCTGAATTAGACAAATAGCGGAGCAAAATGACTACTGCTTCTTCAAGAAAAGGCTTGTTTCTGCTGTGTGATTGGAATCACACGACAAATTAGCGAACAGACGGCGTGACAGAAAATATGGTACTAGGACAGTAACATTGCTCATTTAGAGCTGCAAGGCAATGGCTTGCCCACAGTGTGTTCAGTCCAAAGAATTTTGACATATGTCGTCACGTTGCTGCGGGCAATGTGCGGATATAGCCGGTTCCTCATTATCTTTGATTTTGATAGCTTTTTGCCGCGTCATAATGGCCATACTGCATTCCTTCACGTCACAATCAAATTTTACTATAAATTCAGGCGAAAATACAGTAGACCTATTCACACAGACGGGAGATTCACACAAGACGACAGCTCTTTTTCCATAATTATTTCTCAATAATTATTTCTCAATAATTAGTCAATATTTGTATTAATTCTTCTGAATAGACATCAGTTAATGTAAGTTCAAACAACTTTGAAAGAAATCTGTTTGAAGTAGGACTAAATCTAATAGATAATTCAAATGATCTTGTCTTTTTAATTAATTAACATATAGCTGGCTGTTTATTTGAACTAAGTGGGTGGGATGCTTAACTGAAACTGCATGTATGTATTCAGCTTGTTTTCGTTTCCTCATGTTACCAGAGATAGGCACACTGTGCCTACATCTTTCACCGGAGTATGAAAGACAAAGGCAAGCTGGGAAAGAAACACCAGAATGAATCTCATGAGGATCATAACTCACGATTCCCACAACTAGAGCGATGTGATGATCACAGGAGACCCACACTAAGGGAGCAGGCACATTCGCCAAGGCTTCATGTGCCCAGCTCGCTGACCACAACCTTGCCCACACTTATTCCGAGGGCACACATAACCAACTCCCAGACCTCCACCGTGACTCAAGGGGCTCTTCTTCGTGCAAGAAACGGGGTCAGTCACACAAAACTTAATGCAGCCTTTATCCCACAGGCCCCAAAGATGGAAGTGTCTGGAGGAAGCCTTAGGTGCTCCACAGCAGCTGGTTCTGGCATCATGCTCGGCAGAACAGGCAAAGTATGCCCAGGGCCGAGCGCGAGAGATCTCGTCCATCTTAAGCCCCTGCCACCTGTAGATAAGAGACCCCTGGAGTCAAGCGCACTCAACATGGAGCTCAGCAGACCAACACGCCCAAAAACAGGCAAGAATCGCCCTGAAAAGAGCTTTCCCATTAACTCCACAAAACCGGAAAAGGTTGTCCGAGCACAACAATTGTCAACACAAGCCCAAAATGTTCCCCAGGCACCAGCATCTCGCAAACTGAGAGGGCAACTGGGTAAAGACCAAAGAAGAGACCAAGCAAAGAACAGGTTCACTGGCTTTAGTGACGTGTCAGCAAATACGAGTGAATGTGTGTGCTTATCAGAAGACAGTTTGGCTAGGGTCGGGAGCGTGTACCAGGCAAGATCAAGGCCACAGCAGCTTCCTCAGCCTCCTCTTAAGCCCCCACAGTGTTCGTCATCTTCTTCACCATCATCCTCATCTCCGCACCAGGTCCATTACACTTCACAGCCTCGTCTCCTGACTAAGAGGGCCCAGATGGAACAAAGGGTCCTCAAGACGGCTGTGGAGACATCCAAACAGCTCCCTGTAATAAGCCTGAATGGATCGATGGTCTGCAACATGGGTGCTGACGAGTACAGTAGAGAGCTCCGACAGGCAGCCAACAAGCCGCGAGCCAAAGTGCCGGATCATGAGCCACCACTTGTGATCTTGTCTGTCTTGCGAGAGAGCCAACATCAACAAGTGCCTATCACCTGCCATGGCCGAAGGAGAAACACGGCTGTTTCCTTCCGAACACGGAGGTTCCCCATGGACACCCAGGACATTCATGCCACCATCCTTGAACACAGAGTTGGGCTAGAGGCTTTGAGAAGAAAATCAAGGACTCCAGACGCACACGTGAGCCAGTGCACAGGCGCAGGAGAAGAATCACTCTGAGCCTCACAATACCCTGCACCTTCCGCCTCAGGACTCGCAAGCCCATTTTTGCGCACAGAGTGGTCCTGAATGATTAAAATGTCAACATGGAGAGCATGGACGAAGAAAGGTAAGGGTTCAACAGTCCAGCAATCTACAAATATTCCTTTGATTCATCTAAGAAGAGTATGAAATAACCACTAACATATTCCTCTATTAGTATTAGCACAACACTGATCATGCTTTATTCTGTTCTTCTATACAGTCAATCTGCCTACTTCCAGTCCCCAGTTATTCACCATCTACTGGGCACACAGGCATACATGACAACATCAAAGCCTACAGGGGAAGGATTGTACATCAATATGGACCCCCAGCATCAAAGAATGAAAATCTCTTTCAGACCGAATTTGAGATGTTTCATTTCTTGTTACCGCTCCCCTATTTTTGAGCAACCTCTAAAACAAATTAAGGCCAAAGATACTCTCAAGGCCAAAGATATCAAAAAAATATTTCATTTTGAACACAACTGTCAAACAAATTGTCACCCATCAGTTTTTCAAAACCCTCCTCCATTTTTTGCCCTCCCTTTATCGATCTTTCTCCAACCTTCACTCACTCTGCAATACAGTAATAAAAATGTTAAAGTACTTTTGTTCAAGAGGGTCTTTTTAAACCTGTACAATCACGGAGCAATACACATCTTTAAAATCAGTGAACTTGTTACTCAACTTCACTAAAACTACTGCCACTGGTGTTACCTTACAACAAAGTGAACAAATTTCACATCACTGTGATCAATTCTCTATCAACAGAATTACATCGAACAAAACCAAAATGGCACCCTTCACACTTTTCACATGCAGTAATGCTATTTCAGAAGCTTTTACCAGCTACAGACTGCCAAAGTTATGATCAGCAGGTCAACAGTGCATCATAGTGACCAGTGTTCCCTTTTGTTTTTTTTCCAGCATTGAGCAAATTGAAATTTTTGGCATGCTTCAGCACTGTGAGCTTCCTTTCATAGTCGATATCCAATATTTGGCCAGTATTTTTTTTTTCAGCTGTTTGCTATTTGTTGTAATTAACCTTGCATGATGAAATGATGCTGCAATTAGCTCCATGAGCATGCTTCAGCACTGTGAGCTTCCTTTCATAGTCGATATCCAATATTTGGCCAGTATTTTTTTTTTCAGCTGTTTGCTATTTGGTTGGTAATTAACAAACTTGCATGAATGAAATGATGCCTGCAATTAGCCTCCATGAGGAACAACAGGACACCACTAAGTTGCCTGTTCATGTTTAAGCTTAAAAGCAGAAAATCCCAATGATGGGGAAAATACAAGGTTTTATGAGAATGTAGTGGGAGGAGAAGGAGAGGGGTTATAGCCTAATGGTTTCTCACAGCCAACATAAACTTGTAAAGTACAGTAAATAAAACAATATGTTAATTGAAATCACATAAATAGTCCAGTCAGTTAGATGCTTTGTTGAAGCCCTACTTAAAACCTGTGCTAGGTTACAAAGGTGAACTAAATGTTTACATTCTTGTCTGTGATACATCCTTAAAACATTAAGGATGGTACATGTAATAGATATCATAGACATGGTTTGTGCTCCCATCCATTAGTGAGCAAAAGGGTTTTCCACAGGTCCTGAGGAAAGGAAGCAGATAGACAGCTGGACTACACTGACGTATAGAGGTGATCAAAGGTGTAGCAGGGGTTGTATACTGTATGATGCAGTTGTATATTCTGCAGTCAGGTATAGGCTAAATAGACAATACAAAAAATAGTACTGCATGAGTCTGCATGAATTTTTCCCAAAAATGCAGCAAAAATATTTTTTGTAATCTGCGGTGTCAGATTACTATAGAATTTGGAGTGTGTGATGGTCTGAAGAAATGTGGAGAAAGGCCATCAAAAAGTGTTCAAAACAAAGGGCAAAACAACTCAGTTATCAGAATAGTTTGCTGAAATTGAGGCAGATCTGCTTGAGTTGGTTGTATGAAATGAGGCAGTTCCACTGATGCTGGATAAGTTTCCCCTTTCCCATCAGATCCCATCTGTAATAGTTTTAGTCCAGTCATACATCTGCACTTCTATCTCATCTTATCTGTTATTGTTTTATTTCTTTCATGGCTTTGTCTAATCTTTTATGTGTGACTTTATGTCTTTCTTATGTCTGTCTTTCCTTTATGTCTTTTCTTGTTTTAATCATGTAGACCTACTGTTCTTCAAATGTATTCTTGTATTGTTCAATGTCCACTCTAATCAAATCACAAGGAGACAACCAAGTTGTTTAAAATTTGTGTATCGAATGTTTAATTCTATGTTGTCCACCACACACAACACCACAGGTCACTAAAAATCCCTACACAAATTAAGAAGAAAAGTTAAATCAGGCCTATATATGTGTTTGGGCATTAATGATTATAGTGTGTGAAGATGTAGGTATTATACTTTTCAAATGTTTAATGTTTAGACAATTTTAGGCGACAGATATCCTATTGACCTCTTAGTGATGTTTTTAGGAAGTCACGTAGCCCTTTCAGTTTTACACTGTAGAACACTAACACAAACCTATTGGTTACTAGACTATATAATTACCAAAAAACTTTCTGTAAAACATACTGATATGTCTGTAAGGACACGGGACAGTTCTGTATAGATTAAAAAGCAAAATAGCGCCCCCACGGAATATCGTAACTGCAACCAACAATGCCCAATATCAATGTCAAGTTTAAGGTGGAACTGTTTCGAATACGTAGCTGTAAGTAAGAAGGCAACTTGGGTCTTGTCCCATACGGGCTTTTTGCCTTATCGTCAGTTCTTCTAGTTTAGAGTGTTTTACTTGCCAAGGTGTGGAACTAAGAGCAGGACGGGTAGGATCTGGAACCGAACAGAGAGGTTTTCTGCTGTAACGTTAACGACGCTGATATTTGACCTATGAGCAAGAGTTTATGAGATAGAAATAAAACTAATGCACAGCCTAGAAAATAATTTCAGTATTCGATTTATATCTTAGTAGTTTGCCTCGCTTATATGCAACAAATGGCTAAGACTGTCATGTGGCACGACTTGCCTATAGTCTACAACTATTTCACTTTAATAAAGAAAGTCACATGCGACTTAACGAATAGTGAAAATATCTCAAGCAATCTGAGAAAGAATCTATTCTAACTATTGTGAAACTCAGCCAGGTCTAAATATAGAAGAGTGAGAGCGCAATCTGACCCTTCTCACTGATAGCGCAATGAATCTGCTGCTTTTCAGTTGTGAGTAAATAGATTGGGTAAACCCAGACCTCACCTCAGTCGAGCTTAAGAGTGGACTGGAGATGGGTGATTGATATAAAGCTAAACTGAAACATTACAGTTTTACCCAACTCTTTAGAAAGTACAGCAAACTCATCTTAAATGTACCTGTATACTCAAAGAAAACACACATCCGTTTCAACTGGTAGACAGTATCTGAATACAAATGTCCACATTAGTTGTGAATCATATGAAGCTTACCCATACCAGATAAGCATTTGTGATTGGTTCCTTGGTTGGTGGTAATTCACAAATAGGCTACAATTGGTTCGTCTCCAGACAGCAGAGTCGGATTTCCTGGTGGTTTACCCAGGGTTTAACAAAGCTGGTGATAGCTAACCAGGCTAGCGCCACCATGTGCCTCTGCTCAGTTTGTTATTGTTCCACCACTGCGGTGCCAGAGGAGCCAGACATAAGCTTCAGTTCACATCATCTCTGAGCTGGGATGGACCAGTCAGCGAGCAGAGGGAGGGCTGAAAGCGCTAACGTTGAATTCAAACAATTCATTTCAGTGCGTAGCATACTGCCCACTATAGAGCGAACGCATGCCAATTGCTAGGGTTCAGACACTTTTCACGATGTGAAACGATGTGAAAGCAGCTGATGCATCAGGCTAGATGACAGTTGTACTTACCAGCAAAAAATTCTCTTGGGACCTGATTTTACTGATACTGGGCCCTCAGAATTGCCTACAAATCTAGACATAACCTAGCGGCACTAAATAGTTTTGCTCAGCCTGGACATCTAGCCATGAGCTATAGGGCCTCAGTAGGTCTTCTTCCAAGTTTTGGTCAGACCAATCACATCGCTTTGTCCTTAAAGAGACTCGCCTAGATGTACCCTTGTAGTAGCTTATTAGCATTAAGACAATTTGACTCAGCCCCCTGGATTGAGCCCTATCAGTCATGGCCAGACCATACATTTTGGTGGCATAGTCTGGTTTGTCAGGCTACCCTCAAAAGGCAATGGTATTCATTGTTTTCCTATGCTTTTTAACAGCCTTTTGCATTCCCTCACAAGAACTGTGGTTTTCTCATGCATTTTCTTGAAACAGTTAATGCAAAACTATTATTAGGAGGAATTATTAGGAAGAATGCAATAGAAAAATTTTTCACCACTGATTTTCCACTATAATTTTCCTTTCATAAGGTTAATGTGTTCTCTTGTATAAATGACCGCCACAGACACTCCTGGTGGGTCTGCCATCAGAAACGGAACCATCTCTGCTCTCTGTGTTATTTCTGTTAGGTTTCTGATGTTCAGTCATGGAGAGACATCTCTCCATTGTCCTTCTAGGAAAAGCAGGAGTTGGTAAAGTGCTTCAGCAAACACTATTTTAGGACAAGATGCATTTGATTCAGGATCAGCGAGTAAACGAATCTCTGTAGAAACAGCACAAGTTTTTGGGAATCGGATAATGGTGTTAGACACTCCAGAAATATTGGGATCAGAGCAACGGATTGACATCTTCTGTAAGGAAGTTCTGGGATCTGATAGACCTCTTTTCTTCCTGTTGGTGATCAGAATTGGAGAATTCACAGAGGACTGGAGGCTGTGGAGGCAGCGATCAGAGTCATTGGGGACCACAGGATGAAAAATAGTTACCTGCTCTTCACAGGTGGAGAAGACTTGGACATATCAGTGGAGGAATATATCAAGCAGAATAAGAGTTTACTCCCAGATGTTGCTAGAAGATTTTTTGGGGAGAATACACCTGTTCAGTAATAGCAAGCAAGCAGGAGGAAGAGAGCAAGTCAAAGAGCTGCTACAGAAGTTAGGTAAATTACTATTGCTGTGCTGGCAAGATGTTTTTCAAGGCTCAAAACTGCTGCAAAAAATAAGGATTAATTGTGTGTAGGCTAATCTTGTCTATCAACTAAGGTTGCTTTGCCATTCAGTCACCAAAACCTTGACTCCAAAATCAAAATATGACATAATTGTATGTGTGGATCACCACAATATTGTCTATGTGACATTCCATCAGTACCCAATGGATATGCATGCACATGCATTAAATCCCTACAGTGTTAGTCTGGATTTTATCCCATTGTGCTCCCTGTCTCAGGAGGCATTTTAACCTGTCCAATAAGCAAACAGAGGGGTTGTGAATGCAGAGCTAGAATGCTATCAGTAAAGGCAGGCTATGACTCAAGGGCTGATCAAATTTTTGTGGTCGTGTGAGATCTACCAATAGCACACAGCAAATCAGTCAGAGTACATTTTACTCTGAGAGTGTTCATTTTAACACTCCCTCAGAGTATATATAATCCACACTTGTTGGTGTTAAATAACACTAAACCAAAGTGTTAACATATTAACACTTGCCTAGAGTTCCATAATTAACTCTACCAGAGTAAATTGGCCTTAGTTAAACTTACTCTCAAAGTGTTAATTAACAATACAATCAAGTATGTATAATTCACACTTAGTAGAGTTAAAACAATTCCCTAAATGTAACCATAACAACACTAGTCTGGAGTTTCACCAATAACTATCAGAGTAGACTAGTTCAGACTATACCAACTATATATATATATGATCTTTATTCCTCATTGTTAAAACACAAGATAAAGACAACATTTACATTTGCATTGCAGATAGCACACCCAATATTATCGTAAATTAAAGCAAAACATGAAAACATTTCACAATTATTTTCTTTTATTTATCTGAGATCAAACAAGCCAGTGGACAGGTACAACATATAGTTCATCATCAAGCCCGTATGCATTTTGTATCGAAAAACACTTGGGTGATCGCAGATCACAGCACTTAACAACAAAATGCCTCTTCTCAGAATCAAAAACTAAAAATGCATGGAAATGTTCATGAAAGCAATTTGTAATCATTTCATGCACAATAAACGAAACCTCATTATCGATTAATAACACTTTTACTGTCTTACAGAACAAAGGCAAATCGTCCTCAACCCTGTACAAACAAGGAGACCCTCCCTGTATTCACATCCATCAACTTTAACCCATGATGTACAACACACATCATGTGCTAATGCATTCACAGTTTTCACATATTCACTAACATCAAATTCATCAAAGAAGGACTTCATTGGACCGTGCTCAAATCTATGGAGGTTCACTGTGTTCCATAGCCAACTGATAGGCCTTGGCCAGGAATTTGGTAATATTCTTGAAATTTTTAATATACAGGCATACAGGCATGAGAAACTACATATGGGCAAGTGAACAGTGTTAATGAATTACTTTTTGTAGGCTAGCTGCTGAAGTGTATTCAATGCAACAATAGGTTTGAGTAACATGTTGAATTAGAACAGGCTATGTTTCATAACGTGTCATGAATAGTTAATTCTGTGAACAGAGCCGCGATAACTTAAATTATTTGACTGAAACTTTCTATTCCAGGGGAGGGGAGAGAGAGGGAGAGGGGGAGTGGCTACAGTGCTTAGAGCAGCAAAGCTAAAGCAATGGAAGGCAATGGAATTAGGATGGCACCCTTCAAATTCAGATGAGTGGTTCAAGAGTTAGGTGTGGAACAGACATACATACAAACAGGAGACAAACAGACTTTTGTTGCATTAATAGATAGATGAATCTGTACCAACCTGGACCGGCATCATCATCTTCAGTCTTCTTTGCTGACATCAATAGGTTGCGTACAGTGAGAGTCTGGGTCAAGACTTGGACTTCTTCAATAATCTTGGATTTGATGGCGTCCCATTTCTCCATCAACTTGGATGACGCTTCCACTCCAAACAAAAGTCTGCAGTCTTGTTAATCTAAAGCAGGGATGGGCACAAAATACCAAAATATATTTCCAAATAAAATGCCAAACACTCAAAACTACAGGATATCAAAATAAACCTCCACAAAAATATCTAAAGATACAAAAAAACATTGCTTAAAAGACTTAGGCCAAATCTCACTCTATTTCACCCCTTTTTTCCTTCCCCTCATCTGAGGAAATAATTTATTTTACATTTGACTACAGATTTAGCGTTTTGATATTTCATGGACAACTTCAAAATCCAGAAAGTATAGGACAAAAAAAACCTGCCAACGGCAGCTTTAACTACTTGCCCACTGCTGCCAGTAAAATCTTCAAAAAATAAAGAAATGTAGACTACGCCATGTAGTGACGAGGGATCCCAACTTCAAAATTTCATTCTAAACTTATGATCAGTACATTGAAATCAAATAGAAAGTTACCCATCAAGCCACAAAGTTGGCTACAAATTTTCACTGATTATATGATCTGAAATCAACAAAGATCCTCATCAGTACACAATGAAAACTAGCTTGCAGATGTTAATATGTGCATGTACCAAACCTTTCACATCGAGAAATCTTGGATACGTTTTCAGAATCTCAGTAGTGATCTCTGGATTATGAACCAGCTCTTGACGATGGTGAAACGTGTCCTCCATTTTGCTGCGGATGACTGAATCATCACTGGAATGTAGAAACAGGAACATGGCCTCCCTAACCGCATCCCCATCCAGTGGTTGTTCTGTGACTGGGACCTCCCTGTAAGGCCACAGGACTGCTATTCGTAGAACGCTGGGACACTCTCCTCTGCACCGTTTTTAGTCGCCATGCTAAGTAGCCTGTGCCACTTGCTGAATCATAGAAATGCTCCTGAAAAATATTTTCACAGTACAATTGAAAAAGAAAAACAATCAATATCCATTAATTGGTCATTGTTCTATATCATAATAAATAACAATTAGTAGGCTCTTACATAGCCGTTGGTTGAGTAAGGATCCCTGAGGTTAGGAAACAAGCTCACAATCCCAAGTGCATATTGTTCCCTTCGGGAGCGTACCGGGGTCTTTCTACACAGGAAGATGCATAGATTCAACATTAACCAACAACACAGTACACCTGAAACGATACGCGCAAGGATTGATTGACCCAGGACAACTCTTTTGCCTTGACACCTAAAGCCGCTGAAACTGAAATTTCACTACTCTAGTTAATTTCTGGATCCTTCTGTTAAACTTTTCAGGGAACGCTTTCTGATATATTTAACAAGCTAAGAAAAGTTCCCAAATTGCTGGGTCTTTAGCACATTCAACAGGATATTGCACAAGTGGGTGCATAGTGAACATCAGATCCTCAGTGCAAGAATCTGACCATAGAACATTTACATTTTTTAGACAACTGAGATACAGGCATTCCATTACATATTTTTTCAACAAGTTCAGTAAGGCCATATATGTAGAACAATTTCTATGGTAACTTGTCAAATTCTATTGCATTTACTATACTCTCTCACTAACGTCCCCATGCATTTCAACCATGTGGCTGACTAAGATATTCACAAGATGCCTTCTTGTGCAGTGTGTCAAGGTACTGGATCTCCTATACTCCTCCATTATTTCCTGTCCTCCTGCACTCTTCTCCAGAACATCCTGGGACCATCTACATATGCAAAGAACACAATGACATACACACTGAAATAAGTATTAAAATGCTGCAATTTGCATATGGGTGCTTTTCTGTACGTGTGTGCTCCTATTTTTTTCAGAACAACATGGCACGCATGTCCGCACAGCACCATGTTTATGTATTTAGCAAGGTTTAGATGCAATTAAGTCTTCAGCATTCAGAAATGGCCTGTTCTTACTACAGTACTCTGCACAATTCATCAATGCACAAAGTAACCATATCTAATATTAAATTAGTCTCAAACATTTAGGTCTCACCCTTTTAGCATTCTCAGCACCATCTAGAGGAGAGGAGACTTGTCTCTCTGCCTCAGTAGGTGCCTTTTCCATCAGACTTGCCGAGAGAAACACAGGGTCCACTGACGAATTGGGCGTCGAATAACTGTTTGGCTGAAATTCTAAAAACGACAAGAAACAGCACACCAAGTCAGATTCAGATTTATATAATATATATATAATATATTATATATATATATATATAATATATACAAATAAAAGAGAGATCTGACTACTTAATTAAATACCAGTTGGAAATGTACCATGGCACCATAAGTACCATTATAGTTTATTTAAAATATTGTTTCCTGCATTTCATCATTCATAGCACAACAATTAAGTGCCATGTTTGCCACAGAAAGTAACAGACATTTGTGCCTCTCGCTCTGCTTTTATCCTCTCTGATATTATCTTCACCAGACCACCACCACTATAGTACCAATTATGTAGGTGTGATTGCAGCCCGCTTCTGAATTAAATGGCAACATCACTAACCAATCAACAGAGTCTAGAATGCACCTACAATTAAAATACAGTACCATCAAAATCTTTGGCCACCAAGCAGATATTTGGGTTGGCTTCAAGGATGTCGTGGAACACTTCTTCGTCAATCACAGTCTCAGACTCATCAAATAACTTTAGTTCAACTGATGATGGGATCTCAAACTTGATTTTGACTGAAAAAGAAGTTACAGATTTCATTATTCAGTGTGATTTTTTTTTTACCACGTCAGGGGTGAAAATGGGGGACACAAGCAAACGGATTAATACCAATTTGAATAAAATTTGAATAGAATAAAAAGTACAATTTTTCAGGGAATTAGGGACAATTTCCTCACTAGTACAGCCATTGGATGGACAAGATATTTGACAACAGTGCATCATAAGAATGAAATTGCCTAAATGCTTGCCATAAACAATATTTATGATACTTAATTGGCTCATCAAGATAGTCTAAAAAATGCATCACTAAGTGTGCATCTGAAATGCAGATCCATAAAATATGCTCACAAAAATTAAACATCTTACCTTCTTCAATGACATTTTCAAATGTAAATCCAGGCTGAAGTTTCAGGTACCTTTTCAGTCTGTGATACTGGACTTTGAGAAGCATTGTTGCTAATTTGTTCCTGTGTGTGTGGTCTGAAATGAAATATATAGAAAAGTCACATGAACATCAAATCACACACTACCACATTACAGGTTATATCTTGCAGTAGTTCATTTTTGGGTTGCTGGCATTACTACAAAGGCAACTCGAGGCACCGTGGAAACTTCCAGAAACCTGCCATTTAAATATACATAAATCTGACGAATATCAAACATACTGTAGCACCAAATTCGACTGGCATTATGCTAAATATCAACAGATCTAAATACTCACTTCTTTAGATACCAATCACGAAATAAGTACATCAGACAGCGGTAGGAATTTCCAAATATAAGTTAATCTAAAGCCAAATAAAACCAAATCACCGAAATGTCTCGTCATGCACAACTTAGCTGTCGGTATCTAACAGAGTGGACACGTCACACACACCTGCCAACGAACGTTACTGCCACCGGTTAATTTTAAGGTACACCACATAGTTGCTCAATGCCTCATGGTAGCTCACACTTTTGATGTGGCAGGCGGTAAACTAAACGCTGGAGCCAAAAAATGGAGACAGTATAAACCACGATCATAATGTCACTGTTAACGAACGGATTTTTTTTTGGCTACACAACTCGACATACGTGTACTTTATATTAACATACGATTGTAACAACATCAGAGTTATTGTTACACTGCAGGAGTACATGTTTGACAAATCAACTCCAAAATTAACTGTAAGCAACACTGAAATGTTTATCTCTGAAAAACTAACACTCTTTTACAGTATTGATTTTGCTGTGCATGTATCTTATGGTCAAATTTATGGCACTCTCACTATCCAACAACTGGCTAGTAACATTGCTCATTTAGAGCTGCAAGGCAATGGCTTGCCCAGAGTGTGTTCAGTCGTATGGCTAGTTCATTTCTTTCAATAAGCATCCTCTCTGGGGTATTGAGACCGTAGTTTCTACATAAGACCTAATTGTTAAGCCAACGGATTCTTCCTATCTAACATTCACCTGTACATTCACGGCTCAAGACAGACACTAGATTCTGTCTCTTCCGTTCTATCCAGAAAACTCAGACGATGTGGCGTCATTGTTTGATGCGTTGTCTGAAGTCTCAAACGTCGCAAAGTGTGTTATATCGCGTTTTGTAAAATTGTCAACTGTATTTGGACACTGACGAACACATGCATTTATTATTTATGCATTTATTATTAGACTACTTGAAACTGAAGAAACAATATAGGCCTGGGCAGAGGGGCAGTAGGTATTCTTTTAGTCGGGATCCGCGATATGTTATAAATCAATGCCTCATATTAAGAAAGTGAGAAATAGCCTACATAAATGATCTGTTCCAAGAAATGGGGGGACTCAGCCTATTACTAGGCCTATATGGTTGCTGTTGTTATTATTAGGACTAGATGCTGTTAAAGTTTATACTTCTACTGTCTAATCTTTCTACTGTCAATCATTGTCTGAAATTAGCATATGAGGAACGAACCAAAATTTTGACCTAATCTCATATTAACGACCTAGTGTTGATAGAAGACGTTTTAGGTCATCCCATACCTAAAGGACGGCTGAATTAGACAAATAGCGGAGCAAAATGACTACTGCTTCTTCAAGAAAAGGCTTGTTTCTGCTGTGTGATTGGAATCACACGACAAATTAGCGAACAGACGGCGTGACAGAAAATATGGTACTAGGACAGTAACATTGCTCATTTAGAGCTGCAAGGCAATGGCTTGCCCACAGTGTGTTCAGTCCAAAGAATTTTGACATATGTCGTCACGTTGCTGCGGGCAATGTGCGGATATAGCCGGTTCCTCATTATCTTTGATTTTGATAGCTTTTTGCCGCGTCATAATGGCCATACTGCATTCCTTCACGTCACAATCAAATTTTACTATAAATTCAGGCGAAAATACAGTAGACCTATTCACACAGACGGGAGATTCACACAAGACGACAGCTCTTTTTCCATAATTATTTCTCAATAATTATTTCTCAATAATTAGTCAATATTTGTATTAATTCTTCTGAATAGACATCAGTTAATGTAAGTTCAAACAACTTTGAAAGAAATCTGTTTGAAGTAGGACTAAATCTAATAGATAATTCAAATGATCTTGTCTTTTTAATTAATTAACATATAGCTGGCTGTTTATTTGAACTAAGTGGGTGGGATGCTTAACTGAAACTGCATGTATGTATTCAGCTTGTTTTCATTTCCTCATGTTACCAGAGATAGGCACACTGTGCCTACATCTTTCACCGGAGTATGAAAGACAAAGGCAAGCTGGGAAAGAAACACCAGAATGAATCTCATGAGGATCATAACTCACGATTCCCACAACTAGAGCGATGTGACGATCACAGGAGACCCACACTAAGGGAGCAGGCACATTCGCCAAGGCTTCATGTGCCCAGCTCGCTGACCACAACCTTGCCCACACTTATTCCGAGGGCACACATAACCAACTCCCAGACCTCCACCGTGACTCAAGGGGCTCTTCTTCGTGCAAGAAACGGGGTCAGTCACACAAAACTTAATGCAGCCTTTATCCCACAGGCCCCAAAGATGGAAGTGTCTGGAGGAAGCCTTAGGTGCTCCACAGCAGCTGGTTCTGGCATCATGCTCGGCAGAACAGGCAAAGTATGCCCAGGGCCGAGCGCGAGAGATCTCGTCCATCTTAAGCCCCTGCCACCTGTAGATAAGAGACCCCTGGAGTCAAGCGCACTCAACATGGAGCTCAGCAGACCAACACGCCCAAAAACAGGCAAGAATCGCCCTGAAAAGAGCTTTCCCATTAACTCCACAAAACCGGAAAAGGTTGTCCGAGCACAACAATTGTCAACACAAGCCCAAAATGTTCCCCAGGCACCAGCATCTCGCAAACTGAGAGGGCAACTGGGTAAAGACCAAAGAAGAGACCAAGCAAAGAACAGGTTCACTAGCTTTAGTGACGTGTCAGCAAATACGAGTGAATGTGTGTGCTTATCAGAAGACAGTTTGGCTAGGGTCGGGAGCGTGTACCAGGCAAGATCAAGGCCACAGCAGCTTCCTCAGCCTCCTCTTAAGCCCCCACAGTGTTCGTCATCTTCTTCACCATCATCCTCATTTCCGCACCAGGTCCATTACACTTCACAGCCTCGTCTCCTGACTAAGAGGGCCCAGATGGAACAAAGGGTCCTCAAGACGGCTGTGGAGACATCCAAACAGCTCCCTGTAATAAGCCTGAATGGATCGATGGTCTGCAACATGGGTGCTGACGAGTACAGTAGAGAGCTCCGACAGGCAGCCAACAAGCCGCGAGCCAAAGTGCCGGATCATGAGCCACCACTTGTGATCTTGTCTGTCTTGCGAGAGAGCCAACATCAACAAGTGCCTATCACCTGCCATGGCCGAAGGAGAAACACGGCTGTTTCCTTCCGAACACGGAGGTTCCCCATGGACACCCAGGACATTCATGCCACCATCCTTGAACACAGAGTTGGGCTAGAGGCTTTGAGAAGAAAAATCAAGGACTCCAGACGCACACGTGAGCCAGTGCACAGGCGCAGGAGAAGAATCACTCTGAGCCTCACAATACCCTGCACCTTCCGCCTCAGGACTCGCAAGCCCATTTTTGCGCACAGAGTGGTCCTGAATGATTAAAATGTCAACATGGAGAGCATGGACGAAGAAAGGTAAGGGTTCAACAGTCCAGCAATCTACAAATATTCCTTTGATTCATCTAAGAAGAGTATGAAATAACCACTAACATATTCCTCTATTAGTATTAGCACAACACTGATCATGCTTTATTCTGTTCTTCTATACAGTCAATCTGCCTACTTCCAGTCCCCAGTTATTCACCATCTACTGGGCACACAGGCATACATGACAACATCAAAGCCTACAGGGGAAGGATTGTACATCAATATGGACCCCCAGCATCAAAGAATGAAAATCTCTTTCAGACCGAATTTGAGATGTTTCATTTCTTGTTACCGCTCCCCTATTTTTGAGCAACCTCTAAAACAAATTAAGGCCAAAGATACTCTCAAGGCCAAAGATATCAAAAAAATATTTCATTTTGAACACAACTTCAAACAAATTGTCACCCATCAGTTTTTCAAAACCCTCCTCCATTTTTTGCCCTCCCTTTATCGATCTTTCTCCAACCTTCACTCACTCTGCAATACAGTAATAAAAATGTTAAAGTACTTTTGTTCAAGAGGGTCTTTTTAAACCTGTACAATCACGGAGCAATACACATCTTTAAAATCAGTGAACTTGTTACTCAACTTCACTAAAACTACTGCCACTGGTGTTACCTTACAACAAAGTGAACAAATTTCACATCACTGTGATCAATTCTCTATCAACAGAATTACATCGAACAAAACCAAAATGGCACCCTTCACACTTTTCACATGCAGTAATGCTATTTCAGAAGCTTTTACCAGCTACAGACTGCCAAAGTTATGATCAGCAGGTCAACAGTGCATCATAGTGAACCAGTGTTCCCTTTTGTTTTTTTTCCAGCATTGAGCAAATTGAAATTTTTGGCATGCTTCAGCACTGTGAGCTTCCTTTCATAGTCGATATCCAATATTTGGCCAGTATTTTTTTTTTCAGCTGTTTGCTATTTGGTTGGTAATTAACAAACTTGCATGAATGAAATGATGCCTGCAATTAGCCTCCATGAGGAACAACAGGACACCACTTAGTTGCCTGTTCATGTTTAAGCTTAAAAGCAGAAAATCCCAATGATGGGGAAAATACAAGGTTTTATGAGAATGTGGTGGGAGGAGAAGGAGAGGGGTTATAGCCTAATGGTTTCTCACAGCCAACATAAACTTGTAAAGTACAGTAAATAAAACAATATGTTAATTGAAATCACATAAATAGTCCAGTCAGTTAGATGCTTTGTTGAAGCCCTACTTAAAACCTGTGCTAGGTTACAAAGGTGAACTAAATGTTTACATTCTTGTCTGTGATACATCCCTAAAACATTAAGGATGGTACATGTAATAGATATCATAGACATGGTTTGTGCTCCCATCCATTAGTGAGCAAAAGGGTTTTCCACAGGTCCTGAGGAAAGGAAGCAGATAGACAGCTGGACTACACTGACGTATAGAGGTGATCAAAGGTGTAGCAGGGGTTGTATACTGTATGATGCAGTTGTATATTCTGCAGTCAGGTATAGGCTAAATAGACAATACAAAAAATAGTACTGCATGAGTCTGCATGAATTTTTCCCAAAAATGCAGCAAAAATATTTTTGTAATCTGCGGTGTCAGATTACTATAGAATTTGGAGTGTGTGATGGTCTGAAGAAATGTGCAGAAAGGCCATCAAAAAGTGTTCAAAACAAAGGGCAAAACAACTCAGTTATCAGAATAGTTTGCTGAAATTGAGGCAGATCTGCTTGAGTTGGTTGTATGAAATGAGGCAGTTCCACTGATGCTGGATAAGTTTCCCCTTTCCCATCAGATCCCATCTGTAATAGTTTTAGTCCAGTCATACATCTGCACTTCTATCTCATCTTATCTGTTATTGTTTTATTTCTTTCATGGCTTTGTCTAATCTTTTATGTGTGACTTTATGTCTTTCTTATGTCTGTCTTTCCTTTATGTCTTTTCTTGTTTTAATCATGTAGACCTACTGTTCTTCAAATGTATTCTTGTATTGTTCAATGTCCACTCTAATCAAATCACAAGGAGACAACCAAGTTGTTTAAAATTTGTGTATCGAATGTTTAATTCTATGTTGTCCACCACACACAACACCACAGGTCACTAAAAATCCCTACACAAATTAAGAAGAAAAGCTAAATTAGGCCTATATATGTGTTTGGGCATTAATGATTATAGTGTGTGAAGATGTAGGTATTATACTTTTCAAATGTTTAATGTTAGAAAATTTTAGGCGACAGATATCCTATTGACCTCTTAGTGATGTTTTTAGGAAGTCACGTAGCCCTTTCAGTTTTACACTGTAGAACACTAACACAAACCTATTGGTTACTAGACTATATACTTACCAAAAAACTTTCTGTAAAACATACTGATATGTCTGTAAGGACACGGGACAGTTCTGTATAGATTAAAAAGCAAAATAGCGCCCCCACGGAATATCGTAACTGCAACCAACAATGCCCAATATCAATGTCAAGTTTAAGGTGGAACTGTTTCGAATACGTAGCTGTAAGTAAGAAGGCAACTTGGGTCTTGTCCCATACGGGCTTTTTGCCTTATCGTCAGTTCTTCTAGTTTAGAGTGTTTTACTTGCCAAGGTGTGGAACTAAGAGCAGGACGGGTAGGATCTGGAACCGAACAGAGAGGTTTTCTGCTGTAACGTTAACGACGCTGATATTTGACCTATGAGCAAGAGTTTATGAGATAGAAATAAAACTAATGCACAGCCTAGAAAATAATTTCAGTATTCGATTTATATCTTAGTAGTTTGCCTCGCTTATATGCAACAAATGGCTAAGACTGTCATGTGGCACGACTTGCCTATAGTCTACAACTATTTCACTTTAATAAAAGAAAGTCACATGCGACTTAACGAATAGTGAAAATATCTCAAGCAATCTGAGAAAGAATCTATTCTAACTATTGTGAAACTCAGCCAGGTCTAAATATAGAAGAGTGAGAGCGCAATCTGACCCTTCTCACTGATAGCGCAATGAATCTGCTGCTTTTCAGTTGTGAGTAAATAGATTGGGTAAACCCAGACCTCACCTCAGTCGAGCTTAAGAGTGGACTGGAGATGGGTGATTGATATAAAGCTAAACTGAAACATTACAGTTTTACCCAACTCTTTAGAAAGTACAGCAAACTCATCTTAAATGTACCTGTATACTCAAAGAAAACACACATCCGTTTCAACTGGTAGACAGTATCTGAATACAAATGTCCACATTAGTTGTGAATCATATGAAGCTTACCCATACCAGATAAGCATTTGTGATTGGTTCCTTGGTTGGTGGTAATTCACAAATAGGCTACAATTGGTTCGTCTCCAGACAGCAGAGTCGGATTTCCTGGTGGTTTACCCAGGGTTTAACCAAGCTGGTGATAGCTAACCAGGCTAGCGCCACCATGTGCCTCTGCTCAGTTTGTTATTGTTCCACCACTGCGGTGCCAGAGGAGCCAGACATAAGCTTCAGTTCACATCATCTCTGAGCTGGGATGGACCAGTCAGCGAGCAGAGGGAGGGCTGAAAGCGCTAACGTTGAATTCAAACAATTCATTTCAGTGCGTAGCATACTGCCCACTATAGAGCGAACGCATGCCAATTGCTAGGGTTCAGACACTTTTCACGATGTGAAACGATGTGAAAGCAGCTGATGCATCAGGCTAGATGACAGTTGTACTTACCAGCAAAAAATTCTCTTGGGACCTGATTTTACTGATACTGGGCCCTCAGAATTGCCTACAAATCTAGACATAACCTAGCGGCACTAAATAGTTTTGCTCAGCCTGGACATCTAGCCATGAGCTATAGGGCCTCAGTAGGTCTTCTTCCAAGTTTTGGTCAGACCAATCACATCGCTTTGTCCTTAAAGAGACTCGCCTAGATGTACCCTTGCAGTAGCTTATTAGCATGAAGACAATTTGACTCAGCCCCTTGGATTGAGCCCTGTCTATCAGTCATGGCCAGACCATACATTTTGGTGGCATAGTCTGGTTTGTCAGGCTACCCTCAAAAGGCAATGGTATTCATTGTTTTCCTATGCTTTTTTAACAGCCTTTTGCATTCCCTCACAAGAACTGTGGTTTTCTCATGCATTTTCTTGAAACAGTTAATGCAAAACTATTATTAGGAGGAGTTATTAGGAAGAATGCAATAGAAAATTTTTTCACCACTGATTTTCCACTATAATTTTCCTTTCATAAGGTTAATGTGTTCTCTTGTATAAATGACCGCCACAGACACTCCTGGTGGGTCTGCCATCAGAAACGGAACCATCTCTGCTCTCTGTGTTATTTCTGTTAGGTTTCTGATGTTCAGTCATGGAGAGACATCTCTCCATTGTCCTTCTAGGAAAAGCAGGAGTTGGTAAAAGTGCTTCAGCAAACACTATTTTAGGACAAGATGCATTTGATTCAGGATCAGCGAGTAAACGAATCTCTGTAGAAACAGCACAAGTTTTTGGGAATCGGATAATGGTGTTTGACACTCCAGAAATATTGGGATCAGAGCAACGGATTGACATCTTCTGTAAGGAAGTTCTGGGATCTGATAGACCTCTTTTCTTCCTGTTGGTGATCAGAATTGGAGAATTCACAGAGGACCTGGAGGCTGTGGAGGCAGCGATCAGAGTCATTGGGGACCACAGGATGAAAAATAGTTACCTGCTCTTCACAGGTGGAGAAGACTTGGACATATCAGTGGAGGAATATATCAAGCAGAATAAGAGTTTACTCCCAGATGTTGCTAGAAGATTTTTTGGGGAGAATACACCTGTTCAGTAATAGCAAGCAAGCAGGAGGAAGAGAGCAAGTCAAAGAGCTGCTACAGAAGTTAGGTAAATTACTATTGCTGTGCTGGCAAGATGTTATTCCAAGGCTCAAAACTGCTGCAAAAAATAAGGATTAATTGTGTGTAGGCTAATCTTGTCTATCAACTAAGGTTGCTTTGCCATTCAGTCACCAAAACCTTGACTCCAAAATCAAAATATGACATAATTGTATGTGTGGATCACCACAATATTGTCTATGTGACATTCCATGAGTACCCAATGGTTATGCATGCACATGCATTGAATCCCTACAGTGTTGGTCTGGATTTTATCCCATTGTGCTCCTTGTCTCAGGAGGCATTTTAACCTGTCCAATCAGCGAACAGAGGGGTTGTGAATGCAGAGCTAGAATGCTATCAGGAGAGGCAGGCTATGACTCAAGGGCTGATCAAATTTTTGTGATCGTGTGAGATCTACCAATTGCATGTATCTTATGCTCAAATTTATGGCATTCTCACTATCCAACAACTGGCTAGTAACATTGCTCATTTAGAGCTGCAAGGCAATGGCTTGCCCAGAGTGTGTTCAGTCCAAAGAATTTTGACGTATGGCACTCTCACTATCCAACAACTGGCTAGTTCATTTGTTTCAATAAACATACTCTCTGGGGTATTGAGACCGTAGTTTGTACATAGGACCTAATTGTTAAGCCAACGGATTCTTCCCATCTAACATTCACCTGTACATTCACGGCTCAAGACAGACACTAGATTCTGTCTCTTCCGTTCTATCAAGAAAACTCAGACGATGTGGCGTCATTGTTTGATGCGTTGTCTGAAGTCTCAAAAAAGTGTGTTATATCGTGTTTTGTAAAATTGTCAACTGTATTTGGACACAGACGAACACATGCATTTATTATTTATGCATTTATCACTGTAAAAAAAATTCTGTGAAATTTACAGTATTTTACTGGCAAAACAGTTGCTAGTAATATGCTGTAGAATTACAGTAATGTTCTGTGGCTAGGAATTACAAGAAATTACTTAAAAATAGAACAGTAACTTACTGTAATTATTTTACAAAATGTAACTGCATTTTTACAGTTCAGTTACAAAAAATACAGTATAATTCTGTTACTCCTTTACAGTAAAAATCTGCAATTACTATCATTTACAGCTTTTTACTGGCAACTGAAGTTGCCCGTAAAATACTGTAAACCTATACTAAATTTATTTACATTTACTACACATTCAATACTATATTGCCATATTACCACTACTGTAGCTATAAAACCTGCATCATTAAATAATCACACAAAATACATCTTTGAGTACTTTATTGTAAAGCCAAAGTAGGGAAAGACATCACAGTCCTAACAGTAAAATACAAGTAAAAATACAAGCTTTTTCTTGAAATGGCATCCTTTCTCCAATGCCTTACGAACATTAAAAAAAAACAAACAAAACAACTGAAGGTCAACTATATTTTGTTTAACGAGGAAACACTTCCCTTTAACTAAAGTGGGTGTGTCTGTATGTGTGTTTGCACACACAACACACACACAGCTACCCAAAGACACAACAAAAAAAAAAACAGCCACTTTAAAAACATTACCATACATTACCAACATCTTTTAATCTTTGATTATGTGTGTGTGTATGTGCGCGCGCACGTGTGCTTGTGTGTGTTTTTGTATGTGTGTGTGCTTCTGTGTCAGTGTTTATCTGTGATTCTGTGCGTGTATATTTGTGTATGTGTCTGTGTGTGCTGTAAATGTCCTCACACACACAGCCAATCAAAGTCCATCAATTTTTTCAACAGGCTACATACATGCACATTGATGGAGTGATGTTTTTTTTGGACCATCTTGCTAGTTTTCTTGCTGAGCATCTTCCCAACTGAAGCCTTGGAACCAGATGAAGGATTAATTCCCACAAAGCACCTTCAAAATTAAACCATATAAACACAAAACAATTTTTTAAATTAGACATTTCTTTCCGATTCATCCAAGCAGCAACCCAGGTGTTTAAACCTTACATGTGTAGAAGACAATGGTCATCACACGTGTGCTATATTATTTAACAACTAAAAGTTTGATGTGCACTAATCCCACTTTGCTTAAACACAAAGGTCAACCCCAAATACTTCTGAGAAAAGGTACAAGATACATATTCCCCTTATGCTGTATATGTAAAGAGGCTGTGTCGTCTGGTAATGCATACTAAACTTATAGTACCTTTGAATAAATTCCAGAGTGAATGAAGCGTTTTCCTGGTATTCCAAGTTGAAATTGTAGAATGTAGCAAACAAAGCTGCCAGGCCAGATGTGAAGTTGGGGCGAGGGGGTATTACTACTTGCTTCTCCACACTCAGCATCCAGACATCCATTGCCTCACCTAAAATCAATCCACAACCAATTACATTCACAAGTTAGGTAGGAACAATACTTAAGCTTTGTGAAATACATAAACTGACTGATTCTATTTATTTATTCTTGCCTTTTTCTATTTCTGTGATCGATGGACTAAATAACTGCTACTGAAAACTGCAACCACATAAAAAGTCTCATCATTACTAAAAATAAAGTTTAACTGAGAAGACTGCCTGTGCAAAGTCTGCTCTTTTTCAGTCAGCCCCCTTTTCTGATAATAAATAAATAAATAAGTCATCTCTTTATTCATAGACTACGTCTTCTATACAACTGACACTTTAACACAATGAACCTCTTAAAGGCAATGATGCATTTGTGTCATTTTTTTCAATAATTTGGATATATCAAAAATGTGATGCACTTACCCTGAGTAATTAACCTTGGTGTGTCTGGTAAACAGACCAACCTCTCCACGTTGGCAGGTGTACAAGCTCCCTGAAACAGAAGAGAAGCATAACAAGACATTATACATGTGATTTGGAACACATAAAACACTACATAGACACAGACAAAGATCAACAAATACATGAGCATGTAGAAGTAATACTAAAAAACACTCACATCAACTTGTAGCAGCAATGCATCTCTTTCCTCCTTAAAGTGTGCCATTAAGCAGAGGACAACACATGGTGCTAGCACAGCTGACCCACTGGCATCAAACGTTGACAGGACCTGTCTCATATCTGAATTTGACGACTTTTGACGGAAAAACTGCAGGATCATTTTCCTTTTTCTTCACCTGCAGCTTCCATTTTTTCAAGGATGTGAATGTCTGTTAGTTGACTGAAGTGATGGTAGAGTTCTTTCTGGGTGAAAAGATATGGCCAGTCACTTCTTAGCTGAGCAATTGATGGTGGTGGGTTTGTGTTGATGGATTTACGTTGCAGGTAGTATGTGCTCTGCATGAGCTGACTGACACATCCTCTCTCAACTCCCACTGGACCCTCTCTGGAAAATAGTTCCTGTAATTGTTTCTGCTTTTCTTTCAGGCTGGCTTCAGATTCCCCTGTAGGACAGTCAGGCTGCCACTGAACACACCCATACTGGTCTGAGGGTGCTTTGGTGGCAGCAGGTGAGGTTGGAGGTTGTTTGTCTCTCCTGCGGCGTGCTGTCACATTGTCCCTATTTAAGTGTTCAATGCGTGTTTTTAGCTGATTCACAAGAGAGGCATAACCACTCCCAATTCTTGTTCCATCTTTCAGGACATCGGCAAAGCTTTTCGGATATTGTTTGACTATTTTTTTGGCAACACAAATGCAATCAGATCTTCTAGGATTGGCTTCAATTGCTCTCATTTCATCAACTACAATCTTTATCATTTCTCTGCGGTCTCTCGGAACAGGACGCCTTTCAGCATGAATAGCTACCCTTACAGCATTAGTCATTTTGCTCCAAGGCACCTGGAAACTGTCTGGCCAAGAGTCTAGGTCCACTGTGCTGGAGCTGCTATTTGTGCTGGGTGGGCTTGAAGAAGCTGTTGAATGAAAAGATGACGAGCTGCATGGTGTGGCTAAGGGTGAACTGTCTGAAAAATCTAAACTGGTACCCCATCTTTGCTGCCCTGAAAGAAAGCAGACATGCATATGGCCAAATCACTTCACAATAAAAAGATACTTTTTACATTATTACTGTGAAACAGATAAAAGATTTTCATATTTACATACATTACTAATACACTACTTGTGTTAACCCATACAAAGTTCCAGAAATGTGCTTTTATCAAGCAGAAAATATACTTGATTCAAATGACCATAGGTTGCTCATTCACACACTGCCTCCATTATTCCAAGATATAAACACTGGTTAGTCTCTAAAACACAATGAAACAGATAAATGAATACCATCAGTCCTCCATGCGTTCAGGAGTTTGCGAGAATCAATGGGTCGGAAGTGTTCCCAGAGATCTTCCTCCTTAACGTACTGTAAATCTGATGTGTGTTCCACACCAATAGTATTTAGTTTGATCAGAAGCAAGGATAGCATCTCCCCTGCCAAAGCTGGCAATACCTGCAGGATCGCTTCCTTTATCTCCTCACTCATGGCTCTATAAAGAAGGGAAAGAGTGGTGCAGGATTAGTTTTGACAAACCATTAACTGTGTACTCTGGAAGGGGGTAATAATCAAGAAGTTCTTCGTGCCTAAGACAAACAAATTGAGAGTACTGCTCTAAATCATGCATTAAATAGACACCCATATGCGGAACTGCCTGACGTCTCTTCAGAACAAGATGAACTTGAGATGCATTTTGAATCAGTATAAGTTTGATTTCCCCAACAAGCAACACATCCTCTTCCATTCCGAGCACTACATACAGTCCCTTTCTGTACTTTGTGCCTTTGACAGTCACGTCATTGGTCACAAAGGTGGTGTTAGGAGAAAAGGTGAATTGAAAAACTGCATTTTGAATTTCTGTTATAGTCACTGCAGTGAAATTCAGCCCCTCTGTGAATGTTAATCAGAGGAGGAAACAAGCTGCCTGTACTCAAATATGCCTGCAGAAGCTGATGCCTCTCTGCTAAGGTTGCACACAAGTTTTTAAAATTGTGCAACTTTCGAGCACACTGCTTAAAGTAGATGTGTTTGCTTTCAAACCTCAGAGTCCAAAGTCGAATTAAAGGCCCAAACTTCAAGATGAGCTCAGGGTAATGGCACAGGTAGTGATGTTTCGGTCTCAACGAATGTTCTGGAAAGGCTTCTGTTCTGAAAGAAATGTTATAATCAATTAGAACACGCAGATATGCCACTTGATCTGCAGTTATAGTAGGAGCACAGATGTATGCAACAATTTGTCTAAGTAGCAGAACCAGCTGCCAAACTGCACTATGAGCTGGGTTTTGTATTCTGTCCCCAACTAGCAGTGGTATCATTCTCAAAAGGCACCAGTTTTGGACAGCATGTCCAGACAGCTTTTCGCTGCCTGGGTGAATATCAGGTGGTTTGTCATGAGCATCTTTACCAAGAAACTGAAACTGTCTGATTGATGTGTTCAACTCCAAATGTGTAAAATGTTTTTCCTGAAACACCAAGTAATTAATTGACAAAGCCAAATCAAAGGACACAACACCCTCAAACAGGTCATGTCCAAGGCAGGGTGGCAAACCAGGCTGACACACATGATAATACTGAAGCTGATATTTGATTCCCCTCTCACTGCTCTTGACAGCTGTCTCTGTCAGTCTTTGCAAGCAGTTTCTCGGTAATTTTCAACCGTTCTTGTGGCCCCAGTTGACAAAGGATGCGCTTGAAACGCAGCTCTGTTTATGTCACAGAATCGGCAGAAATGCTCACTTTTACAAAAATTTTCCACAAAGCCACCAATGTTGTGAGAGCCCAGATTATCTCCAGCTATTGCACAGAGACCTCCTCTAAAAATACTACCATCTGTCATGACAATGCCATTGTCTTCCAGATTTTTCAGGTCCCTGATCAATGGACCAAAGACCAACTCATGTCCAAATCTTTTAAAGTCTTGCTTTTTGCACAACAACACACGCTGCATATGATCTATATTAGATCTGTACCATGGTGATATATTACCAAGGGTAAGGTACACAGCAAGCACTTTGTGTTTTTTTTTTCCTGATCCTAATGGATTGACCACCTCAAAGGAATCCTGATAGAGTATCAAGGCCAAAGGAGACCTTTCAGACGGGAAGAAAATGTTTTTCAACATAACCTCTCCATCCCAAATGTCCTGCATGACATCAGTGTTAGCCTCCTGACGGCGCACATCTTTGTATTGTTGCTTAAATGACTCACTATGCAATAAGACAAGTAGTGTTTCTTGAATTGGCACATATTGTGCAAAGGACTCTTTTTCTGATTCATTTAAACCTAGAAATACTGGCAATGGTTCAACGTATTTCAAACTGTTTTTAAAGATAGTCTTACAACGCTGATCTGTTCTCAAAAGGATGTTACAGTCCTTTAGCAGACTTTCTTTTTCAAGTTCTTTAATCAGAACTTTAATAGCGTCATCCGAAATGCCAAGTAGTTTCAATTTCTCATTCAATTTCTCAAACATATTGTAGGCTGGTGTGTTGAGCGCTTGGGGGTGGGGCTCGGCCGCGCTGGCTGTCACAGGCGCACCTGAAGCCGTTTGGTAGTAATTGGCGGGCGTGCCTGTGGCAGCTGGTGGCAGATGAGCAGGAGAGGTTTTAATTGGGTTTTTGACTATTGTGGGGGAGAGCAGGGTCAGGGAAGGGCTGCTGAGCTTTCTGCCACACTCTGCCGTGTCGGGACGTGGGTCGTAGTGTTCGGCCGGTCGCTTTGGGAACTGGGGGTAAGTGGCATCGGGTAATGCGCGTTGTAGTGCAGTTGCAGTGAAGAGCCCCACGTCCGGCAGCGGTGGCTGAGAGGCCAGCAGTATCCCCATTTTTTTCCTGGTGCACAATGCGGTGGAGGTGCTGTGTTTTCGGGGGAGTGATTTTCCTCCCCCGAGGTTTAATTGTGTGCATGTGGGTGAGTGCGTGTGTGTATCGGCGGTGTGTGTGTACGTGTGTAGCTTAAACTACGTACCTCCGCTGAGTGTAGGAAGGCGTTACAGATCCTAGCTGGAATTGCTGTCATTTACCTAGTAGCTTATAGTATGGTGTTGACACCAGAGTGTTTAAACCTATTTTGTTTGGCATTGCCGTGGTTGCCCTTTTGGCATAATAATGAAATAAATGACATGATGAATTGTTGTTTGATTTCCCTATTTAGGATGATTACAGTGGTGTTTGGTAATATTTGCTATTGCTTTGTAGGGTCTTCCTAGTAACTCCGAATTGTCTATTTATTGACTTACGCACTCGCACTTTGCATCCACCGTCTGGCTGTGTGAATATGGTTTATTTTGTCTCCTTATACCATTTTTATTGATGAATTTGTAAAAAGAATAAAATATACTTTTAACTTTGAGTTCTCTGGTCCGTTCCCCTGTTTTCGTGTCACAGTTGTCCATTAGAGCCTGTGTGGTTTAAATTTGCACTCTTACAATATGGCACTGACCAAGGTCATGTATGTCTTGGAATTCTTCAAAAATCGTTTGAACTACTGAAGCAGGTAATATCTTAGCCTGTAGTTTTAAATAAAAAAGGGTCATGTTTTTCATAAAGAGAGTTTCGTCTACTCTTTCCATAACATCTTGTGGGTGAACTTCGCCAGATGTGCCTTCTCCAGACTCACTACCTACCTGAAAAGACTGACTGGCATGAAGAGTTTCATCTATCGGGCTGCAAGCTATGGCTGGGACCGTTCTGCTCACTAGATGACTAACGGAGCTATTCTTGTGTGTTCTGGACATATGAGAAGCGAACGTGGATTTTACTGAGAACGTCTTGCTACATACTTTGAAAGGACAACCAACTGTTCTACCTTCTATGCTGCTTTACATGAGCAGTAAGACCTTTTAAGTCCTGACACTGGAAGTCACAACAGTCAAGGTCACAAATTATCGAGTCAGACACCTGAAACTGCGAACTGCGAGTTCTCTGATAAGCCTTATGATCTCTGTATATGTGAGATTTGAATGCGCTAAATATTCTGAAGGATCGTGTGCAATCTATAACACCACAAGTGAAAGCCTGGTTTGGCACATTTTTGTGCAACTTTGTATGTCGCACAAAAGTTAATGTAGTGTTGAATTCACTATTACAGAACTTGCAAGTAAACATTACTTTACCTGTGTGAATTCCGTCTAGGTCTGCATTCACGTAGCTGTGTTTTTGGATGCTTCAGTTCTGCAAAATAAAAGGTTAAATTAGCTATCGGCTACACATTTGTAACGTTAGCTGAATGTAGATTTCTAAGACTGGTAGTAATGTTGTCCAACTAGACCTAGGTTTTCAACTCAATGCGGTTTTAATAAAATGCCGTACTAATGTAGAATTGTTGATTAAAAGAATGTGGAAAACAATCATGAATACAGTGTTACCTAGCACGGCTAACCTAAACAGCTAACACCCAGGAACCAGCCACGTTGGCGGGAAATAGTTATGCTATGATGATGCCTCAACTCGTTTAAAGTGAAGGCATGTCACAGGAACCTAATTTATATAATAGTCGGGGCATGTTTCATATGGAAATTTATCTAAGTAACATTAGACCCCAAAATTGTATGCAGGCTACCTTTACAACGGTTGCAAATTTGATAACGTTAACTCCGTCGACCTAACGTTACACCAATTCATACAGGCAAACCTGCAAAGCGTCGTTCAAGTAATCAATCAACTTATCAGTGATTTTTCGTATTAACTACATGAACAAAATTAGAACAGACCACTTCCAATATGTGCACACCTCACCTTAAATGTCCGTCTGCTGTGACTGGGATCCTTCTGCTACAGCATTCCACTTTTCGACCGTGGGAAAGGGATTGAAACTTGGCATTTTTTGCAACAATGTATGGACTCGCTGGCCTGCGCGCCCGTTTCCAAAACCCGCCAGTTCGTAAATGGCTCATCAAAATGAAGCGTTTGATTATGCAATTTGGCTTTTTTTAATTGCAAATAATTGGAATATATGCAAATTAGAGGATGCATACAGCTTACTTAACATAAGCAAACATTTAAGTGCTTAAGTAGCTTAAGTTTACAGAGACATGACTAATGAAAAGTCAGATAGTATTTAAATATTAACCTATTTTAACAACATTAAATGTTATTTGTTTTGCATGAGTTGACATTTAACTAAGACACACAGAGTTAAAATGGCACAGAGGTATACTGCTGTATACCTACATCACCCAAATCACAATTTCAGTTATGTACTGTAATCGCTATGATATCCCATGATGCACTGCATATTACATATTTTAACTGTAAATCTCCATACACAGCCACTTACTGTAAAAAATGGTTGTAAATTTACAGCAATTTTTTACAGTGTATTAGACTACTTGAAACTGAAGAAACAATATAGGCCTGGGCAGAGGGGCAGTAGGTATTCTTTTGGTCGGGATACGCGATATGTTCTACATCAATGCCTCATATTAAGAAAGTGAGAAATAGCCTACATAAATGATCTGTTCCAAGAAATGGGGGGACTCAGCCTATTACTAGGCCTACATGTTTGCTGTTCTTATTATTAGGACTAGATGCTGTTATAGTTTATACTTCTACTATCTAATCTTTCTACTGTCAATCATTGTCTGAAATTAGCATATGAGGAACGAACCAAAATTTTGACCTAATCTCATATTAACGACGTAGTGTTGGTAGAAGACGTTTTAGCATATAGCGGAGCTAAATTACTACTGCTGCTTCAAGGAAATGCTTGTTTCTGCTGTGTGGTTGGAATCACACGACAGATTAGCGAACAGACGGCGTGACAAAAAATACGGTACTAGGACAGTAACATTGCTCATTTAGAGCTGCAAGGCAATGGCTTGCCCACAGTGTGTTCAGTCCAAAGAATTTTGACGTATGTCGTCACGTTGCTGCGGGCAATGTGCGGATATAGCCGGTTCCTAATTATCTTTGGTTTTGATAGCTTTTTTGCCGCGTCATAATGGCCATACTGCATTCCTTGACGTCATAATCAAATTTTACTATAAATTCAGGCGAAAATACAGTAGACCTATTCACACAGACGGGAGATTCACACAAGACGACAGCTCTTTTTCCATAATTATTTCTCAATAATTATTTCTCAATAATTAGTCAATATTTGTATTAATTCTTCTGAATAGACATCAGTTAATGTAAGTTCAAACAACTTTGAAAGAAATCTGTTTGAAGTAGGACTAAATCTAATAGATAATTCAAATGATCTTGTCTTTAATTAATTAACATATAGCTGCCTGTTTATTTGAACTAAGTGGGTGGGATGCTTAACTGAAACTGCATGTATGTATTCAGCTTGTTTTCGTTTCCTCATGTTGCCAGAGATAGGCACACTGTGCCTACATCTTTCACCGGAGTATGAAAGACAGAGGCAAGCTGGGAAAGAAACACCAGAATGAATCTCATGAGGATCATAACTCACGATTCCCACAACTAGAGCGATGTGACGATCACAGGGGACCCACACTAAGGGAGCAGGCACATTCGCCAAGGCTTCATGTGCCCAGCTCGCTGACCACAACCTTGCCCACACTTATTCCGAGGGCACACATAACCAACTCCCAGACCTCCACCGTGACTCAAGGGGCTCTTCTTCGTGCAAGAAACGGGGTCAGTCACACAAAACTTAATGCAGCCTTTGTCCCACAGGCCCCAAAGATGGAAGTGTCTGGAGGAGGCCTTAGGTGCTCCACAGCAGCTGGTTCTGGCATCATGCTCGGCAGAACAGGCAAAGTATGCCCAGGGCCGAGCGCGAGAGATCTCGTCCATCTTAAGCCCCTGCCACCTGTAGATAAGAGGCCCCTGGAGTCAAGCGCACTCAACATGGAGCTCAGCAGACCAACACGCCCAAAAACAGGCAAGAATCGCCCTGAAAAGAGCTTTCCCATTAACTCCACAAAACCGCAAAAGGTTGTCCGAGCACAACAATTGTCAACACAAGCCCAAAATGTTCCCCAGGCACCAGCATCTAGCAAATTAAGAGGGCAACTGGGTAAAGACCAAAGAAGAGACCAAGCAAAGAACAGGTTCACTGGCTTTAGTGACGTGTCAGCAAATACGAGTGAATGTGTGTGCTTATCAGACAACAGTTTGGCTAGGGTCGGGAGCGTGTACCAGGCAAGATCAAGGCCACAGCGGCTTCCTCAGCCTCTTCCTAAGCCCCCACAGTCTTCGTCATCATCTTCACCATCTTCCTCATCACCGCACCAGGTCCATTACACTTCACAGCCTCGTCTCCTGACTAAGAGGGCCCAGATGGAACAAAGGGTCCTCAAGACGGCTGTGGAGACATCCAAACAGCTCCCTGTAGTAAGCCTGAATGGATCGATGGTCTGCAACATGGGTGCTGAAGAGTACAGTAGAGAGCTCCGACAGGCAGCCAACAAGCCGCGAGCCAAAGTGCCGGATCATGAGCCACCACTTGTGATCTTGTCTGTCTTGCGAGAGAGCCAACATCAACAAGTGCCTATCACCTGCCATGGCCGAAGGAGAAACACGGCTGTTTCCTTCCGAACACGGAGGTTCCCCATGGACACCCAGGACATTCATGCCACCATCCTTGAACACAGAGTTGGGCTAGAGACTTTGAGAAGAAAAATCAAGGACTCCAGACGCACACGTGAGCCAGTGCACAGGCGCAGGAGAAGAATCACTCTGAGCCTCACAATGCCCTGCACCTTCCGCCTCAGGACTCGCAAGCCCATTTTTGCGCACAGAGTGGTCCTGAATGATTAAAATGTCAACATGGAGAGCATGGACGAAGAAAGGTAAGGGTTCAACAGTCCAGCAATCTACAAATATTCCTTTTATTCATCTAAGAAGAGTATGAAATAACCACTAAAATATTCCTCTATTACTATTAGCACAACACTGATCATGCTTCATTCTGTTCTTCTATACAGTCAATCTGCCTACTTCCAGTCCCCAGTTATTCACCATCTACTGGGCACACAGGCATACATGACAACATCAAAGCCTACAGGGGAAGGATTGTACATCAATATGGACCCCCAGCATCAAAGAATGAAAATCTCTTTCAGACCGAATTTCAAATGTTTCATTTCTTGTTACCACTCCCTTATTTTTGAGCAACCTCTAAAACAAATTAAGGCCAAAGATACTCTCAAGGCCAAAGATATCAAAAAAATATTTCATTTTGAACACAACTTGTCAAACAAATTGTCACCCATCAGTTTTTCAAAACCCTCCTCCATTTTTTGCCCTCCCTTTATCGATCTTTCTCCAACCTTCACTCACTCTGCAATACAGTAATAAAAATGTTAAAGTACTTTTGTTCAAGAGGGTCTTTTTAAACCTGTACAATCACGGAGCAATACACATCTTTAACACATCTTTAAAATCAGTAAACTTGCTACTGAACTTCACTAAAACTACTGCCACTGGTGTTGCCTTACAACAAAGTGAACAAATTTCACATCACTGTGATCAATTCTGTATCAACAGAATTACGTCGAACAAAACCAAAATGGCACTCTTCGCACTTTTCACATGCAGTAATGCTATTTCAGAAGCTTTTACCAGCTACAGACTGCCAAAGTTATGATCAGCAGGTCAACAGTGCATCATAGCGCACCAGTGTTCCCTTTTGTTTTTTTTCCAGCACTGAGGAAATTGAAATTCTTGGCATGTTTCAGCACTGTGAGCTTTCTTTCATAGTCGATATTCAATATTTGGCCAGTATTTTTTTTTTCAGCTGTTTGCTATTTGGTTGGTAATTAACAAACTTGCATGAATGAAATGATGCCTGCAATTAGCCTCCACGAGGAACAACAGGACACCACTTAGTTGCCTGTTCATGTTTAAGCTTAAAAGCAGAAAATCCCAATGATGGGGAAAATACAAGGTTTTATGAAAATGTGGTGGGAGGAGAAGGAGAGGGGTTATAGCCTAATGGTTTCACATAGCCAACTTAAACTTGTAAAGTACAGTAAATAAAACAATATGTTAATTGAAATCACATAAATAGTCCAGTCAGTTAGATGCTTTGTTGAAGCCCTACTTAAAACCTGTGATAGGTTACAAAGGTGAACTAAATGTTTGCATTCTTGTCTGTGATACATCCTTAAAACATTAAGGATGGTACATGTAATAGATATCATAGACATGGTTTGTGCTCCCATCCATTAGTGAGCAAAAGGGTTTTCCACAGGTCCTGAGGAAAGGAAGCAGATAGACAGCTGGACTACACTGACGTCTAGTGGTGATCAAAGGTGTAGCAGGGGTTGTATACTGTATGATGCAGTTGTATATTCTGCAGTCAGGTGTAGGCTAAATAGACAATACAAAAAATAGTACTGCATGAGTCTGCATGAATTTTTCCCAAAAATGCAGCAAAAATATTTTTTGTAATCTGCGGTGTCAGATTACTATAGAATTTGGAGTGTGTGATGGTCTGAAGAAATGTGGAGAAAGGCCATCAAAAAGTATTCAAAACAAAAGGCAAAACAACTCAGTTATCAGAATAGTTTGCTGAAATCGCAGATCTGCTTGAGTTGGTTGTATGAAATGAGGCAGTTCCACTGATGCTGGATAAGTTTCCCCTTTCCCATCAGATCCCATCTGTGATAGTTTTAGTCAAGTCATACATCTGCACTTCTATCTCATCTTATCTGTTATTGTTTTATTTCTTTCATGGCTTTGTCTAATCTTTTATGTGTGACTTTATTTCTTTCCTTTATGTCTTTTCTTATCTTAATCATGTAGACCTACTGTTCTTCAAATGTGTTCTTGTATTGTTCAATGTCCACTCTAATCAAATCACAAGGAGACAACCAAGTTGTTTAAAATTTGTGTTTATCAAATGTTTAATTCTATGTTGTCCAGACGACCTTGTTGAGATTTATTTTTTTTCTATGTTGTCCAGCTGACCTCGTCAGACTACTTACTGCAGGTAAAAGAATGACAGATCATTCACTGTGCCCTTGGTTATTTGGAAGCTTGGTTAATTGGAAGCTGCTTTGGATTATCTGTCTTGTGGGAAACCACCTGATTTGTAATACACCTACAAGCCATCAGAAGGTGTGAAGTACTAGCACAGCTGGGTCATGAGAGATCAATTGGTCGTTGGTCACTCCTATCAGGCCTATTGTTTCTGTCTGACTCTTGGTGGGCGGTCTCAGCCGGGTGTAGTCAATCATTGTTCCTAATAGCAGGAGTGACACTGAAGCGTCAGCTCTTTTGTTCAGTCCTCCTTGTGTAAAGACTGACTGGGTAAAGACAAGCGTGTCTACCTGCGCGTGTCCACCGAGCAAGGACACCGTCCTAACTAACTAATCACCATGTCCTATCCTCTGTAACTTAATCTTCTATGCAAACTTCATCTTGCCACAGTGTGTCTCTACTCCATTCCAGTTGTCTCCAGTCGTCGCAGATTCCGCTTTCGCAAAAGGAAACGGACCCTTGCAAACCTCCGCTCTAGACATCATGTCTCGTCATCTACGAACAACTCCTTCACCGTAGGTTTGTGGAACTGTCAGTCTGCAGTGAACAAAGCAGACTTCATTTCGGCTTATGCGAACCATCTTTCTCTGGACATTCTGGCTCTCACCGAGACCTGGATCAAACCAGAAAACACTGCCACTCCTGCTGCACTCTCTACCAACTATGCTTTTTCCCACACCTCCCGCCCATCCAGGAGAGGGGGTGGTACGGGGCTGTTAATATCAGACAAATGGAAATATACTCAACTGGGACCATCTGTCACACACAGTTCTTTTGAATACCATGCCATCTTGGTAACGGCACCGGTCAAAATATATCTGTGTGTTATCTATCGTCCTCCAGGTCAAATAGGTGATTTCCTTGAGGAACTTGACACTCTGCTTTCTTCCATCCCTGAGCATGACTGTCCCATGCTTGTTCTCGGTGATATGAACATCCACTTAGACAATCCAGGTTCTGCCGAATTCCTATATCTGATGGACTCCTTTGAGCTACGGCGAGTTCACAGCCCTCCAACTCACAAAGCCGGTAAGGAACTTGATCTCATTTTCACCAGGAAGTGTGCCACTACTTCACAGACAGTTACTCCTCTACATCTATCTGACCATTACTTTATTCAGTTCAAGGTTTCCCTCTGTCAGCAACCATCTGCTCCTACTCCCTCTGTCTCTGTCCGTCGCAGTCTCCGGAATCTATCTCCTACTCACTTTTCCTCCTTGGTGGCGTCTGCTCTACCACCGTCTAGAAGTTTCTCTTCTTTTGAGGTTGATGATGCCACAGAGTCACTCTGTTCTACGCTGAGATCCTGCTTGGATCGTGTGTGCCCTCTGTCTACCAGACCCGCACGACCCACTCAGTCTCATGCGTGGCTCAATGACTCACTTCGGTCAATGCGCACTAACCTCAGAGCTGCTGAAAGGAAATGGCACAAAACTAAGAATTCGGCCGATCTGACACAATTCCAAGTACTACTATCTTCCTTCTCATCCAGTGTCACTGCTGCGAAAAAGGCTTTCTATCACGACAAGATTAACAACGCCACGGACACCAAGAAACTCTTTTCCACCTTTAAATCTTTACTAAACCCACCTCCTCCACCTCCTCCAACTAACCTCACAGCTGACACTTTTGCTGCATTCTTCACTAACAAAGTTGCAGCTATTAGTAGTCAGTTCTCAAACCAATCCACAGAGGTTCCTTATCCTAGCCTCTCTAAACCAACTGCTTCCTTTTCTTCTTTCACTCCTCTCTCCGAGGCAGAGGTGTCTAAGCTTCTCACAGATAGCCGGCCTACCTCTTGTCTTCTGGACCCTATCCCAACAACCCTTCTTCAGGCCATAACCCCCACCATTGTGACAGCAACCACACATGTGGACAATGCTTCACTAACTAGGGGTATATTTCCCACTGCCTTCAAACAAGCCCAGGTAACACCGCTGCTCAAAAAACCATCCCTTGCTCCCACTCAAGTGGAGAACTACCGGCCTGTCTCTCTTCTTTCCTTCCTTTCCAAAGCCATTGAACGAGCTGTCTTTAAACAGGTCACAGGATTTCTCACTCAGAACAACCTCCTCGACTCCAACCAATCCGGTTTCAGAAGTGGCCACTCCACTGAAACGGCGCTTTTGTCTGTGACGGAAGCATTAAAAGAGGCCAGAGCGGCAAGTCAGTCCTCAGTGCTCATCCTGCTGGACCTATCAGCAGCATTTGACACGGTCAACCACAGCATCCTACTGGACAAGCTGACCAACATTGGCATTGATGGCACAGCGCACTCCTGGTTCGTCCTATCTAACTGGACGGTCGTTCAACGTATCATGGATAGGACAGACATCGGCACTTCACCAACTCACCACAGGAGTACCCCAAGGATCTGTGCTGGGGCCCCTTCTCTTCGCCCTGTACATCACCTCGCTGGGCTCAGTCATCTACTCCCATGGCTTCTCTTACCACTGCTATGCTGATGATACCCCGCTCTATCTGTCCTTTCTGCCGGACGACTCCACAGTGTCAACACGGATCTCGGACTGTCTCTCTGATATATCTGCATGGATGAAAGGACATCACCTCCAACTAAATCTCTCCAAAACTGAACTGCTGGTCCTCCCAGCCAAACAAGCCATACATCACGACATCGGTATCAAGATCGACTCCCTGTCTGTTTCTCCCACCAAAGTGGCAACCTGGGTGTCATGATCGATGACCAACTGACCTTTGCAGATCACGTTGCCTCTGTGGTCGTGCCGTTTTCCCTATTCAACATAAGGAAGATCAGGCTGTACCTAACCCAACATGCAACCCAGCTCTTGGTTCAGACCCTGGTTATCTCTCGTCTTGACTACTGCAATGTCCTCCTATCAGGCCTACCAGCCTGTGCGGTGAGACCACTACAGATGATCCAGAATGCAGCTGCACGTCTGGTCTTTAACCAGCCAAAAAGGGCACGTCACACCTCTGTTCATTGAACTTCACTGGTTGCCCTTGGCTGCTCGCATTAAATTCAAGGCACTTATGGTGGCCTACAGGGTGAATGATGGCTCTGCTCCCATCTACTTGAATACTCTTCTGAAGCCCTATGTCACCCGACGACCGCTACGCTCCTCTAAGGAACGTTTTCTAGCACGGCCAACACCTTGTGCAGGTCAATCCAGACTCTTCTCATGTCTGGTTCCGCGCTGGTGGAATGACCTCCCAAGTGCTACCAGATGAACTGATACCCTCTCCACCTTCAAGAAACTCGTGAAGACTCAGCTCTTCCAAGAATCTCCTGGCGTAAATTTTGAGAATGCACTTAATAATTAAATTTCTCTACACTGTGTTACACTATTGCACTTTCAACTTAAAATAGTGCAGATTCTATGTTAGCAATATGCACTCCTTGTTAGTTCTTTCATTGTGTTGTAGCTTGAATGTTATCCTCTTTTGTAAGTCGCTTTGGATAAAAGCGTCTGCTAAATGCCTAAATGTAAATGTAAATGGTTATTGAACACAGACAATGCTCGCACTGATCTAAATATTAGTTTTATGGCTATTTAGTTGACCTACATTATGCAATATGATCCACTGGTGAGTTAATCTTTCCCCTTAGAATCATTTAGAAGAGTTGTTGTCATCTATTGACTCATATAAGTCCTTACAACCTTAATCTTATCTGATTGGAGAAATCTGTGGAGAAAAGGCAGTAAACACTATGCCCCCCCCCCAAAAAAAAAACCAAAACAAAACAAAACAAAAAACAATTTAGTTCTTATTAGAACTGAATGGTTTAAAGGAAGAATAGGAAATCCTTGAAAAAATGCTACATGCAACCTAGATTTGGAAAATGTGCCATAGAAAAGGTCCTACCACCTTCAACCTTTCCTCCCAAGCCAAGTTTGCCTCTTAACACACTTGCAAATGTAAAAGGCTTGTTTATTTGACAGACCCATCATCATCCATTTGTAACCAGCAGAGTTTTCAGGATGCTTCCAAGAGGTTTTTGCTGCTTCCACAGGCGACTGATGTTTTGATTTCCGAGCATTAAATTAATTGATTAGGATTGGAGTGGGAGAAATGATCTCATACCCCTCCTTTTAATCTCATCACTCTTATTCTAGGATACCAGAACGTGTGCTTAAGTTAGCAAAGCACCAATGAAAATAGGTGCTTGATAACCCACTGAAAGGCTCAGTGTGTTGATTCATTATGGTTTGCTTTAGTTTCATTTATTAGGCTCATTATGGTCTTTTCAGGTCACAACCTACAATAGTAAAAGTATAATAAAAAACATTAAACTGCACCATAGCCTAAAACACCACAGGTCACTAAAAATCCCTACACAAATTAAGAAGAAAAGTTAAATTAGGCCTATATATGTGGTTGGGCATTACTGATTATAGTGTGTGAAGATGTAGGTATTATACTTTTCAAATGTTTAATGTTTAGACAATTTTAGGCAACAGATATCCTATTGACCTCTTAGTGACGTTTTTAGGAAGTCACGTAGCCCTTTCAGTTTTTACACTGCAGAACACTAACACAAACCTATTGGTTACTAGACTATATAATTACCAAAAAACTTACTTTGAAACATACTGATATGTCTGTAAGGACATGGGACAGTTCTGTATAGATTAAAAAGCAAAATAGCGCCCCCACGGAATATCGTAACTGCAACCAACAATGCCCAATATCAATGTCAAGTTTAAGGTGGAACTGTTTCGAATACGTAGCTGTAAGTAAGAAGGCAACTTGGGTCTTGTCCCAAACGGGCTTTTTGCCTTATCGTCAGTTCTTCTAGTTTGGAGTGTTTTACTTGCCAAGGTGTGGAACTAAGAGCAGGACGGGTAGGATCTGGAACCGAACAGAGAGGTTTTCTGCTGTAACGTTAACGACGCTGATGTTTGACCTATTAGCAAGAGTTTATGAGACAAAAATAAAACTAATGCACAGCCTAGAAAATAATTTCAGTATTCGATTTATATCTTAGTAGTTTGCCTCGCTCATATGCAACAAATGGCGTTGGCTAAGACTGTCATGTGGCACGACTTGCCTTGCATAGGAAGCACGTTTGGATTCTCCGTATAGTCTACAACTATTTCACTTTAATAAAAGAAAGTCACATGCGACTTAACGAATAGTGAAAATATCTCAAGCAATCTGAGAAAGAATCTATTCTAACTATTGTGAAACTCAGCCAGGTCTAAATATTGAAGAGTGAGAGCGCAATCTGACCCTTCTCACTGATAGCGCAATGAATCTGCTGCATCTCAGTTGTGATTAAATAGATTGGGTAAACCCAGACCTCACCTCAGTCAAGCTTAAGAGTGGACTGGAGATGGGTGATTGATGTAAAGCTAAACTGAAACATTACACTTTTACCAAACTCTTTAGAAAGTACAGCAAACTCATCTTAAATGTACCTGTATACTCAAAGAAAACACACATCCGTTTCAACTGGTAGACAGTAGCTTACCCATACCAGATAAGCATTTGTGATTGGTTCCTTGGTTGGTGGTGATTCACAAATAGGCTACAATTGGTTCGTCTCCAGACAGCAGAGTCGGATTTCCTGGTGGTTTACCCAGGGTTTAACCAGGCTAGCGCCACCATGTGCCTCTGCTCAGTTTGTTATTGTTCCACCACTGCGGTGCCAGAGGAGCCAGACATAAGCTTCAGTTCACATCATCTCTGAGCTGGGATAGACCAGTCAGTGAGCAGAGGGAGGGCTGAAAGCGGTAACGAATTCAAACAATGCATTTCAGTGCGTAGCATACTGCCCACTATAGAGCGAACGCATGCCAATTGCTAGGGTTCAGACACTTTTCACGATGTGAAACGATGTGAAAGCAGCTGATGCATCAGGCTAGATGATAGTTGCACTTACCAGCAAAAAAATCTCTTGGGACCTGATTTTACTGATACTGGGCCCTCAGAATTGCCTGCAAATGTAGACATAACCTAGCGGTACTAAATAGTTTTACTCAGCCTGGACATCTAGCCATGAGCTATAGGGCTTCAGTAGGTCTTCTTCCAAGTTTTGGTCAGACCAATCACATCGCTTTGTCCTTAAAGAGACTCGCCCAGACGTACCCTTGCAGTAGCTTATCAGCATTAGCATAAGCATTACTACTTCTGACTCAGCCCCTTGGATTGAGCCCGGTCTATCAGTCATGGCCAGACCACACATTTTGGTGGTATAGTCTGGTTTGTCAGGCTACCCTCAAAAGGCAATGATATTCATTGTTTTCCTATGCTTTTTTAACAGCCTTTTGCATTCCCTCACAAGAACTGTGGTTTTCTTATGCATTTTCTTGAAACAGTTAATGCAAAACTATTATTAGGAGGAGTTATTAGGAAGAATGCAATAGAAAAAAGAATATTTTTTCACCACTGATTTTCCACTATTATTTCCCTTTCATAAGGTTAATGTGTTCTCTTGTATAAATGACCGCCACAGACACTCCCGGTGGGTCTGCCATCAGAAACTGAACCATCTCTGCTCTCTGTGCTATTTCTGTTAGGTTTCTGATGTTCAGTCATGGAGAGACATCTCTCCATTGTCCTTCTAGGAAAAGCAGGAGTTGGTAAAAGTGCTTTAGCAAACACTATTTTAGGACAAGATGCATTTGATTCAGGATCAGCGAGTAAACGAATCTGTAGAAACAGCACAAGGTTTTGGGAATCGGATAACGGTGTTTGACACTCCAGAAATATTGGGATCAGAGCAACGGATTGACATCTTCTGTAAGGAAGTTCTGGGATCTGATAGACCTCTTTTCTTCCTGCTGGTGATCAGAATTGGAGAATTCACAGAGGAGGACCTGGAGGCTGTGGAGGCAGCGATTAGAGTCATTGGGGACCACAGGATGAAAAATAGTTACCTGCTCTTCACAGGTGGAGAAGACTTGGACATATCAGTGGAGGAATATATCAAGCAGAATAAGAGTTTACTCCCAGATGTTGCTAGAAGATTTTTTGGGAGAATACACCTGTTCAGTAATAACAAGCAAGCAGGAGGAAGAGAGCAAATCAAAGAGCTGCTACAGAAGTTAGGTAAATTACTATTGCTGTGCTGGCAAGATGTTATTCCAAGGCTCAAAACTGCTGCAAAAACTAAGGATTAATTGCGTGTAGGCTAATCTTGTCTATCAACTAAGGTTGCTTTGCCATTCAGTCACCAAAACCTTGACTCCAAGATCAAAATATGACATAATTGTATGTGTGGATCACCACAATATTGTCTATGTGACATTCCATCCGTACCCAATGGATATGCATGCAGTGTTAGTCTGGATTTTATCCCATTGTGCTCCTTGTCTCAGGAGGCATTTTAATCTGTCCAATCAGCAAACAGAGGGGTTATGAATGCAGAGCTAGAATGCTATCAGTAAAGGCAGGCTATGATTTAAGGGCTGATCAAATTTTTGTGGTCGTGTGAGATCTACCAATTGCACACAGCAAATCAGTCAGAGTACATTTTACTCTGAGAGTGTTCATTTTAACACTCCCTCAGATTATATATAATCCACACTTGTTGGTGTTAAATAACACTACAATCGAGTATGTATAATTCACACTTAGTAGAGTTAAAACACTTCCCAAAATGTAACCACAACAACACTAGTCTGGAGTTTCACCAATAACTATCAGAGTAGACTAGTTGAGACTATACCAACTATAATCTTTATTCCTCATTGTTAAAACACAAGATAAAGACAACATTTACATTGCATATAGCACACCCAATATTAACATAAATTAAAGCAAAACATGAAAACATTTCACAATTATTTTCTTTTATTTATCTGAGATCAAACAAGCGAGTGGACAGGTACAACATATAGTTCATCATCAGGCCCGTATGCATTTTGTATCGAAAAACACTTGGGCGATCGCAGATCACAGCACTTAACAACAAAATGCCTCTTCTCAGAATCAAAAACTAAAAATGCATGGAAATGTTCATGAAAGCAATTTGTAATCATTTCATGCACAATAAACGAAACCTCATTATCGATTAATAACACTTTTACTATCTTACAAAACAAAGGCAAATCGTCCTCAACCCCTGTACAAACAAGGAGACCCTCCCTGTATTCACATCCGTCAACTTTAACCCATGATGTACAACACACATCATGTGCTAATGCATTCACAGTTTTCACATATTCACTAACATCAAATTAATCAAAGAAGGACTTCATTGGACCATGCTCAAATCTATGGAGTTTCATTGTGTTCCAATAAGAACCCATAGCCAACTGATGGGCCTTGGCCAGGGATTTGGTAATATTCTTGAAATTTTTAGTTGAGCCTTTAAAAAACTTGTGCTTGGCCTCAAATCGAATTGTTGACATATGCAACAATGGACCTAACTTCCTTATACACGATGGATAATGCACCATCAGATGATGCTTTGGAAGTAGGCGACGTGAATAAATTTTCTTAAAGAGTTTGTGGTGTTCATGTATTAAGTGTTTAAGTCATTCCTTCGGTAAGGCGAGGCGAAAAAACAATATTCATTATCTGAAGTAACAAAAGAAGTAATGTCCAATGTGTGCCATCATTAAGAAAAAGGTCGCCAAAAATTAAAGGAGTGTTCCTGACAAGACAAAAGGTCTGTACAGCATTAAGTCCAATACCATTCCCAGTTCCATCAATATTAATATTGGTAGGTCTGTTTTTATGTTCCATGTAACCATAGTCAAAAGAATAAACTCTAGCTAGAAGATCACCTTTACTTATCAAACCAGAACCAGTAAGGTGTTCAAAAAGCAACTTAAGCTCAAATTGAGCAACACCCTCTAGCAAATCATGCATGACGTCAACTGAAGTATTATTAACAACATGAAAATAATTTAATGTATTAAGGTTTGAGTTCCTTTTTAACCCATAAACAGATCTTAGCTGTGGATCTGAATGGAGATCCCTGCAATGTCTCTCAAAACTCTGAATGTCACGTATTACCACAGAAGGTCATCCTCACTATACACAGCCTGTGCAGTATTTTTGTCTACCACACACAACCTGCAATAATAGTTACTGCTGAAAGACTCATTATAACCAAGAATGGCATTCAATCCTAAATTATCTCCCAATATTTGAGAAATTCTTCCATAAATCTTTTCAGGAGAGATGGGCAAATCAATTCCCTCAGTTTCAAGTGATTTGATGTCACGAATTAAAGGCTCAAGAATGGCATCATATCCATACCTCTTCACATCCTGGCTATGAAAAAGGCTAACAAGGTGTATGTTCAACAGCAGAATTAAATTTTGGAGACAGATTTCTCAAGATAAAGTAAAGGCAACCCAACTTATGTATTGAATGTTTAGACCCTAGAGGATTTGCTGTTTCGAAGTCATCATAATAGATCTGTATTTGCAAAGCATTTTTATGTTTTGAGAACAGTGGGTGCTTCTTAAAATAACTGCCATCTTTAAAATCCTCGTAAGTTTGAGTGTTGGTTGTGTCTGCTTTCACCTGTTCACATATATCAGGGTTACGGAATATGAATTTCAGGGTCTCTAGTATGGGTATATAAATGAAAGTGTCTAACTTGAACTTGGTCATACATCCTATCGACCAATCAAACGACTACGACTATCAAATCTCACTCCAAGAGTTAACTCAAGCGGCTCAACAACCTCTCACTTCTCTTTAAGATATTTCAGTCTTTTTGATTCAGAATTTAAAAAAGAAACTGGGTTTTGAAATTTTTCAAAGTTTTGATGGACGTCATTCCTGCAAGAATTGTCTGTTGGAATTGCTTCTAACGTACTCTGCTGAAAGTAATCACGCAACTCTGCAGAATATTCTTCAAGCTCACTTACGATACTTGAAATAAAAGCATTTCCAGCACCGCTATTTTGAAGTTTGGTTGTTATTGAGGCGCATCTGTTCTTGAGGAATTCAGTGGAAATTGTGGGCCGTCTGTTCTCTGAAATGTCTGTTGGTGCAACTACAGATTCATTTACACTTGGGAAGTCAACATCAATTTGGTCTGAAATTTCTCCACTGGCGGGCAAATTCTATTCACATTCCTCTTCGTTTTCCCTGTGAGAACTTTCCAAATGTTTCCTGTAACCTGAATATGTAAGGAACTGCTTACGACATCTTACTTGATTGCACAGTAGTCTTTGTGTTGAGGTGGGATAGAAGCCATGTTTAAATTTCAAATGGGAAATTAAAGATTTACTTGTCCCATGGATTTCTGGGCATTTGAAACAACGCAACATAATTCTAGCTCTAATTCAGTAGTTTGGCTCTGAGCTCTTTAACTCTTGGGGATTCTTTGGTTTTGCCGACATCTATCTTGTAGACTGTGGTCTGCAGAAAGGTGTAGAAATTCACTAGGGCACAGTCATATGCCAGATTGAAAACAAAATGAATCTTGAACAACTCATCAAATGCTCCAACAGAGCGAACAGCTTCACACGGGACCAACTTTCCTATCCAAGGCGATGTAGAAGCGCTCAATCCGATTCTGGCTTCTTCCTGTGGCAAGGAGGTATGGCAGGCGATCTTGTTTGTCTTTGATTGTTTCTTCAAAACTGCAACAGGACTGGAAAAAAAAAAGTGTCATCACGGTCAACGGAGATTATTCTAGCACAGCTGTTAAAGAGACCCTTGATTTCTATAAATTTTCATATATCTGCCAACGTTCTCTTTACTTTATCCCAACAGCCTATGTTCCCATGTGCAGTTTAACTGCACCCTGAAGAAAAACATTCTAGTGGCACATGTCTTCTATATTATAAAGCATTTTGAATACATCTATATTTTCCAATACAAATCATAGCAGGACTTGTTCCACAACCTGTGCAAAAAAGGAATATTTAGCAAGGGTACTAAAGGGTACTGTAAACGTAATGTGAAATGGAGTATGTCAACTGCAGTAGCTCCAAAGTGAATAGCAGCTACAAGAGTTCTCATGTCAGTGCGTATATTTGAGATTGGGACCTGCTAAAATGACTGAATACAAGTAACTATGACAATATTATAGTAATGAACAGAAAAATGTGTGCACAAACGTCGGTCCTGATCAATGAAGTTTACTACCAAACTTATTTTTAAAAACTGATTTGTTTTGCATGCAGGTTTTTAACACCATTTTTTTGTTGTTGTTGTTTTCACCTCACAAAATGCTATTCAAAACATTTCACAAACATTAAAATCTGCAGGTCGGAGTGCTACACACATTTGTACAAACAAATCAATGCAAGTGACAATTAGGGTTTCACCTTATGATAAACGACAAGCCTCTCAATTGCAGCTTCGGCACTGATCTTCATAGACTTCTTCCCAACGGGCTGAGGTGGCAGAAGGTGAAGCAACAGCAAAAGAGTCGCCATATCGCTGTCCCATTCTAAAGGGAAGAGCATATTATTCAAGCCTGGTCATGTGGTTTCATATCATTAAGGATACTAGTGCAGATGTGCCCATGTTGTGTGTTTTGTATAGGCGACCTTATTATTGAAGTGGGTGATCAAGAGAAACGAGCAGGACAAAACCATAACATAATATTCAAAATTGTATTAGAACAGCAGGCATACAGGTATGAGAAACTAAATATGGGCAAGTGAACAGTGTTAATGAATTACTTTTTGTAGGCTAGCTGCTGAAGTGTATTCAATGCAACAATAGCCTTGAGTAACATGTTGAAGTAGAACAGGCTATGTTTCATAACGTGTCATGAATAGTTAATTCTGTGAACAGAGCAGCGATAACTTAAATTATTTGACTGAAACTTTCTATTCCAGGGGAGGGGAGAGAGAGGGAGAGGGGGAGTGGCTACAGTGCTTAGAGCAGCAAAGCTAAAGCAATGGAAGGCAATAGAATTAGGATGGCACCCTCCAAATTCAGATGAGTGGTTCAAGAGTTAGGTGTGGAACAGACATACATACGAACAAACAGGAGACAAACAGACTTTTGTTGGATTAATAGATAGATGAATCTGTACCAACCTGGACCGGCATCATCATCTTCAGTCTTCTTTGCTGACATCAATAGGTTGCGTACAGTGAGAGTCTGGGTCAAGACTTGGGCTTCTTCAATAATCTTGGATTTGATGGCGTCCCATTTCTCCATCAACTTGGATGACGTTTCCACTCCAAACAAAAGTCTGAAGCCTTGGTTAATCTAAAGCAGGGATGGGCACAAAATACCATAATATATTTCCAAATAAAATGCCAAACACTCAAAACTACAGGATATCAAAATAAACCTCCACAAAAATATCTAAAGATACAAAAAAACATTGCTTAAAAGACTTAGGCCAAATCTCACTCTATTTCACCCCTTTTTTCCTTCCCCTCGTCTGAGGAAATAATTTATTTTACATTCGACCACAGATTTAGCGTTTTGATATTTCATGGACAACTTCCAAATCCAGAAAGTATAGGACGAAAAAAACCTGCTAACGGCAACTTTAACTACTTGCCCACTGCTGCCAGTCAAATCTTCAAAAAATAAAGAAATGTAGACTACGCCATGTAGTGACGAGTGATCCCAACTTCAAAATTTCATTCTAAACTAATGATCAGTACATTGAAACACAGAAAGTTACCCATCAAGCCACAAAGTTGGCTACAAATTTTCACTGGTTATACGATCTGAAATCAACAAAGATCCTCATCAGTACACAATGAAAACTAGGTTGCAGATGTTAATATGTGCACGTACCAAACCTTTCACATCGAGAAATCTTGGATACGTTTTCAGAATCTCAGTAGTGATCTCTGGATTATGAACCAGCTCTTGACGATGGTGAAACGTGTCCTCCATTTTGCTGCGGATGACTGAATCATCAATGGAATGTAGAAGCAGGGACATGGCCTCCCTAACGCATCCCATCCAGTGGTTGTTCTGTGACTGGACCTCCTGTAAGCCACAGGACTGCTATTCGTAGAACGCTGGACACTCTCCTCTGCACGTTTTTAGTCGCCATGCTAAGTAGCCGTGCACTTGCTGAATCATAGAAATGCTCCTGAAAATATTTTCACAGTACAATTGAAAAAAAAACAATCAATATCCATTAACTGGTCATTGTTCTATATCATAATAAATAACAATTAGTAGGCTCTTACATAGCCGTTGGTTGAGTAAGGATCCCTGAGGTTAGGAAACAAGCTCACAATCCCAAGTGCATATTGTTCCCTTCGGGAGCGTTCCGGGGTCTTTCTACACAAGAAGATGCATAGATTCAACATTAACCAACAACACAGTACACCTGAAACGATACGCGTAAGGGTTGATTGACCCAGGACAAGTCTTTTGCCTTGACACCTAAAGCCGCTGAAACTGAAATTTCACTACTCTAGTTAATTTCTGGATCCTTCTGTTAAACTTGATTAAAAATGTTTTCAGAGAACGCTTTCCGATATATTTAACAAGCTAAGAAAAGTTCCCAAATTACTGGGTCTTTAGCACATTCAACAGGATATTGCACAAGTGGGTGCATAGTGAACATCAGATCCTCAGTGCAAGAATCTGACCATAGAACATTTACATTTTTTAGACAACTGAGATACAGGCATTCCATTACATATTTTTTCAACAAGTTCAGTAAGGCCATATATGTAGAACAATTTCTATGGTAACTTGTCAAATTCTATTGCATTTACTATACTCTCTCACTAACGTACCCATGCATTTCAACCATGTGGCTGACTAAGATATTCACAAGATGCCTTCTCGTGCAGTGTGTCAAGGTACTGGATCTCCTATACTCCTCCATTATTTCCTGTCCTCCTGCACTCTTCTCCAGAACATCCTGAACCATCTATATATGCAAGTTACACAATGACATACACACTGAAATAAGTATTAAAATGCTGCAATTTGCATATGGGTGCTTTTCTGTACGTGTGTGCTCCTATTTTTTTCAGAACAACATGGCACGCATGTCCGCACAGCACCATGTTTATGTATTTAGCAAGCTTTAGATGCAATTAAGTCTTCAGCATTCAGAAAATGGCCTATTCTTACTACAGTACTCTGCACAATTCATCAATGCACAAAGTAACATATCTAATATTAAATTAGTCTCGAACATTTAGGTCTCACCCTTTTAGCATTCTCAGCACCATCTAGAGGAGAGGAGACTTGTCTCTCTGCCTCAGTAGGTGCCTTTTCCATCAGACTTGCCGAGAGTAACACAGGGTCCACTGACGAATTGGGCGTAGAATAACTGGTTGGCTGAAATTCTAAAAACGACAAGAAACAGCACACCAAGTCAGATTCAGATTTCATACAAACACACAAATAAAAGAGAGATCTGACTACTTAATTAAATACAGTTGGAAATGTACCATGGCACCATAAGTACCATTATAGTTTTTTTTAAATATTGTTTCCTGCATTTCATCATTCATAGCACAACAATTAAGTGCCATGTTTGCCACAGAAAGTAACAAACATTTGTGCCTCTCGCTCTGCTTTTATTCTTTCTGATATTATCTTCACCAGACCACCACTACTATAGTACCAATTATGTAGGTGTGATTGCAGCCCGCTTCTGAATTAAATGGCAACATCACTAACAAATCAACAGAGTCTAGAATGCACCTACAATTAAAATACAGTACCATCAAAATCTTTGGCCACCAAGCAGATATTTGGGTTGGCTTCAAGGATGTCGTGGAACACTTCTTCGTCAATCACAGTCTCAGACTCATCAAATAACTTTAGCTCAACTGATGATGGGATCTCAAACTTGATTTTGACTGAAAAAGAAGTTACAGATTTCATTATTCAGTGTGATTTTTTTTTTTACCACGTCAGGGGTGAAAATGGGGGACACAAGCAAACGGATTAATACAATTTGAATAAAATTTGAATAGAATAAAAAGTACAAGTTTTCAGGGAATTAGAGACAATTTCCTCACTAGTACAGCCATTGGATGGACAAGATATTTGACAACAGTGCATCATAAGAATGAATTGCCTAAATGCTTGCCATAGACAATATTTATGATACTTAATTGGCTCATCAAGATAGTTTACAAATGCATCACTAAGTGTGCATATGAAATGCAGATCCATAAAACATGCTCACAAAAATTAAACATCTTACCTTCTTCAATGACATTTTCAAATGTAAATCCAGGCTGAAGTTTCAGGTACCTCTTCAGTCTGTGATACTGGACTTTGAGAAGCATTGTTGCTAATTTGTTCCTGTGTGTGATCTGTCTGTGTGGTCTGAAATGAAAATATATAGAAAAGTCACATGAACATCAAATCACACACTACCACATTACAGGTTATATCTTGCAGTAGTTCATTTTTGGGTTGCTGGCATTACTACAAAGGCAACGTGGAAACTTCCAGAAACCTGCCATTTAAATATACATAAATCTGACGAATATCAAACATACTGTAGCACCAAATTCGACTGGCATTATGCTGAATATTAACAGATCTAAATACTGACTTTTTTAGATACCAATCACGAAATAAGTACATCAGACAGCGGTAGGAATTTCCAAATATAAGTGAATCTAAAGCCAAATAAAACCAAATCACCGAAATGTCTCGTCATGCACAACTTAGCTGTCGGTATCTAACAGAGGTGACACGTCACACACACCTCGCCAAGGAACGGTAATGCCACCAGTTAATTTTAACGTACACCACATGGTTGCTCAATGCCTCATGGTAGCTCCCACTTTTGATGTGGCAGGCGGTAAACTAAACGCTGGAGCCAAAAAATGGAGACAGTATAAATCACGATCATAATGTCACTGTTAATGAACGGATTTTTTCCCGTTTTAAACGTCGATTAGACACAACCGACCGAATACATCACGCCATCGTTGCTAGCAGTTGCTGGAAAGTTAATCTGCCACTAGCTATTCCATTAGCATCTTGCTAATTCCCTAAATTCATTCGATCGATTTAAGTTCTCCACATCATGGTCATCGCTAACGCTAATGAATCTTAACTCGGTATCAAGTAACACAATCTTCCGTTTTACATATGGTTAAAATCCACTAAGCTTGGTGAGGTCTTTTCAAAGCTAGTTAACGTCTCTCTTTCCTGAGGTAATAGATGTTACACGAACTGCTGTTATCTTAAATATTTCCCCAATAGCTTATCATGGTGTTATGCAAATACATTCATATAATGTCAAATGATTAATTTCTCTATGTGTAAAGGCCTTGGTGCAGACCTTATATAAAAAGTATGACTTTACCTTTTCCCTCGTGTTTCTTCACCATAATGGCGTCCGCGTCTGCTCTTCACAAGAAATCTGCTCTTCTGTTTAAAATACCCTGGATGTGGCTACACAACTCTACACACGTGTACTTTATATTAACATACGATTGTAACACAACATGAGAGTTATTGTTACAGTGCAGGAGTACATGTTTGACAAATCAACTCCAGAATTAACTGTAAGCAACACTGAAATGTTTATCTCTGAAAAACGAACTCTTTCACACTGTTGATTTTGCTGTGCATGTATCTTATGGTCAAATTTATGGCACTCTCACTATCCAACAACTGGCTAGTAACATTGCTCATTTAGAGCTGCAAGGCAATGGCTTGCCCAGAGTGTGTTCAGTCCAAAGAATTTTGACGTATGGCTAGTTCATTTCTTTCAATAAGCATCCTCTCTGGGGTATTGAGACCGTAGTTTCTACATAAGACCTAATTGTTAAGCCAACGGATTCTTCCTATCTAACATTCACCTGTACATTCACGGCTCAAGACAGACACTAGATTCTGTCTCTTCCGTTCTATCCAGAAAACTCAGACGATGTGGCGTCATTGTTTGATGCGTTGTCTGAAGTCTCAAACGTCGCAAAGTGTGTTATATCGCGTTTGTAAAATTGTCAACTGTATTTGGACACTGACGAACACATGCATTTATTATTTATGCATTTATTATTAGACTACTTGAAACTGAAGAAACAATATAGGCCTGGGCAGAGGGGCAGTAGGTATTCTTTTGGTAGGGATACGCGATATGTTATAAATCAATGCCTCATATTAAGAAAGTGAGAAATAGCCTACATAAATGATCTGTTCCAAGAAATGGGGGGACTCAGCCTATTACTAGGCCTATATGGTTGCTGTTGTTATTATTAGGACTAGATGCTGTTAAAGTTTATACTTCTACTGTCTAATCTTTCTACTGTCAATCATTGTCTGAAATTAGCATATGAGGAACGAACCAAAATTTTGACCTAATCTCATATTAACGACCTAGTGTTGGTAGAAGACGTTTTAGGTCATCCCATACCTAAAGGACGGCTGAATTAGACAAATAGCGGAGCCAAATGACTACTGCTTCTTCAAGAAAAGGCTTGTTTCTGCTGTGTGATTGGAATCACACGACAAATTAGCGAACAGACGGCGTGACAGAAAATACGGTACTAGGACAGTAACATTGCTCATTTAGAGCTGCAAGGCAATGGCTTGCCCACAGTGTGTTCAGTCCAAAGAATTTTGACGTATGTCGTCACGTTGCTGCGGGCAATGTGCGGATATAGCCGGTTCCTAATCATCTTTGATTTTGATAGCTTTTTGCCGCGTCATAATGGCCTTGACGTCACAATCAAACTTCACTATAAATTCAGGCGAAAATACAGTAGACCTATTCACACAGACGGGAGATTCACACAAGACGACAGCTCTTTTTCCATAATTATTTCTCAATAATTATTTCTCAATAATTAGTCAATATTTGTATTAATTCTTCTGAATAGACATCAGTTAATGTAAGTTCAAACAACTTTGAAAGAAATCTGTTTGAAGTAGGACTAAATCTAATAGATAATTCAAATGATCTTGTCTTTTTAATTAATTAACATATAGCTGGCTGTTTATTTGAACTAAGTGGGTGGGATGCTTAACTGAAACTGCATGTATGTATTCAGCTTGTTTTCATTTCCTCATGTTGCCAGAGATAGGCACACTGTGCCTACATCTTTCACCGGAGTATGAAAGACAGAGGCAAGCTGGGAAAGAAACACCAGAATGAATCTCATGAGGATCATAACTCACGATTCCCACAGCTAGAGCGATGTGACGATCACAGGAGACCCACACTAAGGGAGCAGGCACATTCGCCAAGGCTTCATGTGCCCAGCTCGCTGACCACAACCTTGCCCACACTTATTCCGAGGGCACACATAACCAACTCCCAGACCTCCACCGTGACTCAAGGGGCTCTTCTTCGTGCAAGAAACGGGGTCAGTCACACAAACCTTAATGCAGCCTTTATCCCACAGGCCCCAAACATGGAAGTGTCTGGAGGAGGCCTTAGGTGCTCCACAGCAGCTGGTTCTGGCATCATGCTCGGCAGAACAGGCAAAGTATGCCCAGGGCCGAGCGAGAGAGATCTCGTCCATCTTAAGCCCCTGCCACCTGTAGATAAGAGGCCCCTGGAGTCAAGCGCACTCAACATGGAGCTCAGCAGACCAACACGCCCAAAAACAGGCAAGAATCGCCCTGAAAAGAGCTTTCCCATTAACTCCACAAAACCGCAAAAGGTTGTCCGAGCACAACAATTGTCAACACAAGCCCAAAATGTTCCCCAGGCACCAGCATCTCGCAAACTGAGTGGGCAACTGGGTAAAGACCAAAGAAGAGACCAAGCAAAGAACAGGTTCACTGGCTTTAGTGACGTGTCAGCAAATACGAGTGAATGTGTGTGCTTATCAGAAGACAGTTTGGCTAGGGTCGGGAGCGTGTACCAGGCAAGATCAAGGCCACAGCAGCTTCCTCAGCCTCCTCCTAAGCCCCCACAGTCTTCGTCATCTTCTTCACCATCATCCTCATCTCCGCACCAGGTCCATTACACTTCACAGCCTCGTCTCCTGACTAAGAGGGCCCAGATGGAACAAAGGGTCCTCAAGACGGCTGTGGAGACATCCAAACAGCTCCCTGTAATAAGCCTGAATGGATCGATGGTCTGCAACATGGGTGCTGAAGAGTACAGTAGAGAGCTCCAACAGGCAGCCAACAAGCCGCGAGCCAAAGTGCCGGATCATGAGCCACCACTTGTGATCTTGTCTGTCTTGCGAGAGAGCCAACATCAACAAGTGCCTATCACCTGCCATGGCCGAAGGAGAAACACGGCTGTTTCCTTCCGAACACGGAGGTTCCCCATGGACACCCAGGACATTCATGCCACCATCCTTGAACACAGAGTTGGGCTAGAGGCTTTGAGAAGAAAAATCAAGGACTCCAGACGCACACGTGAGACAGTGCACAGGCGCAGGAGAAGAATCACTCTGAGCCTCACAATGCCCTGCACCTTCCGCCTCAGGACTCGCAAGCCCATTTTTGCGCACAGAGTGGTCCTGAATGATTAAAATGTCAACATGGAGAGCATGGATGAAGAAAGGTAAGTGTTCAACAGTCCAGCAATCTACAAATATTCCTTTTATTCATCTAAGAAGAGTATGAAGTAACCACTAAAATATTCCTCTATTAGTATTATCACAACACTGATCATGCTTTATTCTGTTCTTCTATACAGTCAATCTGCCTACTTCCAGTCCCCAGTTATTCACCATCTACTGGGCACACAGGCATACATGACAACATCAAAGCCTACAGGGGAAGGATTGTACATCAATATGGACCCCCAGCATCAAAGAATGAAAATCTCTTTCAGACCGAATTTCTTGTTACCGCTCCCTTATTTTTGAGCAACCTCTAAAACAAATTAAGGCCAAAGATACTCTCAAGGCCAAAGATATCAAAAAAATATTTCATTTTGAACACAACTTGTCAAACAAATTGTCACCCATCAGTTTTTCAAAACCCTCCTCCATTTTTTGCCCTCCCTTTATCGATCTTTCTCCAACCTTCACTCCCTCTGCAATACAGTAATAAAAATGTTAAAGTACTTTTGTTCAAGAGGGTCTTTTTAAACCTGTACAATCACGGAGCAATACACATCTTTAACACATCTTTAAAATTAGTGAACTTGCTACTCAACTTCACTAAAACTACTGCCACTGGTGTTACCTTACAACAAAGTGAACAAATTTCACATCACTGTGATCAATTCTGTATCAACAGAATTACATCGAACAAAACCAAAATGGCACCCTTCACACTTTTCACATGCAGTAATGCTATTTCAGAAGCTTTTACCAGCTACAGACTGCCAAAGTTATAATCAGCAGGTCAACAGTGCATCATAGTGCACCAGTGTTCCCTTTTGTTTTTTTTCCAGCACTGAGCAAATTGAAATTTTTGGCATGTTTCAGCACTGTGAGCTTCCTTTCATAGTCGATATTCAATATTTGGCCAGTATTTTTTTTCAGCTGTTTGCTATTTGGTTGGTAATTAACAAACTTGCATGAATGAAATGATGCCTGCAATTAGCCTCCATGAGGAACAACAGGACACCACTTAGTTGCCTGTTCATGTTTAAGCTTAAAAGAAGAAAATCCCAATGATGGGGAAAATACAAGGTTTTATGAAAATGTGGTGGGAGGAGAAGGAGAGGGGTTATAGCCTAATGGTTTCACACAGCCAACATAATCTTGTAAAGTACAGTAAATAAAACAATATGTTAATTGAAATCACATAAATAGTCCAGTCAGTCGGTTTGTTGAAGCCCTACTTAAAACCTGTGATAGGTTACAAAGGTGAACTAAATGTTTGCATTCTTGTCTGTGATACATCCTTAAAACATTAAGGATGGTACATGTAATAGATATCATAGACATGGTTTGTGCTCCCATCCATTAGTGAGCAAAAGGGTTTTCCACAGGTCCTGAGGAAAGGAAGCAGATAGACAGCTGGACTACACTGACGTCTAGTGGTGATCAAAGGTGTAGCAGGGGTTGTATACTGTATGATGCAGTTGTATATTCTGCAGTCAGGTATAGGCTAAATAAACAATACAAAAAATAGTACTGCATGAGTCTGCATGAATTTTTCCCAAAAATGCAGCAAAAATATTTTTTGTAATCTGCGGTGTCAGATTACTATAGAATTTGGAGTGTGTGATGGTCTGAAGAAATGTGGAGAAAGGCCATCAAAAAGTATTCAAAACAAAGGGCAAAACAACTCAGATATCAGAATAGTTTGCTGAAATTGAGGCAGATCTGCTTGAGTTGGTTGTATGAAATGAGGCAGTTCCACTGATGCTGGATAAGTTTCCCCTTTCCCATCAGATCCCATCTGTGATAGTTTTAGTCCAGTCATACATCTGCACTTCTATCTCATCTTATCTGTTATTGTTTTATTTCTTTCATGGCTTTGTCTAATCTTTTATGTGTGACTTTATTTCTTTCCTTTATGTCTTTTCTTATCTTAATCATGTAGACCTACTGTTCTTCAAATGTGTTCTTGTATTGTTCAATGTCCACTCTAATCAAATCACAAGGAGACAACCAAGTTGTTTAAAATTTGTGTTTATCAAATGTTTAATTCTATGTTGTCCAGCCGACCTTGTTGAGACTTATTTTTTTTCTATGTTGTCCAGCTGACCTCGTCAGACTACTTACTGCAGGTAAAAGAATGACAGATCATTCAATGTGCCCTTGGTTATTTGGAAGCTTGGTTATTTGGAAGCTGCTTTGGATTACCTGTCTTGTGGGAAACCACCTGATTTGTAATACACCTACAAGCCATCAGAAGGTGTGAAGTACTAGCACAGCTGGGTCATCAGAGATCAATTGGTCGTTGGCCACTCCTATCAGGCCTATTGTTTCTGTCTGACTCTTGGTGGGCGGTCTCAGCTGGGTGTAGTCAATCATTGTTCCTAATAGCAGGAGTGACATTGAAGCGTCAGCCCTTTTGTTTAGCCCTCCTTGTGTAAAGACTGACTGGGTAAAGACGAGAGTGTCTACCTGTGCGTGTCCACCGAGCAAGGACACCATGTCCTATCCTCTGTAACTTAATCTTCTATGCAAACTTCATCTTGCCACAGTGTGTCTCTACTCCATTCCAGTTGTCTCCAGTCGTCGCAGATTCCGCTTCCGCAAAAGAAAACGGACCCTTGCAAGCCTCCGCTCTAGACATCATGTCTCGTCATCTACGAACAACTCCTTCACCGTAGGTTTGTGGAACTGTCAGTCTGCAGTGAACAAAGCAGACTTCATTTCGGCTTATGCGAACCATCTTTCTCTGGACATTCTGGCTCTCACCGAGACCTGGATCAAACCAGAAAACACTGCCACTCCCGCTGCACTCTCCACCAACTATGCTTTTTCCCACACCTCCCGCCCATCCAGGAGAGGGGGTGGTACGGGGCTGTTAATATCAGACAAATGGAAATATACTCAACTGGGACCATCTGTCACACACAGTTCTTTTGAATACCATGCCATCTTGGTAACGGCACCGGTCAAAATATATCTGTGTGTTATCTATCGTCCTCCAGATCAAATGGGCGATTTCCTTGAGGAACTTGACACTCTGCATTCTTCCATCCCTGAGCATGACTGTCCCATGCTTGTTCTCGGTGATATGAACATCCACTTAGACAATCCAGGTTCTGCCGAATTCCTATCTCTGATGGACTCCTTTGAGCTACAGCGAGTTCACAGCCCTCCAACTCACAAAGCCGGTAAGAAAACTTGATCTCATTTTCACCAGGAAGTGCGCCACTACTTCACAGACAGTTACTCCTCTACATCTATCTGACCATTACTTTATTCAGTTCAAGGTTTCCCTCTGTCAGCAACCATCTGCTCCTACTCCCTCTGTCTCTGTCCGTCGCAATCTCCGGAATCTATCTCCTACTCACTTTTCCTCCTTGGTGGCGTCTGCTCTACCACCGTCTAGAAGTTTCTCTTCTTTTGAGGTTGATGAAGCCACAAAGTCACTCTGTTCTACGCTGAGATCCTGCTTGGATCGTGTGTGCCCTCTGTCTACCAGACCCGCACGACCCACTCAGTCTCATGCGTGGCTCAATGACTCACTTCGGTCAATGCGCACTAACCTCAGAGCTGCTGAAAGGAAATGGCACAAAACTAAGAATTCGGCCGATCTGACACAATTTCAAGTACTACTATCTTCCTTCTCATCCAGTGTCACTGCTGCGAAAAATCTTTCTATGACGACAAGACGCCACGGACACCAAGAAACTCTTTTCCACCTTTAAACCTTTACTAAACCCACCTACTCCAACTAACCTCACAGCTGACACTTTTGCTGCATTCTTCACTAACAAAGTTGCAGCTATTAGTAGTCAGTTCTCAAACCAATCCACAGAGGTTCCTTCTCCTAGCCTCTCTAAACCAACTGCTTCCTTTTCTTCTTTCACTCCTCTCTCCGAGGCAGAGGTGTCTAAGCTTCTCACAGACAGCCGGCCTACCTCTTGTCTTCTGGACCCTATCCCAACAACCCTTCTTCAGGCCATAACCCCCACCATTGTGACAGCAATCACACATGTGGTCAATGCTTCACTAACTAGGGGTACATTTCCCACTGCCTTCAAACAAGCCCAGGTAACACCGCTGCTCAAAAAACCATCCCTCGCTCCCACTCAAGTGGAGAACTACCGGCCTGTCTCTCTTCTTCCCTTCCTTTCCAAAACCATTGAACGAGCTGTCTTTAAACAGGTCACAAGATTTCTCACTCAGAACAACCTCCTTGACTCCAACCAATCCGGTTTCAGAAGTGGCCACTCCACTGAAACGGCGCTTCTGTCTGTGACGGAAGCATTAAAAGAGGCCAAAGCGGCAAACTCACCACAGGAGTACCCCAAAGATCTGTGCTGGGGCCCTTTCTGTTCGCCCTGTATATCACCTCGCTGGTCTCAATCATCCACTCCCATGGCTTCTCTTACCACTGCTATGCTGATGATACCCAGCTCTATCTTTCCTTTCCGCCGGACGACTCCACGGTGTCAACACGGATCTCGGACTGTCTCTCTGATATATCTGCATGGATGAAAGGACATCACCTCCAACTAAATCTTCCCAAAACTGAACTGCTGGTCCTCCCAGCGAAACAAGCCATACATCACGACATCGGTATCAAGATCGACTCCCTGTCTGTTTCTCCCACCAAAGTGGCAACCTGGGTGTCATGATCGATGACCAACTGACCTTTGCAGATCACATTGCCTCTGTAGCTCGGTCGTGCCATTTTTCCCTATTCAACATAAGGAAGATCAGGCCGTACCTAACCCAACATGCAACCCAGCTCTTGGTTCAGACCCTGGTTATCTCTCGTCTTGACTACTGCAATGTCCTCCTATCAGGCCTACCAGCCTGTGCGGTGAGACCACTACAGATGATCCAGAATGCAGCTGCACGTCTGGTCTTTAACCAGCCAAAAAGGGCACATGTCACACCTCTGTTCACTGAACTTCACTGGTTGCCCTTGGCTGCTCGCATTAAATTCAAGGCACTGATGGTGACCTACAGGGTGAATGATGGCTCTGCTCCCATCTACTTGAATACTCTTCTGAAGCCCTATGTCACCCGACGGCCGCTACGCTCCTCTAAGGAATGTTTTCTAGCACGGCCAACACCTTGTGCAGGTCAGTCCAGACTCTTCTCATATCTGGTTCTGCGCTGGTGGAATGACCTCTCAAGTGCTACCAGATCAACTGATACCCTCTCCACCTTCAAGAAACTCGTGAGGACTCAGCTCTTCCAAGAATATCTCCTGGTGTAAATTTTGAGACTGCACTTAATAATTTAATGTCTCTACACTGTGTTACACTATTGCACTTTCAACTTAAAATAGTGCAGATTCTATGTTAGCAATATGCACTCCTTGTTAGTTCTTTCATTTTGTTGTAGCTTGAATGTTATCCTCTTTTGTAAGTCGCTTTGGATAAAAGCGTCTGCTAAATGCCTAAATGTAAATGTAATGTAAATGTAAATGGTTATTGAACACAGACAATACTCGCACTGATCTAAATGTTAGTTTTATGGCTATTTAGTTGACTTACATTATGCAATATGATCCACTGGTTAGTTAATCTTTCCCCTTAGAATCATTTAGAAGGGTTGTTGTCATCTATTGACTCATATAAGTCCTTACAACCTTAATCTTATCTGAGAAATCTGTGGAGAAAAGGCAGTAAACACTATGCCCCCCCCCCCCCCAAAAAAAAAACAAAAAAACAATTTTGTTCTTATTAGAACTGAATGGTTTAAAGGAAGAATATGAAATCCTTGAAAAAATGCTACATGCAACCTTGCTTTGGAAAATGTGCCATAGAAAAGGTCCTACCCACCTTCAACCTTTCCTCCCAAGCCAAGTTTGCCTCTTAACACACTTGCAAATGTAAAAAGCTTGTTTATTTGACAGACCCATCATCATCCATTTGTTACCAGCAGAGTTTTCAGGATGCTTACAAGAGGTTTTTGCTGCTTCCACAGGTGACTGATGTTTTAATTTTGATTTCCGAGCATTAAATTAATTGATTAGGATTGGAGTGGGAGAAATGATCTCATACCCCTCCTTTTAATCTCATCACTCTTATTCTAGGATACCAGAACGTGGGCATAAGTTAGCAAAGCGCCAAAGAAAATAGGTGCTTGATAACCCACTGAAAGGCTCAGTGTGTTGATTCATTATGGTTTGCTTTAGTTTAATTTATTAGGCTCATTATGGTCTTTTCAGGTCACAACCTACAATAGTAAAAGTATAATAAAAAACATTAAACTGCACCATAGCCTAAAACACCACAGGTCACTAAAAATCCCTACACAAATTAAGAAGAAAAGTTAAATTAGGCCTATATATGTGGTTGGGCATTACTGATTATAGTGTGTGAAGATGTAGGTATTATACTTTTCAAATGTTTCATGTTTAGACAATTTTAGGCAACAGATATCCTATTGACCTCTTAGTGACGTTTTTAGGAAGTCACGTAGCCCTTTCAGTTTTTACACTGCAGAACACTAACACAAACCTATTGGTTACTAGACTATATAATTACCAAAAAACTTACTTTGAAACATACTGATATGTCTGTAAGGACATGGGACAGTTCTGTATAGATTAAAAAGCAAAATAGCGCCCCCACGGAATATCAATGTCAAGTTTAAGGTGGAACTGTTTCGAATACGTAGCTGTAAGTAAGAAGGCAACTTGGGTCTTGTCCCATACGGGCTTTTTGCCTTATCGTCAGTTCTTCTAGTTTGGAGTGTTTTACTTGCCAAGGTGTGGACGTAAGAGCAGGACAGGTAGGATCTGGAACCGAACAGAGAGGTTTTCTGCTGTAACGTTAACGACGCTGATATTTGACCTATGAGCAAGAGTTTATGAGACAGAAATAAAACTAATGCACAGCCTAGAAAATAATTTCAGTATTCGATTTATATCTTAGTAGTTTGCCTCGCTTATATGCAACAAATGGCGTTGGCTAAGACTGTCATGTGGCACGACCTGCCTTGCATAGGAAGCACGTTTGGATTCTCCGTATAGTCTACAACTATTTCACTTTAATAAAAGAAAGTCACATGCGACTTAACGAATAGTGAAAATATCTCAAGCAATCTGAGAAAGAATCTATTCTAACTATTGTGAAACTCAGCCAGGTCTAAATATAGAAGAGTGAGAGCGCAATCTGACCCTTCTCACTGATAGCGCAATGAATCTGCTGCATCTCAGTTGTGAGTAAATAGATTGGGTAAACCCAGACCTCACCTCAGTCGAGCTTAAGAGTGGACTGGAGATGGGTGATTGATGTAAAGCTACACTGAAACATTACACTTTTACCAAACTCTTTAGAAAGTACAGCAAACTCATCTTAAATGTACCTGTATACTCAAAGAAAACACACATCCGTTTCAACTGGTAGACAGTATCTGAATACAAATGTCCACATTAGTTGTGAATCATATGAAGCTTACCCATACCAGATAAGCATTTGTGATTGGTTCCTTGGTTGGTGGTGATTCACAAATAGGCTACAATTGGTTCGTCTCCAGACAGCAGAGTCGGATTTCCTGGTGGTTTACCCAGGGTTTAACCAAGCTGGTGATAGCTAACCAGGCTAGCGCCACCATGTGCCTCTGCTCAGTTTGTTATTGTTCCACCACTGCGGTGCCAGAGGAGCCAGACATAAGCTTCAGTTCACATCATCTCTGAGCTGGGATGGACCAGTCAGCGAGCAGAGGGAGGGCTGAAAGCGCTAACGTTGAATTCAAACAATGCAACAATGCAAACAATGCAACAATGCAATTGCAGGGGTTCAGACACTTTTCACGATGTGAAAGCAGCTGATGCATCAGGCTAGATGATAGTTGTACTTACCAGCAAAAAAATCTCTTGGGACCTGATTTTACTGATACTGGGCCCTCAGAATTGCCTACAAATCTAGACATAACCTAGCGGTACTAAATAGTTTTGCTCAGCCAGGACATCTAGCCATGAGCTATAGGGCCTCAGTAGGTCTTCTTCCAAGTTTTGGTCAGACCAATCACATCGCTTTGTCCTTAAAGAGACTCGCCTAGATGTACCCTTGCAGTAGCTTATTAGCATTAAGACAATTTGACTCAGCCCCTTGGATTGAGCCCGGTCTATCACTCATGGCCAGACCACACATTTTGGTGTTATAGTCTGGTTTGTCAGGCTACCCTCAAAAGGCAATGATATTCATTGTTTTCCTATGCTTTTTTAACAGCCTTCATAAGGTTAATGTGTTCTCTTGTACAAATGACCACCACAGACACTTCCGGTGGGTCTGCCATCAGAAACTGAACCATCTCTGCTCTCTGTGTTATTTCTGTTAGGTTTCTGATATTCAGTCATGGAGAGACATCTCTCCATTGTCCTTCTAGGAAAAGCAGGAGTTGGTAAAAGTGTTTCAGCAAACACTATTTTCAACAAGATGCATTTGATTCAGGATCAGCGAGTAAACAAATCTCTGTAGAAACAGCACAAGTTTTTGGGAATCGGATAACGGTGTTTGACACTCCAGAAATATTGGGATCAGAGCAACGGATTGACATCTTCTGTAAGGAAGTTCTGGGATCTGATAGACCTCTTTTCTTCCTGCTGGTGATCAGAATTGGAGAATTCACAGAGGAGGACCTGGAGGCTGTGGAGGCAGCGATCAGAGTCATTGGGGACCACAGGATGAAAAATAGTTACCTGCTCTTCACAGGTGGAGAAGACTTGGACATATCAGTGGAGGAATATATCAAGCAGAATAAGAGTTTACTCCCAGATGTTGCTAGAAGATTTTTTGGGAGAATACACCTGTTCAGTAATAGCAAGCAAGCAGGAGGAAGAGAGCAAATCAAAGAGCTGCTACAGAAGTTAGGTAAATTATACTATTGCTGTGCTGGCAAGATGTTATTCCAAGGTTCAAAACTGCTGCAAAAACTAAGGATTAATTGCGTGTAGGCTAATCTTGTCTATCAACTAAGGTTGCTTTGCCATTCAGTCACCAAAACCTTGATTCCAAGATCAAAATATGACATAATTGTATGTGTGGATCACCACAATATTGTCTATGTGACATTCCATCAGTACCCAATGGATATGCATGCACATGCATTGAATCCCTACAGTGTTAGTCTGGATTTTATCCCATTGTGCTCCTTGTCTCAGGAGGCATTTTAACCTGTCCAATCAGCAAACAGAGGGGTTGTGAATGCAGAGCTAGAATGCTATCAATAAAGGCAGGCTAAGACTCAAGGGCTGATCAAAACTTTTGTGGTCGTGTGAGATCTACCAATTGCACACAGCAAATCAGTCAAAGTACATTTTACTCTGAGAGTGTTCATTTTAACACCCCCTCAGAGTATATATAATCCACACTTGTTGGTGTTAAATAACACTAAACCAAAGTGTTAGCATATTAACACTCGCCTAGAGTTCCATAATTAACTCTACCAGAGTAAATTGGCCTTAGTTAAACTTACTCTCAAAGTGTTAATTAACACTACAATCGAGTATGTATAATTCACACTTAGTAGAGTTAAAACACTTCCCAAAATGTAACCATAACAACACTAGTCTGGAGTTTCACCAATAACTCTAAGTCTACTTAACTAGAGTGGACTAGTTAAGACTATACCAACTATATATACATATATATATATAATCTTTATTCCTCATTGTTAAAACACAAGATAAAGACAACATTTACATTTGCATTGCATATAGCACACCCAATATTATCGTAAATTAAAGCAAAACATGAAAACATTTCACAATTATTTTCTTTTATTTATCTGAGATCAAACAAGCGCGTGGACAGGTACAACATATAGTTCATCATCAGGCCCGTATGCATTTTGTATCGAAAAACACTTGGGCGATCGCAGATCACAGCACTTAACAACAAAATGCCTCTTCTCAGAATCAAAAACTAAAAATGCATGGAAATGTTCATGAAAGCAATTTGTAATCATTTCATGCACAATAAACAAAACCTCATTATCGATTAATAACACTTTTACTATCTTACAAAACAAAGGCAAATCGTCCTCAACCCCTGTACAAACAAGGAGACCCTCCCTGTATTCACATCCGTCAACTTTAACCCATGATGTACAACACACATCATGTGCTAATGCATTCACAGTTTTCACATATTCACTAACATCAAATTCATCAAAGAAGGACTTCATTGGACCATGCTCAAATCTATGGAGTTTCATTGTGTTCCCACACAACCCATAGCCAACTGATGGGCCTTGGCCAGGGATTTGGTAATATTCTTGAAATTTTTAGTTGAGCCTTTAAAAAACTTGTGCTTGGCCTCAAATCGAATTGTTGACATATGCAACAATGGACCTAACTTCCTTATACACGATGGATAATGCACCATCAGATGATGCTTTGGAAGTAGGCGACGTGAATAAATTTTCTTAAAGAGTTTGTGGTGTTCATGTATTAAGTGTTTAAGTCATTCCTTCGGTAAGGCGAGGCGAAAAAACAATATTCATTATCTGAAGTAACAAAAGAAGTAATGTCCAATGTGTGCCATCATTAAGAAAAAGGTCGCCAAAAAATTACAGGAGTGTTCCTGACAAGACAAAAGGTCTGTACAGCATTAAGTCCAATACCATTCCCAGTTCCATCAATATTAATATTGGTAGGTCTGTTTTTATGTTCCATGTAACCATAGTCAAAAGAATAAACTCTAGCTAGAAGATCACCTTTACTTATCAAACCAGAACCAGTAAGGTGTTCAAAAAGCAACTTAAGCTCAAATTGAGCAACACCCTCTAGCAAATCATGCATGACGTCAACTGAAGTATTATTAACAACATGAAAATAATTTAATGTATTAAGGTTTGAGTTCCTTTTTAACCCATAAACAGATCTTAGCTGTGGATCTGAATGGAGATCCCTGCAATGTCTCTCAAAACTCTGAATGTCACGTATTACCACAGAAGGGTCATCCTCACTATACACAGCCTGTGCAGTATTTTTGTCTACCACACACAACCTGCAATAATAGTTACTGCTGAAAGACTCATTATAACCAAGAATGGCATTCAATCCTAAATTATCTCCCAATATTTGTGAAATTCTTCCATAAATCTTTTCAGGAGAGATGGGCAAATCAATTCCCTCAGTTTCAAGTGATTTGATGTCACGAATTAAAGGCTCAAGAATGGCATCATATCCATACCTCTTCACATCCTGGCTATGAAAAAGGCTAACAAGGTGTATGTTCATAACAGCAGAATTACATTTTGGAGACAGATTTCTCAAGATAAAGTAAAGGCAACCCAACTTATGTATTGAATGTTTAGACCCTAGAGGATTTGCTGTTTCGAAGTCATCATAACAGATCTGTATTTGCAAAGCATTTTTATGTTTTGAGAACAGTGGGTGCTTCTTAAAATAACTGCCATCTTTAAAATCCTCGTAAGTTTGAGTGTTGGTTGTGTCTGCTTTCACCTGTTCACATATATCAGGGTTACGGAATATGAATTTCAGGGTCTCTAGTATGGGTATATAAATGAAAGTGTCTTTAACTTGAACTTGGTCATACATCCTTGAATTCTTGTTTAGACGACTATCAAATCTCACTCCAAGAGTTAACTCAAGTGGCTCAACAACCTCCCACTTCTCTTTAAGATATTTCAGTCTTTTTGATTCAGAATTTAAAAAAGAAACTGGGTTTTGAAATTTTTCAAAGTTTTGATGGACGTCATTCCTGCTAGAAATGTCTGGAATTGCTTCTAATGTACTCTGCTGAAAGTAATCACGCAACTCTGCAGAATATTCTTCAAGCTCACTTACGATAATTGAAATAAAAGCATTTCCAGCACCGCTATTTTGAAGTTTGGTTGTTATTGAGGCGCATCTGTTCTTGAGGAATTCAGTGGAAATTGTGGTCCGTCTGTTCTCTGAAATGTCTGTTGGTGCAACTAGAGATTCATTTACACTTGGGAAGTCAACATCAATTTGGTCTGAAATTTCTCCACTGGCGGGCAAATTCTGTTCACATTCCTCTTCGTTTTCTCTGTGAGAACTTTCCAAATGTTTCCTGTAACCTGAATATGTAAGGAACTGCTTACGACATCTTACTTGATTGCACAGTAGTCTTTGTGTTGAGGTGGGATAGAAGCCATGTTTAAATTTCAAATGGGAAATTAAAGATTTACTTGTCCCATGGATTTCTGGGCATTTGAAACAACGCAACATAATTCTAGTTCTAATTCAGTAGTTTGGCTCTGAGCTCTTTAACTCTTGGGGATTCTTTGGTTTTGCCGACATCTATCTTGTAGACTGTGGTCTGCAGAAAGGTGTAGAAATTCACTAGGGCACAGTCATATGCCAGATTGAAAACAAAATGAAACAACTCATCAAATGCTCCGACAGAGCGAACAGCTTCACACGGGACCAACTTCTTATCCAAGGCGATGTAGAAGCGCTCAATCTGATTCTGGCTTCTTCCTGTGGCAAGGAGGTATGGCTGGCGATCTTGTTTGTCTTTGATTGTTTCTTCAAAACTGCAACAGGACTGGAAAAAAAAAAGTGTCATCACTGTCAACGGAGATTATTCTAGCACAGCTGTTAAAAAGACCCTTGATTTCTATAAATTTTCATATATCTGCCAACGTTCTCTTTACTTTATCCCAACAGCCTATGTTCCCATGTGCAATTTAACTGCACCTGAAGAAAAACATTCTAGTGGCACATGTCTTCTATATTATAAAGCATGCTGAATACATCTATTTTTTCCAATACAAATCATAGCAGGACTTGTTCCACAACCTGTGCAAAAAAGGAATATTTAGCAAGGGTACTAAAGGGTACTGTAAACGTAATGTGAAATGGAGTATGTCAACTGCAGTAGCTCCAAAGTGAATAGCAGCTACAAGAGGTTCTCATGTCAGTGCGTATATTTGAGATTGGGACCTGCTAAAATGACTGAATACAAGTAACTATGACAATATTATAGTAATGAACAGAAAAATGTATGCACAAACGTCGGTCCTGATCAATGAAGTTTACTACCAAACTTTTTTTTAAAAACTGATTTGTTTTGCATGCAGGTTTTTAACACCATTTTTTTGTTGTTGTTGTTTTCACTTCACAAAATGCTATTCAAAACATTTCACAAACATCAAAATCTGCAGGTCGGAGTGCTACACACATTTGTACAAACAAATCAATGCAAGTGACAATTAGGGTTTCACCTTATGATAAACGACAAGCCTCTCAATTGCAGCTTCGGCACTGATCTTCATAGACTTCTTCCCAACGGGCTGAGTTGGCAGAATGTGAAGCAACAGCAAAAGAGTCGCCATATCGCTGTCCCATTCTAAAGGGAAGAGCATATTATTCAAGTCTGGTCATGTGGTTTCATATCATTAAGGATATTAGTGCAGTGCCCATGGAAGATGTGCCCATGTTGTGTGTTTTGTATAGGCGACCTTATTATTGAAGTGGGTGATCAAGAGAAACGAGCAGGACAAAACCATAACATAATATTCAAAATTGTATTAGAACAGCAGGCATACAGGTATGAGAAACTAAATATGGGCAAGTGAACAGTGTTAATGAATTACTTTTTGTAGGCTAGCTGCTGAAGTGTATTCAATGCAACAATAGGCTTGAGTAACATGTTGAAGTAGAACAGGCTATGTTTCATAACGTGTCATGAATAGTTAAATCTGTGAACAGAGCAGCGATAACTTAAATTATTTGACTGAAACTTTCTATTCCAGGGGAGGGGAGAGAGAGGGAGAGGGGGAGTGGCTACAGTGCTTAGAGCAGCAAAGCTAAAGCAATGGAAGGCAATGGAATTAGGATGGCACCCTCCAAATTCAGATGAGTGGTTCAAGAGTTAGGTGTGGAACAGACATACATACAAACAAACAGGAGACAAACAGACTTTTGTTGCATTAATAGATAGATCAATCTGTACCAACCTGGACCGGCATCATCATCTTCAGTCTTCTTTGCTGACATCAATAGGTTGCGTACAGTGAGAGTCTGGGTCAAGACTTGGGCTTCTTCAATAATCTTGGATTTGATGGCGTCCCATTTCTCCATCAACTTGGATGACGTTTCCACTCCAAACAAAAGTCTGAAGTCTTGGTTAATCTAAAGCAGGGATGGGCACAAAATACCAAAATATATTTCCAAATAAAATGCCAAACACTCAAAACTGCAGGATATCAAAATAAACCTCCACAAAAATATCTAAAGATACAAAAAAACATTGCTTAAAAGACTTAGGCCAAATCTCACTCTATTTCACCCCTTTTTTCCTTCCCTCGTCTGAGGAAATAATTTATTTTACATTTGACTACAGATTTAGCGTTTTGATATTTCATGGACAACTTCCAAATCCAGAAAGTATAGGACGAAAAAAACCTACCAACGGCAGCTTTAACTACTTGCCCACTGCTGCCAGTCAAATCTTCAAAAAATAAAGAAATGTACACTACGCCATGTAGTGACTAGTGATCCCAACTTCAAAATTTCATTCTAAACTAATGATCAGTACATTGAAATCAAACAGAAAGTTACCCATCAAGCCACAAAGTTGGCTACAAATTTTCACTGATTATATGATCTGAAATCAACAAAGATCCTCATCAGTACACAATGAAAACTAGCTTGCAGATGTTAATATGTGCATGTACCAAACCTTTCACATCGAGAAATCTTGGATACGTTTTCAGAATCTCAGTAGTGATCTCTGGATTATGAACCAGCTCTTGACTATGGTGAAACGTGTCCTCCATTTTGCTGCGGATGACTGAATCATCACTGGAATGTAGAAGCAGGGACATGGCCTCCCTAACCGCATCCCCATCCAGTGGTTGTTCTGTGACTGGGACCTCCCTGTAAGGCCACAGGACTGCTATTCGTAGAACGCTGGGACACTCTCCTCTGCACCGTTTTTAGTCGCCATGCTAAGTAGCCCGTGCCACTTGCTGAATCATAGAAATGCTCCTGAAAAATATTTTCACAGTACAATTGAAAAAGAAAAACAATCAATATCCATTAATTGGTCATTGTTCTATATCATAATAAATAACAATTAGTAGGCTCTTACATAGCCGTTGGTTGAGTAAGGATCCCTGAGGTTAGGAAACAAGCTCACAATCCCAAGTGCATATTGTTCCCTTTGGGAGCGTACCGGGGTCTTTCTACACAGGATGATGCATAGATTCAACATTAACCAACAACACAGTACACCTGAAACGATACGCGCAAGGGTTGATTGACCCAGGACAACTCTTTTGCCTTGACACCTTGACACACTCACTACTCTAGTTAATTTCTGGATCCTTCTGTTAAACTTGATTAAAAATGTTTTCAGAGAACGCTTTCTGATATATTTAACAAGCTAAGAAAAGTTCCCAAATTACTGGGTCTTTAGCACATTCAACAGGATATTGCACAAGTGGGTGCATAGTGAACATCAGATCCTCAGTGCAAGAATCTGACCATAGAACATTTACATTTTTTAGACAACTGAGATACAGGCATTCCATTACATATTTTTTCAACAAGTTCAGTAAGGCCATATATGTAGAACAATTTCTATGGTAACTTGTCAAATTCTATTGCATTTACTATACTCTCTCACTAACGTACCCATGCATTTCAACCATGTGGCTGACTAAGATATTCACAAGATGCCTTCTCGTGCAGTGTGTCAAGGTACTGGATCTCCTATACTCCTCCATTATTTCCTGTCCTCCTGCACTCTTCTCCAGAACATCCTGGACCATCTACATATGCAAGATACACAATGACATACATACTGAAATAAGTATTAAAATGCTACAATTTGCATATGGGTGCTTTTCTGTACGTGTGTGCTCCTGTATTTTTCAGAACAACATGGCACGCATGTCCGCACAGCACCATGTTTATGTATTTAGCAAGCTTTAGATGCAATTAAGTCTTCAGCATTCAGAAAATGGTCTATTCTTACTACAGTACTCTGCACAATTCATCAATGCACAAAGTAACATATCTAATATTAAATTAGTCTCGAACATTTAGGTCTCACCCTTTTAGCATTCTCAGCACCATCTAGAGGAGAGGAGACTTGTCTCTCTGCCTCAGTAGGTGCCTTTTCCATCAGACTTGCCGAGAGTAACACAGGGTCAACTGACGAATTGGGCGTAGAATAACTGGTTGGCTGAAATTCTAAAAACGACAAGAAATAGCACACCAAGTCAGATTCAGATTTTATATATATATATATAATATATATAAATATATATATATATACAAATAAAAGAGAGATCTGACTACTTAATTAAATACAGTTGGAAATGTACCATGGCACCATAAGTACCATTATAGTTTTTAAAATATTGTTTCCTGCATTTCATCATTCATAGCACAACAATTAAGTGCCATGTTTGCCACAGAAAGTAACAAACATTTGTGCCTCTCGCTCTGCTTTTATCCTCTCTGATATTATCTTCACCAGACCACCACCACTATAGTACCAATTATGTAGGTGTGATTGCAGCCCGCTTCTGAATTAAATGGCAACATCACTAACAAATCAAGAGAGTCTAGAATGCACCTACAATTAAAATACAGTACCATCAAAATCTTTGGCCACCAAGCAGATATTTGGGTTGGCTTCTAGGATGTCGTGGAACACTTCTTCGTCAATCACAGTCTCAGACTCATCAAATAACTTTAGCTCAACTGATGATGGGATCTCAAACTTGATTTTGACTGAAAAAGAAGTTACAGATTTCATTATTCAGTGTGACTTTTTTTTTACCACGTCAGGGGTGAAAATGGGGGACACAAGCAAACGGATTAATACAATTTGAATAAAATTTGATTAGAATAAAAAGTACAATTTTTCAGGGAATTAGAGACAATTTCCTCACTAGTACAGCCATTGAATGGACAAGATATTTGACAACAGTGCATCATAAGAATGAATTGCCTAAATGCTTCCCATAGACAATATTTATGATACTTAATTGGCTCATCAAGATAGTTTACAAATGCATCACTAAGTGTGCATATGAAATGCAGATCCATAAAACATGCTCACAAAAATTAAACATCGTACCTTCTTCAATGACATTTTCAAATGTAAATCCAGGCTGAAGTTTCAGGTACCTCTTCAGTCTGTGATACTGGACTTTGAGAAGCATTGTTGCTAATTTGTTCCTGTGTGTGATCTGTCTGTGTGGTCTGAAATGAAAATATATAGAAAAGTCACATGAACATCAAATCACACACTACCACATTACAGGTTATATCTTGCAGTAGTTCATTTTTGGGTTGCTGGCATTACTACAAAGGCAACTCGAGGCACCGTGGAAACTTCCAGAAATCTGACGAATATCAAACATACTGTAGCACCAAATTCGACTGGTATTATGCTGAACATCAACAGATCTAAATACTCACTTTTTAGATACCCATCACGAAATAAGTACATCAGACAGCGGTAGGAATTTCCAAATATAAGTGAATCTAAAGCCAAATAAAACCAAATCACCGAAATGTCTCGTCATGCACAACTTAGCTGTCGGTATCTAACAGAGGTGACACGTCACACACACCTCGCCAACGAACGTAATGCCACCAGTTAATTTTAACGTACACCACATGGTTGCTCAATGCCTCATGGTAGCTCACACCTTTGATGTGGCAGGCGGTAAACTAAACGCTGGAGCCAAAAAATGGAGAGAGTATAAAATCACGATCATAATGTCACTGTTAATGAACGGATTTTTTTCCAGTTTTAAACGTCGATTAGACACAAAACCGATCGAATACATCACGTCATCGTTGCTAGCAGTTGCTGGAAAGTTAATCTGCCACTAGCTATTCCATTAGCATCTTGCTAATTCCCTAAATTCATTCGATCGATTTAAGTTCTCCACATCATGGTCATCGCTAACGCTAATGAATCTTAACTCGGTATCAAGTAACACAATCTTCCGTTTTACATATGGTTAAAATCCACTAAGCTTGGTGAGGTCTTTTAAAAGCTAGTTAACGTCTCTCTTTCCTGAGGTAATAGATGTTACACGAACTGCTGTTCTCTTAAATATTTCCCCAATAGCTTATCATGGTGTTATGTAAATACATTCATATAATGTCAAATGATTAATTTCTCTATGTGTAAAGGCATTGGTGCAGACCTTATATAAAAAGTATGACTTTACCTTTTCCCTCGTGTTTCTTCACCATAATGGCGTCCGCGTCTGCTCTTCACAAGAAATCTGCTCTTCCGTTTAAAATACCCTGGATGTGGCTACACAACTCTACACGCGTGTACTTTATATTAACATACGATTGTAACACAACATGAGAGTTATTGTTACACTGCAGGAGTACATGTTTGACAAATCAACACCAGAATTAACTGTAATCAACACTGAAATGTTTATCTCTGAAAAACTAACACTCTTTTACACTGTTGATTTTGCTGTGCATGTATCTTATGGTCAAATTTATGGCACTCTCACTATCCAACAACTGGCTAGTAACATTGCTCATTTAGAGCTGCAAGGCAATGGCTTGCCCAGAGTGTGTTCAGTCCAAAGAATTTTGACGTATGGCTAGTTCATTTGTTTCAATAAACATCCTCTCTGGGGTATTGAGACCGTAGTTTGTACATAGGACCTAATTGTTAACCCCTTCAGACCTGGCGTCCATTGGAATGGACATAACATATTTCTTGGTCTAAACCAGTAAAAAATCTCTGATTTCATTATTTGAATAATGCTTATTACTGATTGGTTCCTGATTATCCAATCACAACGGAGAAATGACTTTTAACTTGATCTGAGGGAGCACCAGACATTAGAGAAGACAAGCATGGCTCTGAAGCTCGAGAGAGGGAGGAGTAAGTGTCTATTTTTCATTAAAAATGTTAATTTATGTTCATGCTAGCCTAATAAATTTTCTCTCAGCACAATATTAACAATTTAAAGTATCAATATTTCAAGGTGTTGTAAAAATATTTTACTTAGTTAAGTTACAGGATTTTTTTAATGTCCATCTCAATGGACATTGGGAGTCAAGAGATATTAGCCAGCACAGTTAGTAAGTGCCACCATGCAAAGAAACAAAATACTTAGAAACATTTCACAGCTAAACTATGACTTTATAATAGATGTATTTTATGTATAATGTTTTCCACAATGTTCTTGTAGAGTATAAAGTCATTGACTTTCTCGAACACCTTGTAAATGGGGAGTTATCTAACTTGACTGCTTGGATTCAGGAAATGAGGCAGATGAGAATGAGGGTAAGTGTAGGTGTATATAGTATAAGGTTTTATGCTATAATATGTAAATTGCCAAAAAATGCACATGAGATCATGAGTTAGAATATTGAAGAGGAGTTGTACATGTGATTGTTTTGTTATTGGATAGGAGGAGGGACAGAGAACAGGGACAGAGGAGAGGTTGAGGTGGAAGAACTTGAGGTGGTAGCTGAGGTTGAGGTAGAAGAAAGTGTAGTGACAGAGGATCAGGAAGAGATTACAGTGGACAGCGAGGAAGATGATCAGGAGCAGATGACAGTAACCAAGAGGCATGACATTAAGTGGCGCCATAGGCCATTCACCACAATCATTGATAGTTCCTTTGAGAATCATCTGATTTATGACCGAGATCCCATAAGCCCATATAAATACTTCAAACAGTATGTACCAGATGAGCTCTTCAATCTAATGTCTGACAGCACCAACATCTACGCCATGCAAAGTGGCACACTAGGTTTCAAACCCACCAGTCCAGGGGAAATTAGAACCCTCATTGGTCTCCACCTTGCTATGGGTGTGCTGAAAATGCCAAGAGTCTCCATGTACTGGGAAGCTGGGATGGACATTGGTATTTTTAGAAACACCATGTGCCGTGACAGATTCTTCCAGCTTCGTTCACATTTGCATTTGGTCAACAATCTGGAAAGGCCGGCAGAGAACAGAGATGTGTTTTATAAGGTACGTCATCTCTATGATGTCATTCGTAGAAGATGCTTGGAGCTTCCACTAGAGGAAAACCTTTGTGTTGATGAACAAATGGTGCCATTTCGTGGATCTCTCTCTGTTAAACAATATGTAAAAGGCAAGCCACACCCTTGGGGGGTGAAAATATACTTCCTTTGTGGGAAAAGTGGCATGGCCTATGATTTCTTGCTGCATCAGGGCGCTACAATGGAACTGTCAGAGCAGTTTAAGACGCAGCTAGGACTTGGAGCTGGAGTGGTGTACCATCTCAGCCAGCGCATCACAGAGGCCAACCACAAGTTGTACTTTGACAATTACTTCACATCGTACAATCTTCTGGAACTGTTGGCTGAGAAGAAAATTCATGCTGCTGGAACAGCTAGGGTCTGTCGCTTTGTCAACCCTCCCCTAAAGTCCGACAAAGTAATGGCAAAAATGCCACGAGGAAGCTGTGATGAAGCTGTAAGCTATGATGGTAAGGTCGCACTGGTGAAATGGTTTGACAGCAGATCGGTCATCATGGCCTCCAACTTTGTTGGTGTTGGCAGGATGGATGAAGTGCAGCGGTGGGATAAAAAGCAGAAACAGTTTTTGAAGGTGTCCCGTCCGGAAGTGGTCAAGTTGTACAATGAAGCAATGGGAGGTGTTGACTTGCTCGATCAGCTTGTCAGTCTGTACCGAACAGAAATTCGGTCAAAAAAGTGGACCCTGAGAATGATCACACATGCTTTTGATTTGGCCGTGGTGAACAGTTGGCAGGAGTACAGGCTGGATGCCAAGAGGGCCAAACTCCAGGCAAAAGAGACCCTGGATCTCCTTCATTTCAAGATGAATGTGGCCCAGTGTCTGGTGAGTGTCCATAAACCAGTGGCAGCAAAACGTGGAAGACCCAGTATGTCTCTAGAACCCCAACCACATGCCCACAGACCACGAATTCAGGATGCAAGGCCTCTACCTGAAGTGCAGTATGATATGGTTGACCACATGCCAAATTATGACGAGAAGACAGAGGCCACCAGATGCAAGAGGCCATACTGCACAGGGAAAACACATGTATTCTGTGACAAATGTCACATCCACCTTTGCTTTGTGCCACACTGAAACTGCTTCAAGGCTGCTCATCGCAAATGAGAGAATATGGGAAGATCCAGCAGATGCATTTTATTATTTTCCATTTGTTTAGTAGCGATCTGTTATTATTAAACAATATTTACAATATTAAAAGAAAAGCAATGTGTTTGGAATAATGCAGACATCCAGTTTCAGATGTCTGAATAATGTTTGATGAGATGTTAAAACATTCCTATGTTGAAAAAATGGCCTTTTAAATTCTAAGTTTTCATTGCGTTTCACGTTCATTTAGTCGTGCCGTCCATTGTAATGGACATGAAAATATACCAATAAAAACATGAGTTATCAAAAAAGTTTTTTTCCCCTTTATTTCTATGCTGCAAAGGTGTAAAAATCAACAGGGAAAAATTTTTTTTGCTCAGCAGAAAAAAATCAGGTCTGAAGGGGTTAAGCCAACGGATTCTTCCGATCTAACATTCACCTGTACATTCACGGCTCAAAACAGACGCTAGATTCTGTCTCTTCCGTTCTATCCAGAAAACTCAGACGATGTGGCGTCATTGTTTCATGCGTTGTCTGAAGTCCCAAACGTCGCAAAGTGTGTTATATCGCGTTTTGTAAAATTGTCAACTGTATTTGGACACAGACGAACACATGCATTTATTATTTATGCATTCCTTATTAGACTACTTGAAACTGAAGAAACAATATAGGCCTGGGCAGAGGGGCAGTAGGTATTCTTTTGGTCGGCAAACGCGATATGTTATAAATCAATGCCTCATATTAAGAAAGTGAGAAATAGCCTACATAAATGATCTGTTCCAAGAAATGGGGGGATTTAGCCTATTACTAGGTCTATATGGTTGCTGTTGTTATTATTAGGACTAGATGCTGTTAAAGTTTATACTTCTACTGTCTAATCTTTCTACTGTCAATCATTGTCTGAAATTAGCATATGAGGAACGAACCAAAATTTTGACCTAATCTCATATTAACGACGTAGTGTTGGTAGAAGACGTTTTAGGTCATCCCATACCTAAAGGACGGTTGAATTAGACAAATAGCGGAGCTAAATGACTACTACTTCTTCAACAAAAGGCTTGTTTCTGCTGTGTGATTGGAATCACACGACAGATTAGCGAACAGACGGCGTGACAGAAAATACGGTACTAGGACAGTAACATTGCTCATTTAGAGCTGCAAGGCAATGGCTTGCCCACAGTGTGTTCAGTCCAAAGAATTTTGACGTATGTCGTCACGTTGCTGCGGGCAATGTGCGGATATAGCCGGTTCCTAATCATCTTTGATTTTGATAGCTTTTTTTGCCGCGTCATAATGGCCATACTGCATTCCTTGACGTCATAATCAAATTTTACTATAAATTCAGGCGAAAATACAGTAGACCTATTCACACAGACGGGAGATTCACACAAGACGACAGCTCTTTTTCCATAATTATTTCTCAATAATTATTTCTCAATAATTAGTCAATATTTGTATTAATTCTTCTGAATAGACATCAGTTAATGTAAGTTCAAACAACTTTGAAAGAAATCTGTTTGAAGTAGGACTAAATGTAATAGATAATTCAAATGATCTTGTCTTTAATTAATTAACATATAGCTGGCTGTTTATTTGAACTAAGTGGGTGGGATGCTTAACTGAAACTGCATGTATGTATTGAGCTTGTTTTCGTTTCCTCATGTTGCCAGAGATAGGCACACTGTGCCTACATCTTTCATCGGAGTATGAAAGACAGAGGCAAGCTGGGAAAGAAACACCAGAATGAATCTAATGAGGATCATAACTCACGATTCCCACAACTAGAGCGATGTGACGATCACAGGAGACCCACACTAAGGGAGCCCAGCTCGCTGACCACAACCTTGCCCACACTTATTCCGAGGGCACACATAACCAACTCTCAGACCTCCACCGTGACTCAAGGGGCTCTTCTTCGTGCAAGAAACGGGGTCAGTCACACAAAACTTAATGCAGCCTTTGTCCCACAGGCCCTAAAGATGGAAGTGTCTGGAGGAGGCCTTAGGTGCTCCACAGTAGCTGGTTCTGGCATCATGCTCGGCAGAACAGGCAAAGTATGCCCAGGGCCGAGCGCGAGAGATCTCGTCCATCTTAAGCCCCTGCCACCTGTAGATAAGAGGCCCCTGGAGTCAAGCGCACTCAACAGGGAGCTCAGCAGACCAACACGCCCAAAAACAGGCAAGAATCACCCTGAAAAGAGCTTTCCCATTAACTCCACAAAACCGCAAAAGGTTGTCCGAGCACAACAATTGTCAACACAAGCCCAAAATGTTCCCCAGGCACCAGCATCTAGGAAATTAAGAGGGCAACTGGGTAAAGACCAAAGAAGAGACCAAGCAAAGAACAGGTTCACTGGCTTTAGTGACGTGTCAGCAAATACGAGTGAATGCGTGTGCTTATCAGAAGACAGTTTGGCTAGGGTCGGGAGCGTGTACCAGGCAAGATCAAGGCCACAGCAGCTTACTCAGCCTCCTCCCAAGCCCCCACAGTCTTCGTCATCTTCTTCACCATCTTCCTCATCTCCGCACCAGGTCCATTACACTTCACAGCCTCGTCTCCTGACTAAGAGGGCCCAGATGGAACAAAGGGTCCTCAAGACGGCTGTGGAGACATCCAAACAGCTCCCTGTAGTAAGCCTGAATGGATCGATGGTCTGCAACATGGGTGCTGAAGAGTACAGTAGAGAGCTCCGACAGGCAGCCAACAAGCCGCGAGCCAAAGTGCCAGATCATGAGCCACCACTTGTGATCTTGTCTGTCTTGCGAGAGAGCCAACATCAACAAGTGCCTATCACCTGCCATGGCCAAAGGAGAAACACGGCTGTTTCCCTCCGAACACGGATGTTCCCCATGGACACCCAGGACATTCATGCCACCATCCTTGAACACAGAGTTGGGCTAGAGGCTTTGAGAAGAAAAATCAAGGACTCCAGACGCACACGTGAGCCAGTGCACAGGCGCAGGAGAAGAATCACTCTGAGCCTCACAATGCCCTGCACCTTCCGCCTCAGGACTCGCAAGCCCATTTTTGCGCACAGAGTGGTCCTGAATGATTAAAATGTCAACATGGAGAGCATGGACGAGGAAAGGTAAGGGTTCAACAGTCCAGCAATCTACAAATATTCCTTTTATTCATCTAAGAAGAGTATGAAATAACCACTAAAATGTTCCTGTATTACTATTAGCACAACACTGATCATGCTTCATTCTGTTCTTCTATACAGTCAATCTGCCTACTTCCAGTCCCCAGTTATTCACCATCTACTGGCCACACAGGCATACATGACAACATCAAAGCCTACAGGGGAAGAATTGTACATCAATATGGACCCCCAGCATCAAAGAATGAAAATCTCTTTCAGACCGAATTTCAGATGTTTCATTTCTTGTTACCACTCCCTTATTTTTGAGCAACCTCAAAAAAATATTTCATTTTGAACACAACTTGTCAAACAAATTGTCACCCATCAGTTTTTCAAAACCCTCCTCCATTTTTTGCCCTCCCTTTATCGATCTTTCTCCAACCTTCACTCACTCTGCAATACAGTAATAAAAATGTTAAAGTACTTTTGTTCAAGAGGGTCTTTTTAAACCTGAAGCTTTTACCAGCTACAGACTGCCAAAGTTATGATCAGCAGGTCAACAGTGCATCATAGTGCACCAGTGTTCCCTTTTGTTTTTTTTCCAGCACTGAGGAAATTGACATTTTTGGCATGCTTCAGCACTGTGAGCTTCCTTTCATAGTCGATATTCAATATTTGGCCAGTATTTTTTTTTCAGCTGTTTGCTATTTGGTTGGTAATTAACAAACTTGCATGAATGAAATGATACCTGCAATTAGCCTCCATGAGGAACAACAGGACACCACTTAGTTGCCTGTTCATGTTGAAGCTTAAAAGCAGAAAATCCCAATGATGGGGAAAATACAAGGTTTTATGAGAATGTGGTGGGAGGAGAAGGAGAGGGGTTATAGCCTAATGGTTTCACACAGCCAGCATAAACTTGTAACGTACAGTAAATAAAACAATATGTTAATTGAAATCACATAAATAGTCCAGTCAGTTAGATGCTTTGTTGAAGCCCTACTTAAAACCTGTGCTTCACAAAGGTGAACTAAATGTTTGCATTCTTGTCTGTGATACATCCCTAAAACATTAAGGATGGTACATGTAATAGATATCATAGACATGGTTTGTGCTCCCATCCATTAGTGAGCAAAAGGGTTTTCCACAGGTCCTGAGGAAAGGAAGCAGATAGACAGCTGGACTACACTGACATATAGTGGTGATCAAAGGTGTAGCAGGGGTTGTATACTGTATGATGCAGTTGTATATTCTGCAGTCAGGTATAGGCTAAATAGACAATCCAAAAAATAGTACTGCATGAGTCTGCATGAATTTTTCCCAAAAATGCAGCAAAAATATTTTTTGTAATCTGCAGTGTCAGATTACTATAGAATTTGGAGTGTGTGATGGTCTGAAGAAATGTGGAGAAAGGCCATCAAAAAGTATTCAAAACAAAGGGCAAAACAACTCAGTTATCATAATAGTTTGCTGAAATTGAGGCAGATCTGCTTGAGTTGGTTGTATGAAATGAGGCAGTTCCACTGATGCTGGATAAGTTTCCCCTTTCCCATCAGATCCCATCTGTGATAGTTTTAGTCCAGCCATACATCTGCACTTCTATCTCATCTTATCTGTTATTGTTTTATTTCTTTCATGGCTTTGTCTAATCTTTTATGTGTGACTTTATTTCTTTCCTTTATGTCTTTTCTTATCTTAATCATGTAGACCTACTGTTCTTCAAATGTATTCTTGTATTGTTAAATGTCCACTCTAATCAAATCACAAGGAGACAACCAAGTTGTTTAAAATTTGTGTTTATCAAATGTTGTTAATTCTATGTTGTCCAGACGACCTTGTTGAGACTTATTTTTTTTCTATGTTGTCCAGCTGACCTCGTCAGACTACTTACTGCAGGTAAAAGAATGACAGATCATTCACTGTGCCCTTGGTTATTGAACACAGACAATACTCGCACTGATCTAAATGTTAGTTTTATGGCTATTTAGTTGACCTACATTATGCAATATGATCCACTGGTGAGTTAACCTTTCCCCTTAAAATCATTTAGAAGAGTTGTTGTCATCTATTGACTCATATAAGTCCTTACAACCTTAATCTTATCTGATTGGAGAAATCTGTGGAGAAAAGACAGTAAACACTATTCCCCCCCCCCCCCCCCAAAAAAAAAAAAAAAAAATTTTGTTCTTAGAACTGAATGGTTTAAAGGAAGAATATGAAATCCTTGAAAAAATGCTACATGCAACCTAGATTTGGAAAATGTGCCATAGAAAAGGTCCTACCCACCTTCAACCTTTCCTCCCAAGCCAAGTTTGCCTCTTAACACACTTGCAAATATAAAAGGCTTGTTTATTTGACAGACCCATTATCATCTATTTGTTACCAGCAGAGTTTTCAGGATGCTTACAAGAGATTTTTGCTGCTTCCACAGGTGACTGATGTTTTAATTTTGATTTCCGAGCATTAAATTAATTGATTAGGATTGGAGTGGGAGAAATGATCTCATACCCCTCCTTTTAATCTCATCACTCTTATTCTTGGATACCAGAACGTGTGCTTAAGTTAGCAAAGCACCAATGAAAATAGGTGCTTGATAACCCACTGAAAGGCTCAGTGTGTTGATTCATTATGGTTTGCTTTAGTTTCATTTATTAGGCTCATTATGGTCTTTTCAGGTCACAACCTACAATAGTAAAAGTATAATAAAAAACATTAAACTGCACCATAGCCTAAAACACCACAGGTCACTAAAAATCCCTACACAAATTAAAAAGAAAAGTTAAATTAGACCTATATATGTGGTTGGGCATTACTGATTATAGTGTGTGAAGATGTAGGTATTATACTTTTCAAATGTTCAATGTTTATGGGACAGTTCTGTATAGATTAAAAAGCAAAATAGCGCCCCCACAGAATATCGTAACTGCAACCAACAATGCCCAATATCAATGTCAAGTTTAAGGTGGAACTGTTTCGAATACGTAGCTGTAAGTAAGAAGGCAACTTGGGTCTTGTGCCATACGGGCTTTTTGTCTTATCGTCAGTTCTTCTAGTTTGAAGTGTTTTACTTGCCAAGGTGTGGAACTAAGAGCAGGACGGGTAGGATCTGGAACCGAACAGAGAGGTTTTCTGCTGTAACGTTAACGACGCTGATATTTGACCTATGAGCAAGAGTTTATGAGACAGAAATAAAACTAATGTACTAATAAAAACGAACTAACACAGCCTAGAAAATTATTTCAGTATTCGATTTATATCTTAGTAGTTTGCCTCGCTTATATGCAACAAATGGCGTTGGCTAAGACTGTCATGTGGCACGACTTGCCTTGCATAGGAAGCACGTTTGGATTCTCCGTATAGTCTACAACTATTTCACTTTAATAAAAGAAAGTCACATGCGACTTAACGAATAGTGAAAATGTCTCAAGACGAGCAATCTGAGAAAGAATCTATTCTACCTTTTGTGAAACTCAGCCAGGTCTAAATATAGAAGCGTGTGAGCGGAATCTGACCCTTCTCACTGATAGCGCAATAAATCTGCTGCTTCTCAGTTGTGGCTAAATAGATTGGGTAAACCCAGACCTCACCTCAGTCGGGCTTGAGAGTGGACTGGAGATGGGTGATTGATGTAAAGCTAAACTGAAACATTACACTTTTATCAAACTCTTTAGAAAGTACAGCAAACTCATCTTAAATGTACCTGTATACTCAAGGAAAACACACATCCGTTTCAACTGTTAGACAGTATCTGAATACAAATGTCCACATTAATTGTGAATCATATGAAGCCGGAGGAGCCAGACAGAAGCTTCAGTTCACATCATCTCTGAGCTGGGACGGACCAGTCAGCGAGCAGAGGGAGGGCTGAAAGCGCTAACGTTGAATTCAAACAATGTATTTCAGTGCGTAGCATACTGCCCACTATACAGCGAACGCATGCCAATTGCTAGGGTTCAGACACTTTTCACGATGTGAAACGATGTGAAAGCAGCTGATGCATCAGGCTAGATGATAGTTGTACTTACCAGCAAAAAATTCCCTTGGGACCTGATTTTACTGATACTGGGCCCTCAGAATTGCCTACAAATCTAGACATAACCTAGCGGTACTAAATAGTTTTGCTCAGCCTGGACATCTAGCCATGAGCTATAGGGCCTCAGTAGGTCTTCTTCCAAGTTTTGGTCAGACCAATCACATCGCTTTGTCCTTAAAGAGACTCGCCTAGATGTACCCTTGCAGTAGCTTATTAGCATTAAGACAATTTGACTCAGCCCCTTGGATTGAGCCCGGTCTATCAGTCATGGCCAGACCATACATTTTGGTGATATAGTCTGGTTTGTCAGGCTACCCTCAAAAGGCAATGGTATTCATTGTTTTCCTATGCTTTTTAACAGCCTTTTGCATTCCCTCACAAGAACTGTGGTTTTCTTAATGCATTTTCTTGAAACAGTTAATGCAAAACTATTATTAGGAGGCGTTATTAGGAAGAATGCAATAGAAAAAAGAATATTTTTTCACCACTGATTTTCCACTATTATTTCCCTTTCATAAGGTTAATGTGTTCTCTTGTATAAATGACCGCCACAGACACTCCCAGTGGGTTTGCCATCAGAAACTGAACCATCTCTGCTCTCTGTGTTGTTTCTGTTAGGTTTCTGATGTTCAGTCATGGAGAGACATCTCTCCATTGTCCTTCTAGGAAAAGCAGGAGTTGGTAAAAGTGCTTCAGCAAATACCATTTTAGGACAAGATGCATTTGATTCACGACTAGCGAGTAAACGAATCTCTGTAGAAACAGCACAAGTTTTTGGGAATCGGATAACAGTGTTTGACACTCCAGAAATATTGGGATCAGAGCAACGGATTGACATCTTCTGTAAGGAAGTTCTGGGATCTGATAGACCTCTTTTCTTCCTGCTGGTGATCAGAATTGGAGAATTCACAGAGGAGGACCTGGAGGCTGTGGAGGCAGCGATCAGAGTCATTGGGGAACACAGGATGAAAAATAGTTACCTGCTCTTCACAGGTGGAGAAGACTTGGACATATCAGTGGAGGAATATATCAAGCAGAATAAGAGTTCACTCCCAGATGTTGCTAGAAGATTTTTTGGGAGAATACACCTGTTCAGTAATAGCAAGCAAGCAGGAGGAAGAGAGCAAGTCAAAGAGCTGCTACAGAAGTTAGGTAAATTATTATTGCTGTGCTGGCAAGATGTTATTCCAAGGCTCAAAACTGCTGCAAAAACTAAGGATTAATTGCGTGTAGGCTAATCTTGTCTGTCAACTAAGGTTGCTTTGCCATTCAGTCACCAAAACCTTGACTCCAAGATCAAAATATGACATAATTGTATGTGTGGATCACCACAATATTGTCTATGTGACATTCCATCAGTACCCAATGGATATGCATGCACATAGCCATTGAATCAGTTTGGAGCAGTGCCTTCTGTGAGGACTCTCATTTTTTTCTCATGTCTTTTGTCTCACTTACTTATTTGCTCTGCTTTAAATGTACTTGCATCTTTGCATCCAGTCAGAAATGACACTGATGAGGACTGCCCTCCCGGTGCCTGCCCACTGCCCAAGGTGAAGCTGGAGCCCAGTTTGCATCTGAATGTCTGGTATGTCCCTGCCATAGACCTCTAGAACTCCTTCTTAGAGTATGCACTAGTGGTCACACTGTTTCTGAAATGGCATACACTGTCGTACTACTGCTTACAACCTGGGGTATACCATTTCCACCTTGTTTTCTTCGCTTAGAAAACGTGTGGTCATTTTGCTATTGTGCTGATTTTGTATTGTGAGTGGAGTCAATGCAATCACACATTCTCTGACAAAATGGTACCCCCCATGTCTTATGCAGTGATTAGCAAAATGCAATTTTGAAACATGGCCACAGATTTCTAGTCTATAATATCTGTTTTGTTTTGTCGTTCTACTTTTGCATTCTGTTTGTAGATGTTTCATGCAAAAATGATGTGGCTATTTCTCTTCCTTATTAGTTCATTTATTTTTAAAAGGTCATGTTTAAATTGCCATGTCATGCATCAGGTGTGACGGCTGCCAGATGCACCCTATCAAAGGCCCCAGGTTTAAGTGCAGGGACTGTGAGAACTTTGACTTCTGTGAGAGCTGCTTCAAAACACAGAGCGAACACGATAGCAGACACACCTTTTACAGGATCGATGATCCAGGTCAGTTGTTAAAATGGAGAGTGCTGTCTTTGACCTGTCTCTAATCTCTGATGAGGTTATGTTTTTGTATGTTTGTTTAAAGGATATTATGCAAAAACTGCTAGTGCTTTTTCATGAAAACTATAGTATGGGACTGCAGCAAGGAAGACTCCAGGTTTGGAGGTCCCAACTTAAGGGCCACCCATACTAAAATGTAATACGTGGCCATGTGACTACATATGTATTAAATAATAGATGATAAAATAATAAAGTGCCCTGATTCTTAGAGTCATTCTTGAACTGCTCAGATATGAACAGACCAGGGTACTGTGATGACACAGTATTTCTCGACCTATAGGCTGTCACAGATGATAAACTGTTTTTTCTGTATGCATGTTCACACCAGGGGCGGACTGACAATCTGTGTGTTCTGGAAAAGTCCAGACCTGCTGTTCAATCTGCCGACCGTCGGCCACGCTGACAATTTGTCTAGCTCTCCAAAAAGCTCATCAAATATGTGTCTGCTATATGAGCCTCTAGAGCTACCCCACCTCTAGTTGGCAGTTTGATTTAGTATGATGTGCTCTATACTTGAGTCATTTTTTTTGGCATGCACACTTTGCACGCACATTATAAATTGTGTTTACCTCAAAGCTGAACCTAAAAGTTGCCACCCTAAGATCTGTATCCATCTTGATGACCTAGCTACTGTGCATCAACCTGACCAAGTCTTCTTTTAATTCTGATAGGCAAGTCTGCATTCACATTCACACCCATTTATTATTAGACCTCTATTACCATAATTGCCTATGACCTGTTGTCTTACTTATTGTGAATGAAGGTATGAGACAAAATAATACACTGATAATCATGAGACAAAATAATACATTGATAATTATGAGACAAAATAATACATTGATAATCGATAAGGATCATTTTGGTCAAATATAGTGTATATGGCTTTTTTGTATGTGAAACCTTTACAGGTATAGTATACTGAGACAGTATCATGAACAACAAGGTGTAGGGGTGGGAATCGAGAACCAGGAATCGTGTTGAACCAAGAATTGAATGCTGCAAATGACATTATCAATCTTTAAATTCTTCTTATCAATGCTGGGATATTTTTTGAATCATGGCCAATGGGTCTCTCTGAATACAAAATTCAAATAGATAACACAGTTCTACATGGTTATGATCTAATAAGCTGCTATAGTCACCTTATAGACACCTTAGTATGGTAGGCTATATTATAGACCTAGCATATGTATGTGCTGATACTGAAAACCTGTGATGTGAACCTGTGGAGATGTCAAAATATGTCATGTCGCAATAGAAAATTAATTTCTTCAATCACTCTTATCACTGTAGTAGCCCTTAGTGTGAACATGTGGTTTTTGTCATATGAGGTGCAAAACAAAATATCAAACAGTCTGCAAAGTCCTCTATAAAGTCACATTTTGATCTAGGAGGTTGGTGCATCATAGCGTCAGATAGGGGCTCATCAAATCTGTCACAGTTTTGTTTTTTTGTGTTGCGGTACCAGTAGGCTACCCTGAAATATTTTTATGTGCCATGTCTTCTTCTCAAAGTGGTGATTCCACCAATCACTGGAGTACCATGGATGTCGAGGGCAAGGAGGCGAAGTTTGTTGCACAACCTTCATCAGCACCTGTGAGTCATTCTTGTGAGTGCAAAAGATGAAGCCAGCCAATATTTGGTCATATTACTCAAACAAGGTGTCAACAAGTCCAAAAGATCTATACATCAAAGGCCAAAGTTCACATTTGTGCTACTTAGTACTTTCCCATTTTTTGGTTGTATGGCATTTCCATGTTATTGATGTGACAGAACAACTGGTACTTGCACTTTATGTAATGAATGTATGTAGGCAGTTCTTCAGATTTAGTCCAGGATTCATTGCACATTAAACAAGCAATTGAGAAAAGGGGAAAAAAAGAACTGAGGTGGTTGTTTTGTGTTAAAGTGTTGTACTAATCACTAGTGTGATGTTTCAGGTCATCATTATCAGATAACAATGGCCTCAAATTAGATGAGGAGCTGGACTCTCAGAGTAGTAAAGGTCAGTTGCCTTTTACTTAAAAGTCCTTTCACAGTTCTTTTCATTTACACATTTCTAGTTACATTTGGCTTTGTCAAATGTCTGTGTAATGATCTTTACATGAATGCAAAAGAACTTATTCCGTTCAAGTGCTTTGTGTCATTACAGTAATATCACATCACTAATTTGACTGTTCCGTCAACAGCAGACAACCCCCAGATCACTGGAGGCCCACAAGTGTTGGAACAGAGGAGACGGAGTCTGCTGCAGAGCCGCTTTGAGCATCCACACTAATCCGTGAGTGAAGAATGCAAAGCCAAGTCAATATTTATAACAACCTAAATGCCAAGGATTTAGACCCAAACAAAGATGAAAAAAATACTTTAAATGTGACAGAATAAGTTAAACAGAATTACGGAAATATTTAAATAGAATTCAAGTATTTATAAAGTACAATGTGACAGATAAGCCAAATCACATGGTTAGGTACATTATTTCAATGTAAAAAGGAAATTAGCATTGTATTGGTATTATACTCATGCATGTCAACACAGTGTCTTTATACTATGCAACAGCATAATATGCAAATAAAGTGTGTGAAAATACATGTGCATTTACATGTGATAAATTCATTCTGTCTCAGCTACTGCCAGTCTTTATACTGTATAATCATGATATAAACCAAGGAATGTAATGTTAAAAACATTGAAGCTTGATCACTTACCCAATATTTTAGTAGATCACCAGCATTACATAACAAAGATGTCAAGGTCATGGACCCACCGAGTGAAAAAGGTAAGGTGTTTTTGCTTACTTCCCAGACACACACATAGCGGTAGAGAGGAACCAAAGTGTTTATATTTGGAAGTAGTTCTCTGTATCAGTAATATGTTTTTGTATTACTTCTCCAGCAGATGTAGAGACACCAGAGGATACTCTGAGGATTGTGCTTATTGGAAAATCTGGTGCTGGGAAGAGTGCAGCAGGGAACACTATCTTAAGAAGAAAAGCTTTTCAGTCTAAGATGTCTGTCTCTGCGCTGACATGTCAAAAAGAAACAGCTCAGTTTGATGGTGAGACTCTGGCTGTGGTGGACACTCCTGATCAGTTTCACACCAGAGCAAGTGAAGTGAAGAGATGCATCTCGTTTGCTGCTCCTGGGCCTCATGTGTTCTTGGTTGTGCTCCAACCAGGCAAATTCACAAAAGAAGAACAAGAAAAAGTGAAAATCATTCAGGACACATTTGGACATGCAGCAGCATGTTTCACTATGGTCTTGTTCACACATGGAGATGATCTGAAGGAGGATGAAATCACCATAGAAGAATTACTTAGTGGAAGCCAGGCTCTCCGTGACCTCATCAGACAGTGTGGTGGAGGATATCATGTTTTTAACAACAGAGACAAGGATGACTCTCAGGTCAAAGAGCTTCTCAAGAAGATCAACACAATGATTCAGAGAAATGGAGAAAGCTACTACACCAGTGACATCTTCAGCAAGGATGAGAGAGACAAACACATGTAGAAATTAAGCGACTTCAGAGACTAAATCTGGAAGTGGAATTAGAAGAAGCAAGAAGACAGACCAAGGAAGACAACTCAGGGTCTCTTCAGTGTCATGTCTCAATCTCAACCTTTCTCTTTTTATTTTTAAGAATAAATGAGTGTGCCAGTGATACAGAAGAACATGGAGTTCATGGAATCATATGGAGTGATACTCAGCGTAAATTACCCATTTGGTGTGGTAATAAATGTTACGATAACATGGGAATATAGGAAAATAAGCGTGGTAACTGTGCCATTATCATTTGATAACATTTCATTTCAAACATACAATGTTTATTTGTAATTTGTCACAGACACAGTGGCAGAACATGAAGTGAATTCTAATAAATGACATAAATATGTAGTAAGCAGAGAGAGGAGGTGTGCAATGTGTGTGCAGTCTGCCAAGTCCATGTAACTTGTGTTGCATTGATCCAGATCTCGAAACACCATGTTGGGGCACTTACATTTGCAGGAAGAGGACCAAGACGTCCTTCAACTTGGCATTACTACCGGGCAGATGAGTTTAAAATAAAAAAAATATGTGTTTCAGAGTTTTCTAGAATATTATATTATGTACCAAATTCACAATATTTTTAATTATAAAAAAAAGACTATTGATGAATATTGATTTATAAAGGTTAGCTGATGGGCCAGTCTACGTGTGCTGCAAATTTTTGTGTACCAGAACGTCTGTTTCAAAATTCTCAGTTGTAGCGCAGTCCATGTTGGAGTAGCCAATTAGATAAAAGTTACACGACCACAAAAAGGCGATCCACACAGGCTATCCATAGGCAACATGTTGTCATGTTGTCCCCTGTTTATTTATTGGCCACGTAGTGCCAGGCCAGAAATAAACAGGCATGAAAAAACGAATTTAAAAACAATAATAATAAAAAAACAATAACAAATTTATGCAATAATAATTCAGTAGGCCTATGTATAACGTTTAGATTACCCTGAACTAAGATTGATTGAACTGCATTCCATGGTGAAAAAAAAAGGCTTACATTCAATGTCAATTCAATGAATAGGCTTACATTCAACTTTTGAGTGACTGATGGTCTTGGGGCTGGTCAAGACAACAATTGCCAGGGCTGAATTTTATGCCCAGTCTGACTCTGCCCATTCATCATGTTGTCCTATGTAGCAGACTAGTAGTAACGTCCTACAGTATACTGTAAATGATGATCTTCTCTGTTAGTCTAAATTGAACTAGAAAACTACTAGCAAACATTTTATTGTTTGTTTCAGTGAAGCTTGTCACCACCTGAGCACTAACCTGTAAGAGATATCATATCCCACTAATAGTAGATTTCTGACAAGCAGCACTCTGTGCCACTATTCCAGCACTAGCCAAAAGATCTCAAAGGGCTACACTTTTGTCCACGTCCTTTGGGTTCAGGAAGGTGTAGGGCAATTCAAGTTTGGCATTCCTCTCATCGATGAGGTCTGACAGATCCTTTAGGTCTTTCTGAAAGTCCTTCATGAACTGGCGAGGGACTTCCTCTTCAAACCAATCCTCAGGGAAGTAACCCAGGGGATACTGTGAATAGTTCAGTTCAGTCACACATAAATGGCTTTTTTTCAGCTTGTAATGACTCATGCTGTCACACAAGAGATAGTGACACTCTTTCCTTAGATGTATGTAAATGCAGGACTTCAGCACAGCATCCACACGGCTCAGCACAATAAATATGTTTATTATCATATAACAACAATGTCTGTTGTGCCATTAGAGACCCCAGACATGACATCCAATATGGTTGTTGTTTAAGAATTCTAGGGGTTTTGTGAATATTTAAAGAAAAACATTTTGTAGTATACATGATGGAATTTACAATTCATAAGAAGCATTCATTTTTATGTTGCATTATTGGCCACATAAAACACCTTCACAACTTTATTTTAGACTTTGCTGGTCTTGGATACTCTCGTGCTAGTTAACATAAACATATTTATTTTTCCCCTTCCCAAATTGTTGCTCGCATCAAACTGTACTGTAAAGAAACTACAGTGATAATGTAAAAGTTTCACCATTTAATTATTATTTATAGAAAAAATCACCTTTTGAATGGCTCCTTGACATGGCTTGTTGCCATCTTGTATATGTGTGTTCTGTATATGGAGAAACTCACATGGTCTGAAGAAGTGCTGCTCAGGAGTTTGAGGACAGCCATTGCGTGAGCAGTGGTGCCCTGGTCAGGTAGCGTGTTTAAGATCATAGTCTCAGTAGTCTGGCCTTTCACTTTGGGAGGAGGCTCACGCAGGGCACTGGGGTAGTTGGGCATGTAACCGCCAAATTCGAACTGAAGAAGTATGACATAAGAATGTGGGTCATACAATTATTGGGTACATTTTTAGGTTTTGAATTAAAATCTACATAACCAACCCACCTACAAAGTTGCTAATTTCTTTTCTAATTATGTAGTTGCATTTCATTAGGAAAGAAAGAGTTACATGGAATAACGTTTTACACTTTAAGTCTTTAAGCCTTTACTTCTTAATCCGACAATGTATACGTTACATGGCAGATGGGAAAGTTTGAGAGTGACTGTTTTGTTAACAGAGCAAATTACCTGTCCATTATTGACTGAAGCATGCTGGGCAGATACAGTGAAGATCACCATGGTGACAAATTTGATGAGGTCATTCATAGCTTTAAAAGACTGGTATTCCTGAGACACAAAGAAATGGATAAAACACGACATCCCTGGCTATAGGAAGGCAGATTGCATTGTAGAAAACAGTCAGAAAACAGCATCTAGATTAGACAACACAATCTTGATTGATTTGAAATCAATTCAAGGTGACCATTAAAATATCAGCTACGGAGATTTAAATAGCTATGTTGACTTATTATTTGTAACAAACCTGTGCTTTTCAACTTCAGGAATCCTTTGCAAAAAATGTCGCTGATCCAGCTCTGAAGCTCTGAGTCCTTCTTGACATAATCATCAGATTTATAGTAGTATGTCAAGACGCCCTTAACAAACCTGCAAATAGCCACATCACTGTCCCATACAGACCCTATACCAATAACAGGTTTCTTCTACTATGTAGTGAATTAACACCAGCGGTTGTGTATGCGACCTTAATGTCATATGCAGAGCTATGTTTGTTCTCACTTTCAGTATTTTTTGTAATTACAAAAATTGTCAATATGATTTAAGTTTGTGGCATTTTCTTGACCTATGAACGCAAGAGGAAGTAATCCTCTAAAAGAGTCCAACACTAAATTACAGTAAAAGAGTCAGCACAACACTAAATTACAGTAAAAGAGTCAGTACAACACTAAATTACAGTATTTTCCAGCAGTGAACATACTTGTTGATGACATTCCACAGCTTCAACCCATCATCTCTGTAGTAGAAGTTGGGAACATTGTCCAGGCCTCTCCCAGAGATGTTCTCAGGCGAGCTCACAGAGTGAGCTGTAGGTCAAGGAGGAGGTCGCACGCTGCATCAACTTTGGCAATGCCATGCCACCTATCCCTGCATGCTAGAAGAAAGTCATTTATGGGAAAACACAAGATTTGAAGGTTTTGTTAATGATTTGCCATGTGTTTGACGCTACAGTAAATGTGTACACATAAACAAAGCTAAGAATATTATAAGCCACTCCTGTTTATTGACTGCACAGTCATGTATTAACCACAGTTTAACACATGAGTCAGCTCATGAGTTTTCATGAGCTCATGAGAGAAAACAGAATGAGGAAAATAAATAGCCCTCCCCTATGTATTAACTTCAGAGATGAGGAAATCTTGCATCAATGTGTATTAACCTTGGGTAATAATAAAGAAATGTCAGTGCACAGCATTGCACACCATGTGTTACATACCAAGGTGATGGATCCATTCTTGGGTATCAGCCGATTCTGGGCCATTATGTTGATCTGAAGTGTGTATCGCATATGGGGGAAAAGGAGCTAAAAGGTTGTTTACAGAATTAGTGACCCAAAGTCAAGCATAACTTTCTGTAAAAATAAATACATAAATACATATATTACATTAGCCAATTCTACACAGAACATAGTATAGAATTACGTCTGTTTACTGTGCTTGAGTCAGAAAGAAAGGGCTTTGATGTCTCCATACTATCAAAGGCCTAGATGCTTCAAGCCTGTGTTAAATACCTTGTAGAGCGGGTGCATGGTAGGAAGGTTACGCATTGTTGCAACAGTGAACACCTCAGCCAGCAGGTGAGTTCTCAGCAGGTGAAAGTCAACCTCATGAACACTGAACTCTGCAGCCCTCACAAAGATCTTGGCCAGCAGCCAGTCGTCTTCTTAGTCCGTGAGGAGGAAGATAGGGTTCTTTGTCCCAACTTCACACATTAAAAAATTAAATCAGTGCGCTGTGCTGTTGTGTTTTCCCCCTCAATTTCTCTATCATGACCATAGTAGGCAAGGAAACACGTGCTATGTAATAAATACATAAATACATACATACAGACATACATGCATTCATACATACATATACACATAAGTACATACATCTACTCGGGCAACTGCATTGCAACCACCAAAGTTGCTAACTTTGTAACTATTTGGAAACGCACTCCTGGCTAGTCCACCCAAGTCAGATTTTGAGCACTTAGCTCCCATTTTGCCCCAATAAGTCTCCCTTAAATATTATACACTGGTAATATGACAGTGCCAATCAGAATATAGGACATTAACTGAACTATAATTGAATTCATACCACATTTGTCATACAGATATGAAACATTTGTGCACAGGCTTCTGGCTATAGCCATTTAGGCATCACTGATAAATGCTGTTTGTTGGACATAGTTTGGGAGGAGCCCAAAGGATTGACTGACAGCCATCACTCAACCCACTTTAACCCTCCTTACCTGCACACTACATCCCATGGCCCAGCATTTCAAAGTTTCTTTTCTCCTCTCTTATCTCCTCCATGTTTATACCCAGCACTTAATATCAAGCAATCTGATTGGGTGAACTAGTGAATCACACTGATGTAACTGAACATGAATAGGTCAGTTTTGTTCACATTTCAACTTTCAACAGGACATCAACTTTGTTTTGACAGATCTCTCATAATAGATTTTCTGTGATTTTTGGGCTGGGGAAAAGGGATATGTTTTACCTGTATGGCTATGGGCAGCATCATACCCTGAGGGTTGCAATACAACAGGACTAGGGGAGCAGTGAGATTGTTTCCTGTCATAGATGGTATTTTCCATTAGCCCATCCAACATCTTATAGTCACACAAGAAGATACTCCCCCCCTAAAAATCGAATAATATATATATTATTGTATAATATATACAAAATAGGCCACTTTTAATTTGTATGACACAATACTTTTAATTTGTATGACACTAAATACTTTGAAAAAACACCATTAGAACTTTTAGCTCACTTTTATTTCTATCTCCAAGCTGTTCCTCCCAAGGGAGTCTTTGACCATGTTTTCTGTCACAGGGAAGTTCTATGGCAGCTGTGAGCAGCGCTGAATCATCATAGGATTGAGGCCATTGAGCAGCTGGTAGCCAAAGAACTCATCCTCCATCCAATGTTCCTGAACGTATTCTGCAAGATCCATTATTTTAGAATACTTTGCATTGTAAGTGGACAGGTTTCTAGTAAAGAGCCATCTCTTTCTTAAACACATACCACACGTTTGGCCTTTCAAAGATTCTGGGAGTATTTCATCCACTTCTTTGAAGGACTCCCACATTCTTTTGGATTCACTTAATTGTGTTACAGATACAGTCGGGATACAGTCTGTTGGATCACTTGTAATCACCTAATGTAAAAAAAAATAATCTGGCCTAGTTATGGACAGTGCTTTGGACAATTCTGACTGTTTTATAAATATCATCTGGAGTTAAGGCCCATTTTTAGTTTAGAAACAAAATTCCAAAAATTTGTGTCTGTTGAGATGGTGCAGATGTTGCTGTTCTGTTGTAGAGTAGAGTAGAGTTACTTTATTGATCCCGAAGGAAATTAAGGGATCAATAAAGTAACTCTACTCTACCCTACAACACAACTCAGACAGAACTGTTGTGTGATGAGACTGTGAGATGTAATATTGAGATACATATCTTACAATGAGATGTAATATTGATGTGCATGTTGTTATGTAAACTATGTAAACTGATGTTTGCTGTTGGTGCAGTATTATAAAGGTCTATTGCTCCATGAAATCTGTCAACAAAAGTTTTTGCTACTGTAGACAGTTGAAGCCTGGATGATAAGGCATGGTCTTAAGGCATGAGATTGGGACAGGTCTGGCTATTCCATGGCAGTCGTTGTTGCGTTGTCTTTTGACAGCTGGTGCATGGATGCCCTTGGGCTCGTAGCCACAGCATTTTTCAGGCATCTTTCTGGCATGACGTGGCAAACGTGTATTTCTGTTAGTCTTTGCCCTGCATGCCCACCATAAAGGCCAAAATAAAATACAATAACAATCAGGTCAGATTGGAGCCAAAATAATTTTGCTACTTGGGCCATGCTCATGCAGTTGCAGTTGTGACTTCAAGGAAAGGAGAAACAATATATTATTTCAAGCTTTTCATAACTGAGTTATGAGTCATAAACTGCTAGGCACACACTTACTGTTTAATAGCAGTGAATACAAATTCAACCTCTTTGGTGAATGAGAACTGGACCTCAGCAGGAAGGTCACAAGGTGTATTACATTTGATAACTTGGGGCAATCCCTCTGCGTCACTCCATCTGAGAATAATTAACATACTTCTGAGGAATTCATGTGTTTGTTAGTTACAGATGTACAGTATTTGTCAGTTTTAATGTGTATTATTTGTTTTCTCATACTGTGCCAAACTAAGTCAATTCAAAATCAATTAAGTAAACAGGTTTGTCTTCTAGAGGATGCTTTTCATCAAGCAGGAAGCTTTTCATCAAATATCAAAATCTGATATATCCTTTGACAGTCTGCTGATAAACACATCTGCCAATGTTCTGCTTGTGCACTGACTCTATATTCCATGGCTAAGCCTCACTGACTGACCTGAAGTTCTTACAAGATTTGTCCAGTTCCCTCTTCCTTTGTCTCAGGGATATTAAGTTAGTGTCTTGGAACACAACTTTAGCTAGGACGGAAAAGAGGGAGAGTTCATCATGATCAACACAGGATATGAAAATCACACTATGCAAATACGGCACATCTCTATGAAGAGAATTCTCATATTATATATGATATATTTCATATATTAAATTAAAGTGCACCTTGTTCCCACTAGGGACTTTGTAAATTCAAAAGTGTTAATATTAATACAAGAAATTCCCTAGTGAAAAATATATTAGTATTACATTTAAAGTATCCTAAGTGTAAGTAAAGTATATTTTGTCCTATAATGAACTTTGCTTACATGCACATGTAAGTGTTTGTGGTTTTCAAAATATATTTTAAAATATACATACTAGCATTGCATTAAAGTACATTGTTAAGCATCTTCAGTTGCTAAGAGTCTTTAAGGAATATGGAAAAGCATTTTGAGTATACTTCTACTATCTCTAAACACACAATGGTGCTTTCTAATCACGTAGATGCACTGGGAGAGCAGAGTCTCCAGCACAAGATCCAGCTGTGTGTCAGAACTGGTATCCTGCTGTGGCAGGAGACACTGTGTCGGACGGGAGATCAACAGTAGATCAGACACTTCCTCCATCAGGTAGATGTAATCATCTGACAGAATAGAGGACAGCACTGCAGCTTGGACACATTCTTTGCTCATGGATATCACTGAAAGATGTTTTAGATGAAGGGATGTTTCAATGAATAAGCTAGAGATTAGCATATTAGCATACCTTGCAACCATCCATTGAATTAAATCAGCACTGACAAGGAAGCCAGAAAGAGTGAGGAGGTCCAATACCTGAAGCAGCTGAGGCACGTGGCGCAAACCAAGTGAAATAAAATCCTCTCAGCTTCCTCTGAAGTCTGAGTAAATTCATGACAGCCCAGGAACATTTGTTCAATGCCACCATCTAGTGGTAATCCAAGGTTTTAGTTTATGTCTTAATTTTATATAATATCTATGTATGCTGTATGTATGTTGTAGTGATAATTTAGGTAACATTTTATTTGAAGGTGTCTACATAAGAGTGGCATAAGCCTGTTATAAATATGACATAATCATGAACATTAATGACATTCTATTGATGCCTGACTTGCTAATGACTTGTCATTAAGTGTCATTCATTTTTTGACATGTGAAGTTGACATTGTTTGGGATGCAGACATTACAAAAACTGAATAACACTTTTCAGAATTCATAAACATGAATAAAGTGCCACTAATGTTCATGATATGTGTCATATCTTTATTTTACAAAAGGTAACAAAAATAACATCTCTACTATGGCAAGACACTGATTTGGATCTGTGAGCAGCATGGAAGAGGAATGGTCATTATCAAAGTGGCAGATGGCATTTTTGTGTAAAATTCTTCATAAGATAGAATGTCACAGATAGTCCTTTCAGGTGTAATGGTGTGGTAGTTAGCCTACACAAAAGCTTCAGTTACTTGTTCTCTTTGGCACTACACTGTTTATCTATTTATCTCTCTCTCTGTCCGATTAGATTTAATCCAAGATTATACACTGATATAAATGCTGATTTATGCAATAGAAAGCCAATGTTAGATCATTAACCTATTGGGTGTAATGTACACCATTGGTGAGTATCAAAATCAGCTTGCAGATCTACAATTTCTGATGACTGGTGTTCAAGGAAAGAACCACATATATTCAAGCAATTCCACATATTATTTCAGTTTAATTCCTTAGATTCCTGAGAAACCCCCGAGTATATCAAAGCACTCAATGGTCTCTCAACACACTTCAAAAGGCCAACGGCAAATAGGACTGCTAAAACAGAAATAAAAGTGTGCAGTAGGAATGACACAGTTTCTGTAATATCGTGCTGGTTTAGAATGCTTTCATAAGAAATGTATACAAACCTTCAATGTTTTGCTACCACTGATACTTTTCACATGGTAAGGACTAGGCCTAGTCTAGTCTGTAACGGTACAGTGGGTAGGCCTATGCTATGTTAGTGGTTTTATAATAGCGTGAATGAAGTGAATTAAGTAAATGCAAAGTAAATTATAGTTAAATAATCACAATTTACACGGTTTCTGCACGGTCAATATTTTCTATATGGATACCGTGCAGAGAGAACATGACGTGCAAAGCCAGCGCAGAGACTAGTAGCATGCGTTAGGTCTAGGTTAGCAAATTTCGTCAATCGTCAATCAAACAGGCAACGAGGATCACAAGCATCAAGCGGGAAAAGACAAGAAAAGTGTGTTGGCAAAAATGTCTGTATCTCGGACTTCCCCTTCACCTACTGAGCCCGACAGCAGCGGTTATTCAAAAACCAAATGTTAGATTTTTCAGGATGGAAAAAAAAATCTTGTATCAGCAACTTGTTTATAACCTGCTAAACTTGTTTATTACCTGTTAAAGATAGAACTCTTGTTGAAACTATGCCCTCACAGACTACGATCCGCAGACTATCAGTGGTCCTTCGCGTTCAATTCTAGCCCCTCCTACCCTGCACGTTTCTAGTGTGCAGTCCAGTGTTGTGTAATGTCAAAATGTTCGACCCAACCGAAATATAACCCGACAGCGCCCACTCTGTCCCTCTCTGCAGTCACTGACGCGACTGTGAAGTGTATCGCACGGGTAAGTCTCATGATGATTTTTAAAATGATTTCCAGTCAGCCTACTTTTATGCATAGCCTAACTACGCAACATGCACTGTTCAAAGGAACACCTGTTGCACGTGGAGTTTAGATTGTGTAAATGTGTCATTGATGTCAGCTAAAGCTCCAATATTTTTAAGGTTAACATTACCTTGACATTAGAGTAAATACACTTTTACATCAGATACTGCATGTTTCACCTCGATCTTTGACTGTTATGAGATTGAGTGCACGACTGCAGCAAGGCACGTAACGTGACAGTATTTAGATGTGCTGTGGTTTAAGTGACATCCAACAACAACCAATAACGGCCGTGTCCACTGCCATTCTACCACCTTGTAGCAACCTGTAACAGCCCAAAGAAGCTTTCAAGGTAGAGGGACAGTTTCACTAGTGAGCCGACATGATTGGTCCTTTAGATGGGCTTGATACTTTACGAAGTTCTGATTGGCTGAGTTTGCATTACTGCCCTAACTGCTACTGGCCTGCGCGCTGTTGTCTTTGAAACAAACGAAATACAGTTAAATATACATAACCATGAAGTACTGTCTAAACTAGTCTGTGTGGTATTTCACATGAAGATGGTGAATTGTGGAATAGTAGAATTTGTGCATTCGCACTAAATTGACCATTATTGCCAAATTCAACATCCACTCATTCATTCGTTGGTTTAAAGAGTGCGTGAAAGAGGTGTCAACCCCGGGGTCAAAGTTAGGCCCTTGGTATGTTAGGTGTACCTTGCTCTGCCAGTTTCATATAGATCATTCCTGTTTTGCCGTTATTCAGAGCCAAAGTCTGTCCTAAAACAGCACGTTTTTACATTTACTGATTGGCTTGTTTTGGCCTGTTCTCAATGAACTAGCTGTGAAGACATCACAGGTCTTTTTCTTTTTTAAGTTTACCAAAGACAGATCTACACAAAACTCAAATCGTCATGTTGCATGTTTGTTAATACATTTTAAGTTACTACCAGAATATTTGAAATATAGTTAAATATTTAGCTATTTTGATGAACAGAATGTTTTGTTTGTTCATTCTCTCACTCACACCAGTATGCATAATGTTTCTGTAGTTTGTCATGACAAAAAAAAAAAAAATCACCCTCTTCATCCTTCAGTGATTGGTCCAGGAGTGTCCAAGATGAAGATTGCTGTAATTGGTCAGAGCCTGTTTGGACAGGAAGTTTACAAGGAGCTAAGGAAGGAGGGCCACACTGTCGTTGGTGTGTTTACAATACCAGACAAGGATGGAAAAGCTGACCCATTAGGTGAGCAGTGAGTGTACAGTTCACCCCATAACCCTCCCGACCCCATTTCCTACTACTATTTGTAACATATCCTGTCAATCACACCTTTCTCCACTTTGTCAATCGCTATTGTATCACCTTTCACTTGTCCATCAAGGTGTAAGCAAACAAATGAAAGAGTGTTGAAATCATCAGGCAAACTCAGTCTAAATTAAAGGTTTAATTTAAGTTTGTTAAAATGGCAGTAAATAGAGTAATTCCCAACAGGACCTTTTCATTGTACTTGGGCATTCCAATCTGGACACGAACTTATATTGATCAAATCTGGATAATGATAACATAACCTAAAGATGTCTCAGAGAGGGGTCATTTTGTGTAAGAGTAGTTGTCAGTGGAACAGATACTTGCAACATGTTTGACCTGTGCTACCTCTGGAAAAAGATAAAAGGACATTGACCTGGAAGTTACTTGCTAGTCTTTTTTGCTGCACAGGAGGTAGTGCCTATGCAATAGTCTGACCAGTGTGACAGATCCTCCCTTACAAACTTGCATTGCCATTTGTTGCAGACAACATAGAAGGCCAAAAGTAAAGAAAATGGAAATGGAGAGAGTTGTGTTGACGTATGTGGTGATGTCACTGGCATTGTCATTCATTACATGACGCCGATGCGTTATCTGCTGCACGTTAAGCTTTCTGTACAATACATATATTTATTAGGATCTCACAAGAGTTCATCTTAAAAAAAATAATAAAAAATCATAATGGCTTTTGTGGTGTGGTGGTGTAAATGAAATTATACATATACAGTATATTATACAGTTATACAGTATAGGCCTAATGCGCTACAGTGTTGTGCAGTTTTTTGTGATCTGATGGTTTTGTTTACTGATCATCTTTTTTGCTTAGCACTTGGATTTCTTGCCTTTGTTCTTAATGACAGTACCTGTGACTTTTTATTTTTTTTATTTTTAATGTTAGTTTTTAATCACTTTGAACTTCACCCTTGTGAAGACAGAAAAATGGATGTAAGATGCATGTGGAGAAGAACATGAAAATCTGTCTGACTGAGTTAAAGTTTTGCTACATCGTGTAAAAGTGACAAACGCAGACAGTGGGCTGCTCTGGAAGTGGAAGCAGTGGTTGGTCAGCTGTTTATAGATGGGTTGTGTCTTAAAACAATGCAAACTTGACAGAGTAGATCTATGATTCGGCTACTATAACAGCCATATGAATGTATGAATAGGGTGGCAGTGTTCACACTTAGAAAAAGATAAGATGTCAGCACAGGCAAAGAAATGATGCAAAGTGAAAATGATGTTACAGGTTTTGTTGTCAGAGATATTTCTGGCTTCAGGCTTCTTTGTATTACGGCAGCATCTTGCCACACAGTCTCAAATACACCCTTAACAGCTGTGGAGCTGTGTGTGTGATTTGAATGTCAACCACCTATATTTATCATCTCTGTGGGTGCAGTGGCAGTTTATCAAAGTCGGCCAAGGCATGCAGAGGGAAATATTTTTTTTTTTCTTTTGCTCACTGACTTTTTTTTTGAGAAAGATGTTTGAGGTACAAATAGTAAATAACTTGAGCTTATGGTGGACATTGATAAACAAACATAATCGAGTCACACGAATATAATGTGATGTACATCTGAATCACATCCACAAAGTTTTAACAAGAGAAAAAAAGATGTTCATTAGGAATGAGGCAATGCTCTAAACTGGCACTGACCAACTTTGCCATTCTGCACCCTGTGTCCTGACAGCGGCCGAGGCAGAGAAGGATGGCGTGCCTGTGTTCAAGTTCCCGCGCTGGCGACTGAAGGGCCAGGCCATCCCTGATGTGGTGAACAAGTACAAGGCAGTGGGTGCAGAGCTGAACGTGCTGCCCTTCTGCTCCCAATTCATCCCCATGGAGGTGATCGACCACCCCACTCACGGCTCCATCATCTACCACCCCTCCCTTCTGCCGCGCCACAGAGGAGCCTCCGCTATCAACTGGTCAGTCCGCAGACTCTTCACACATACAGCAGCAAGGCTCAGAGAAGTAGATAGGTCCAGGTTCATACACTCAGCCCAAGGACCTTGACAGGTCCACAGGTTCTCAGTTTATGAGATCCCCAGAACTACATAGTTCCATATTCTGTCGCTGCTTTTGCATCCCAGACATGGAAGAGTGTTGAGAGACTTTCCTACTAGCATGTTGTTTTTGTTTTATCCTTGAAGTACATAATGGATTTCATGCCATTGGTTCTTGTTCATTAGTTCTGTCCATCTGAACAGATGCACCAGAGAGCAAATTATTATGCATGGTTCACGTTTTGCATTTCACTTTTGTCTTCTGTTTGTATTTTAATTATATGAATAATCAAATCAAAGGTATAGTGGATAATGGAGATGACTGTGTGTTTAATGCTTAATTGATATATATGTAATATATGTTTTAAGTACTATATAAATAAATCAGAAATGTTTCACAATGAAACCTTACCTTCTCGATTTAATCCAGGACACTCATTCATGGTGACAAGAAAGGCGGGTTCACTGTGTTCTGGGCAGATGATGGCCTGGACACTGGACCAATCCTGTTGCAGAGGGAATGTGATGTGCTGCCTGATGACACAGTCAACACCATCTACAAGCGCTTCCTGTTCCCCGAAGGCGTCAAGGGAACGGTGAGGATGCATGGCACCTTCTGAGCTGACTTAGTAGGACTGTATGTGGACACTTACCTGTCAGAAGCAACAGGGCTGTAGAATAGTTCCGTGATACGCTGTGATTCAAACTAATGGTGGTGTGTGATAAAAAAGAGTCAGTGAGCTTCTTTTTTGCTCTCTCCTCAGTTTAAGAGTTTAAATATTTGATCATGAAGTTCCAGGATATGTTCTGGACAAGGCTTCCAATCAGAATTGTGCTAAGATTACACAGAGTTCATTCAGTGTAGATGGAGATGGAGCAGTGCTTTGGGTGCATATGGTGCATAAAGAATGACCAGGTGTTTAGTCTGTGTAGAGACTGACATGTAGAATGACCAGTGAGTTTGCTGGTGGCAGGTCGAGGCCGTGAAGATGATTGCAGCAGGAACTGCTCCCAAAATCAAGCAGCCGGAGGAAGGGGCCACCTACGAGTGCATTCAGAAGAAAGACAACTCGAAGGTGGGCTGTGATGGATAACTGGATGACCAAAACACAGAAGCCAAAGCCTTGTGTGCACAAGTCTGGCCTTGGGCTGAGTCAGCACACAAGGTTTTGGCTCTGTGTTTTGGTCATCCACTTAACCAGGTAGTGAATAAGTGGATTTTCCAAATGTAGTCCTTGACTTACTCTCTAGGTAACTATGAGGTACTGACACACATATACTAATGCATTATCATTGTATGACCAAGATTTCTCTCTCTCTCTCACTTTATCTCACTCTCTCATTCTCTTTCTTCCTGCGTCTCTCTTTTTCTCTCTCTCTCCCTCTCCATGGCCCTCCCTCTCTCTCTCTCTCTCTCTCTCTCTCTCTCTCTCTCTCCTCCCTCCCTCCCTCCCTCCCTCTCCCTTTCTCGCTCTCTGTTTGTATTATGAGTGCAGATTGACTGGAACCAACCAGCACAGGCCATCCATAACTGGATCAGAGGGAATGATAAAGTCCCTGGAGCCTGGGCAGAGGTTGATGGGCAGGTGAATTCAGGAAATGTCTTCCAGACACACACACACACACACACACACGGCCGTTATGAGTTATGATATGAATTATGAGTCTTTTATGAGTCTGATTTCCATCTAAGTGCTGTGTTTTGACATAGAGACTCTTGTCCAGCTTCCAGTTACTTCTGGTGTGATGTTTAACTGACCAGTAAAACATTGAAATGATATAAACCTGCTCATTATTAAGTGTGTTAATAATAACGTTTTGCAGAAAGTCACATTCTATGGCTCAACCCTGGTGGACAATGGCACAGCTGCTAATGGAAAGCCTCTTGAAATCCCTGGGGCCAGCAAACCTGGCATGGTCACCAAGGCCGGACTTGTGCTGTTTGGCAACGATGGCAAGTCGGTAAGGACAAACAGAATGGGCAGCTGCCTTTTTGAGGTTCTGCACACAACACACACACACAACTGTCAAGACACTCCCTATTGCTATGAAAGTTCTGGCTATATAATCCAAAGACATCTGCTAGGAAGTTGAAGCTCTTATCTAGGACACTAGTTGACATGGTGAAAGCATTGACCAAGTAGAATGTGCACACATACACACACACACATGCACACACACACACTGAGTACAAATACACACATACACAGACACACAAATATATATATATATATACACACACACACACACACACACACACAGCTTAGTCATGTGCTCTGGACTTATATGACTGTAAGAACATATTTGTACTTGAGTCTAAAGAGCTGTTTACTGATCATTGCCCATGAACTTCAGCCCTAGACTGCTGCTAAAGAAAGTCCTTTGTCTGGTTTTACGTAACTAACAGCCCCTGGTGTGCCAAGGGAGAGATGGAAGATATGGAGGGGAGGAGAAAAAGAGAGAGAGAAAGAGAGAGAATGAGAGAGAGAGAGAGTGAGCGTGACTGAGCAAATGCAAAACAGGGAACTGTGCCAAAAATGTAATTCGGTGGACACAAAGTGAGGTCGATGCGTAGTCATGAACAGAAGGGGAGAGGATGGTTTTCAGAGGACAGAATAAATATCAGGGCAGACAGAGCAGAGAAAAAAAGGACTAATTGATAGATGGGGGATGTAATGGCTCATTAGAAATTCTCTGTGCCTCTCCAGCAATGTGCCAAGCCCTACTCCACACAGCCCCTTTCCCCAACCCCCACCCCCTGCCTCTGTCTCTTTCTCTGCCTGTTTCTGGTGTGTGTGCTTCATTGGATTCATCCCAGAACCCCCAAAGATAGTTCTTGGGACCACATGCCTTGTAATTCTATAAAACATAGACATTATCCAACTGTTCTTTGTCTCAGAATATTAGTGTTGTATTGTATTCTCTTCAACACTCAACACACTATTTTTCTTGTCTGACAGTCGTTTTAACTTTAGCTAACTAATTATTATGGAATACACATGATTAATGTCTTCTGCAGTGTTTTCACTATAATTAAACCATAAACTGCACTCTGTGTCTGTCTGTAACTGTGTGTGTGTGTGTGTGTGTGTGTGTTTGTGCACGTGTGTGTCTCCAGCTGCTTGTGAAGAATCTCCAGTTTGAGGATGGGAAAATGATCAATGCGGCTCAATACTTCAGTGCAGGCGCCAGTGCTGCTGTGGAGCTGAATGAGGAGGAGAAGGCCTTCGCTGAACAGATGAGGGTAGGCAGCCCCCACTCACACAGGACCCACCCCACCCCTGCCAAACACACACACACACACACACACACACACACACACACACACACACACACACACACACACACACACACACACAAGTCTCTGGCAAACTTAAAATTCTACCTGCCATGGCAGCCAACTTGGCATACAAGGAAAATTAATGTTAATGTAGCGTTAATGTATATGGCTGTTTAAATGTAACCACACACACACACACACTTACACACACACAGACACACTCAGATACAAACACACTTCACCATATTTCACTTTGACCTTGCCCCTTTGAGCTTAACTCAAAATTGCCCATACCCAAAATTTACAGCATCCCACTCGTGACCCTGAATGGCTCCTTCCTAAAGGCTTAGACCCTGAATCCCCAGTGAGCCCCATGTCAACAATGGCGCCATGTCATCTCCTCTGCCTGAGCCGGAGCTCAGGGATGCAACATGGAGGATTCATGGGGACAGTGCCAGTACTGCCTGAAATGTGTTTCTCATTTGTATACAGGCGGTGTGGAAGAGCATTCTTACTAACGTGGACCAGATTGACGACTCCACTGACTTCTTCAAGTCTGGAGCTGCCTCAATGGATGTGGTCAGGTATGTGCTTACAGTGTGGGACTTGATACAGTATATTAACAACCTGCTAATATGAAGGTAATGTAAGCAACATACTTGAGTTTAAGTAATGTTACAAGAATCTGAGTAAAGGGTAATGGGTTTAAAAAGAACATGAGTTGGAACAAGTCCACAAAGTCACAAGTTATGTGTAGGCTTCAGTTTACCACAGTGTGTGTGTGTGTGTTTGTGTGTGTGTGTGTGTGTGTGTGTGACCTGCCTCTGTATGTACCTCTGTAGGCTTGTGGAGGAGGTGAAACTAAGGGCCAGTGACCTCCAGCTTCAGAATGAGGACGTTTACATGGCAACCACCTTTCAGGAGTTCATCCAGATGTGTGTGAGGAAGCTGAGAGGAGAGGATGGCGAGGAGGAGCTGGTCGTGGACTATGTAAGAGACTCACAGTAATGTGATGACTTTATTTAACAAGACACTGTACACTTCATAAAGTGGTCTAGAAATATTGGTGGTGCCTGACCATCCTGATGTCACAAACAGTGTTTGAGAATGAGGTTTTGGAGGTATTGCCTGCTCTGCTCCGTATGGGCAGAAATCAACAAATTACCATATTGGCCCGAATATAAGACGATCCTGACTGTAAGACGACCCCCCCATTTTAGACTAATTTTTGGGAAAAACAGATTTTTTTTTGTAGGACAAATTTTGCCTTATATAGTAAATTATTTTGTTTGAAAATACTGATAAAAACTCATTGGAAAATATAGGCTACAGCCTGCATAGAGGCTACAGCCTGCATAGAGGCTACAGCCTTGCGTGTCAAAGGGGGGAGTTTGCCCAACAAACATCATGATGATTCACTTCTCTCATTTCCACCACACAGTAACTTATTGTCATCCTTCCTTTGGAGCAGTAACAGGTGTTGGCATGTCATTTGCTCAGCATTGCCTATCTCTATGAGTGAGTTTTCCTTTGTTTAATCATAGACTACCACTGAAAAGACATGTCAAAAGACATTGACATTTAACACAATAAAAAACGTTTTTGGCTTTTTTTTTCGCTTTTTTTGTCTAGTCTGCGACTATAAGACGACTCCTCTTTTTCCAGAAGTATTTACAGGAAAAAAACTCTTGTCTAATATTCGGCTAATACAGATAAATACTGAACAGGTTTATTGAAATAGTTGAAATGAAATGGAGAATGGAGTACTATAGGCATGGGGACTGCTATTTGGATGACCTTTGATTGACAGCTGCCATTAACAGTCAAAAAACCTGTCATCATAAGGTAATTGGGCAGCTTTGACTCCTTCATATATATATGGATAGATAAACTGTATTGTCCTACAGAGAATACATAACAGTGCATATATCAACGGAATTACATTGCACTGGCTCACAGAATTGTAAAGATAAAGACAAAAAGAGAAAGAAAAATTAACAAGATGGGTATGAATCCCAGAATAATTTAGCATAGCATAGATCAAGGGTCGGGGGTTATTGAACCTATCTTTAGGCTTGTTGTAACGTGAACACACTGTGGCTGGCTGACTAGCATAAGATTCCAAATGATGCTAATCATTACTTGTACGTATGTTACAACGAGATGGTTAGATTTGCTTTAAACACACATACTAAACTAACTGTTTTCATTAGAGCCAGCTGTGTTGAAATAGGCTATGCTGTAATAGGATATACCAGTAATAAGATATACAAGTCAAGTTAGTATCATAATCGTTGCACCATCTTTAAAGTAAGCAAGTAAGTAAGTACTATGTTAAGACCCTTTTTATTCAGGGGTGGTTGTCAGATTGCCCCCTTTGTCAGAGTGGAAGTATCTGGGTCGCAAGAAGTTGAAACCCACTTCTGTAAATGATTATGTGACATGTCTCTGATACAAAGTAATTGAAGCTGTTATGTGCTATGTGTGTGTGTTTTCCTAGGTGGAAAAGAATGTGAACAACATGACTGTAAAGATCCCTCACCAGCTCTTCATCAACGGGGAGTTTGTGGACGCCGAGGGAGGGAAGACCTACAAGAGCATCAACCCCACAGACGGACAGGTCTTGCTACATTCAGCCTCATTATTTGGACTGGCATCCTCGCCCTCTTCTTCCGTTTTTCTCTCCTTCTTATTTTTTTATTCCTCTCTTCATCACTGTCCTTCTCACCACTCTGTCCCTCTCTCTCCATCACTCACACCCCCCACCCCCCTCTCTTTCTCTCTCCATCAACCTTGAGGTGTCGTACTCTATACCCTGCTTGTTGCAGGCCAATAAAAACTCCCTCCAGTTTAGTAGACTGGGACGTGTTTACTCCTCTCTTTTCGTCTCTCTCTAGGCCATCTGTGACGTGTCCCTGGCCCAGATCCCAGATGTGGAGAGGGCGGTGGCGGCAGCCAAGGAGGCCTTCGAGGAGGGCGAGTGGGGCAAGATGAACCCTAGAGACAGAGGCAAGCTCATGTACAAGTGAGTGATGGACCAGCACCTTTGTTCTTGAGGGTTTTGTATAGTGGAGTAAATGAATGAATAATGTTCTAGGTAGAGTCTAAATTGAGATTGTTGGGAAATTCTTATAGACTCTCATCTGTCATCTCTCTGTTTCCTTTACTTTTTTGTGTTTTCTTCGTTCTTGTCTCTCTCTTGTTTCTCTCTGTCATGTGCACCATCTCCCTCTCCCAGACTAGCTGAACTGATGGAGCAGCATCAGGAGGAGCTGGCCACTATAGAGTCTATTGACTCTGGGGCAGTCTACACACTGGCTCTTAAGACCCACGTGGGCATGTCCATCCAGACCTTCAGGTACTTCGCTGGCTGGTGTGACAAGATCCAGGTCAGTGTCTGGCTTGTTTCTGCCTAGATGTTGTTAGAGGACATCATGTACTTTCATTGGGTACAAAGATTAAGAAAGTGCTATTAGTAGGCTAGCTTGAAATTTGTGTTTACTTAAACAGACCAGCTTTCATTGCCTTATGCTGTAATTCAATATAAGCAGAATTGACTGGTTGCCATGCGTTGTTTAGTGACTATCTAGGTAAATGAAAGGAAATGAAACACATATAGGCATTTACATTATAGGCATAACATTACTACAAAACAAGGTATTGCTATTTAGTTTTTTCATGACTTGAAAATGTTACGTTAAAATGTTAAGAAAAGAAAATATTAATGTCAGATGACATTACTGACATCAGTTGTGTGTTCACCAAGAAGCTAATGAGAGTTCTCTCTCCTGTTTAGGGCTGCACAATTCCCATTAACCAAGCTCGTCCCAACCGAAACCTCACCTTCACCAAAAAAGAGCCCATCGGGTAGGACACACATCACAAATTTTGTTTAATATTCTAGGATTTCGAGATTGTTCCACACTAACTTGTGTGTGCACACGTAATGCAGTGTGTGTGCCATTGTAATCCCATGGAACTACCCTCTGATGATGCTGGCCTGGAAAACTGCAGCTTGCCTGGCGGCTGGCAACACCGTTGTTCTCAAACCTGCACAGGTGAGTCAGGTGGCAACCACGCCCTTTACTATTGGAAGCTACAAGCTGTTGAATTCCTCTTCGATTCTTCTTCAAAGATTCTTCTTACAAACTTGTAGTTGAGGAGAGAAATAACTCTAACAATAAAATAACCAAAAGAATATTTGAATGAGCTGCATGCAGATCAGTTATTTCCATTTCTATGTTGATGTCCTGCACAAATCTTTTTTTTGTATTTGTCATTCTCCAGGTCACTCCATTAACAGCACTGAAGTTTGCAGAGCTGACAGCAAGGGTAGGCTTCCCCAAGGGAGTGGTTAACATCCTCCCTGGATCAGGTATCTCTCCAGACACACAGGCAGCCATCTATTCCCACTGGGATTTGTAGTCTCCTGTGTGCTCTGGAACAGCTTCAAAAAAGATGAAACCCTTTTGTTCTGTAGGGGCTCTGGTGGGTCAGCGGCTGTCTGACCATCCTGATGTCCGTAAGCTGGGATTCACTGGATCCACAGAGATTGGCAAGCAGATCATGAAGAGGTAAGAGTAGATTAACCCAGACTGATGTCTGACTATAGCAATATTCCAGTGTCAGTCAACCCACAGCCCTCTTGGCAGAGGTTGAGGGCATTGAAACTCTGTTTCAGTTTTGTTTTCCTGTGCCCCATTCAATTATTGCACTGTGTTAGCTGCTGCTTGACAAATTTGGTCTGTGTTATAGCAAGTTTTGTCATTCTTATGCCAACAGTATCGAACGGATGATCAGACGATCTCTTTAAAACATTCAAAGTTCATTTTAATTCAGCTTCACAAGACTAATATAATCATGTCATAGCTTATAATCATATGATATGACCTAATGACATGACATCTGGGACAGAGCATGAAGTCTAGTGCAGGAAGCTCTAATGAAATCTCTGAAATCAGTGAATTTCATGATTTTGAAGTGACATGAAGTGTTGCTGAAATGTGTGTGTGTGTGTATGTGTGTGTGTTTTCTCTCCTAGCTGTGCAGTCAGTAACGTGAAGAAGGTGTCTCTGGAGTTGGGGGGCAAATCTCCTCTCATCATCTTCAGTGACTGTGACCTGGACAAAGCTGTGCGCATGGTCAGTGTGTTACACACATACACAGACAAGTTTTGCATCGGGGTTTGCAAACCAGGACCTCTTTGTGTTGACCCATAAATTCAGTGTGTTATTTCTGTACTTAATTACACCCACCACATATTGCTGCTGAATGGGAGGTGCTCAAGCACCTAAGCCAAATACAGAAGTAGATGCAGACAGACACAGAGCCTGCTATGGAGAGACAGTTACAGACAGACACAGAGCCTGCTATGGAGAGACAATTACAGACAGACACAGAGCCTGCTATAGAGAGACAATTACAGACAGACACAGAGCCTGCTATGGAGAGACAGTTACAGACAGACACAGAGCCTGCTATGGAGAGACAGTTATAGACAGACACAGAGCCTGCTATGGAGAGACAGTTACAGACAGACACAGAGCCTGCTATGGAGAGAGTGGCTGGAAGGAGCCCTGTATAGAAACAGCTTGAGATGGCACTGAGAAAAATAACAGAAAGTGTGCACTTTGCAGAAATGCACAAGGACCTATAGTCTTGTGTGTATGAGTGTGTGTGTTTGTTTGTGTGTGTGTGTGTGTGTGTGCATGTGTGTGTGTGGCTGTGTGTGTGTGCGCGTGCATGCGTGTATGTGTGTGTGTGTGTGTGTATCTGTGTATGTGTTTTAATATGTGATGCTAATATAGGTCTGTTCTCTATCTTGTGTGTTTGTGCCATCTTAGGGTATGAGCTCTGTGTTCTTCAACAAAGGAGAGAACTGCATTGCGGCTGGCCGCCTGTTTGTGGAGGAGTCCCTACACGACACCTTTGTGCAGAGAGTGGTGTGTATGGGAGCTGTAATACAGGCTCACACTGCTCCACTGTGATTTCTAGGATACCCACCAGTGTGTGTGTGTGTTTGTAAGCGTACTCATGTTTTTAATATGTATTGTGTAAGTAGCTCTCAGTCTATTTACTGTATGTTTTTAACTTATATTGTGTAAGTGGCTGAAAATGTTATGGCAGTTGCTATGTAAGCGTTATGTAAGTGGCTGTAATGTGTAGAATTAGCTCAAGATACTATCAGTTACAGACCACAAGAGGGCACTGCTGTCTGTGCCCTAAGCATTATTCAGACACACACACACACACACACATACACACACACATTCATGCATGCACACACAAGCACATATGGTTCATCAACCCGTATAAGTAAAGCATCATTCTTGAAATGCACAGAAACTAACAGCGGCATGCCATAATATTGAAGTACCTGTTCTTACAGTGCATTACAATTCTGCTTTCTCTGTAGGTAGAGGAAGTGAAGAAGATGAGGATTGGAGATCCACTGGATCGCTCGACCGACCACGGCCCCCAGAACCACAAAGCTCACCTGGACAAGCTGGTGGAGTACGCCGAGACTGGAGTAAAGGAGGGGGCCCGGCTGGTGTGCGGTGGTAAACAGTGTGCCCGGCCAGGTGAGTCATCTTCACCACAGGGGACCTGGCAGGGTGCAATACGTCACGCTGCAGAGAGACAAACTCACGCACACATACACACACACACATACATACACACACACACATTCGTGCACGACACACACTCTCACCACTGCAGTACAGAACAGTCATCTGATTAAATCAAAAACTGTAGTCTGCAGAATAACGTCATTATCAGGGACTGTCAGGGACTGAGAGAAAGGGCTTATTAGATTCCTTGCATTTCCCTTCTTCTCCCACGCCAGGCTTCTTCTTCGAGCCCACAGTGTTCACTGATGTGCAGGACCACATGTTCATCGCCAAGGAGGAGTCCTTTGGACCCATCATGATCATCTCCAAGTTTAAGGATGGGTGAGAGTCTGTCCCAGAGTCTTTACCAGTCTAATCAAGCACATTACAAGGAGGAAACAAAGAAGGATAAATCCCCACATTAGTTGGCATGTCCTTGTTTTACTGACATGTCCTAATAGGTTATAATGCCTAGAATGCCCACCCATGGCAGCTTGTTCCTTCTTCAGAGCATGATACAAATGTGTTGAGGAAGGTACCGCTAATGTGTGCGTACAGCAGCTGTGCAATTGGGAAAGCATGCAGAGAGCCCTCCTGTCAACATGGCCCTCTCTGTCTGTCTCTGTCAGTGATGTAGACGGTGTTCTGCAGAGGGCGAATGCTACTGAATACGGCCTTGCATCAGGAGTGTTCACACGGGACATCAGCAAAGCCCTGTACGTGAGCGAGAAACTCCAGGCTGGCACTGTCTTTGTGAACACCTACAACAAGACAGACGTGGCAGCACCCTTCGGAGGATTCAAGCAGTCTGGATTCGGCAAAGACCTGGGTAAGGCCTAAAACAAGCTAAGACTCAGGACAAGAGTTTTTTAATTGCTGCCGATTTGAGTTATCACCCATTTGTCAGCACACTAGCTATCCTCAAATTCTTTTTCTGTGTTTGATTTTGTTCTCCAGGTCAAGAGGCTCTGAACGAGTATCTGAAGACTAAAGCAGTCACCATCGAATACTGAGAACCAAGAGCCTGGAGACACTCCTATGAAGACAACAAGAAGTGTCCACAGGTGTCTCTACCGTGACAATGAAGACATGAGACATTTCTACTCTGACAAACACTAGCTAAATCAGAGGCATTATAGAGATCAACTGTGAAAAGTAGCCATTGAAGCAAAGTCCTTATTGTCGTACATTTCAGTAGACTAATCACTAGCTTTACTTTGATTCACACTTTTGAAAGATTCCAAACCTTGTAGCTTTGTATCAAATTGATATGTCCTATTGAGTGCCCATGGTTTTGCTAAAAACCACATTTCTATGCAATCAAATTGCCTGAATGAAAAATATGACTACATATCACATAAATATGGTGCCTTTATATTCAGTATTTTACTGTTAAATCTGCCGCAAAATGACAAGTTTTATTTCTCCAGAAAGCAGTATAGTTGATGCATACTTTCATGGATTTGAGCTGCACATTAACTGGAAATTGGACCTCAATGTGTTTTTGAATAAACACCCCTTTAACAAAGCTCTAGTGTTATGCTTTGCTTTTTCACTGTAATCTGAATTTCTCAAATGTTCTCTTAAAAAAAAAAACCTTTGGGGGCTTTGTGATAACGATGAATTGTCACTTCTCTGCCAACATTAAAAAGATCAACATGGGGAAATGGAACAAAGCATTTCTTTTATCTTCTCACTGAGCCTTTTCTGTGTCTCTGGTGAATATCGTTCTGCCCTTGACTCAGGTTTCATTAGTCCAAGTTCATCTAATTCATCATCAATCTCCTGCCAAACCCAGAGAGAGAGCTCTCCTAAAGACTGGCTGAATGGTTCATCTCTCTAAACACCACAGAGGGCTCATGTAAGGCTGTGAAACTAAGCATGGTGGGAAAACATTTGAATGGCTAATTCTTTCAAGGTGTTTAAAACATGCATTGATGCTTTTGATGTTTGCATCTTATTTATAGTTGGGCTTAATTTGGCACAAGTAAAATTAACTAGTACAAAAAATGGTGTGCTTAAGTTTACGGTATCAGTGGGCAGTGGGATTTGGTTTTCTTTTTTAAGATAGTCAAAGATCTATTTTGGAGATAAATTGTAAAATGTATAGAAAAAAAATTCAAAGAATGCTGAATGCTCACACAACAGAATATAACAGAAGCTTTACTGCAGATCAGTAACATTTTGCCTTTGTTGTCCTATGGCTTCACTGAGTACTGGTTTGCATCTGTGTAGTAAGATAAGGCATTGGGCAGGTGTGTATGCCCTCCTCCCCCATGCCAAGTACTTTTGAGCTTGTAAATGATGGTCAAAGGTAGACAGGGTTTCACTCAGCACTGATTATCTGATAACAAGTGTTTTTAGCTGTTTGGGATATTGCATTGCTGCCACAATGAGGCAGGTAGCCTTCAGGGCCCTAAACATCAGTTCTAGGACTGTGATTAGCATTTCTTCAGGATGGCTGGCGATGGAGAAGTAACAGTAAAAGCTGGTCCCAAATCAGTAAATACTATTGGAAGTGCTTCCCTGTCACAGCAATAGAGGAGAGAGGAAGACAGGAAGAGGACCGTGGCGTGGATGGACAGAAGCATGGTGGTCAACTCAGAGACCCTGTTTACGATTGGCACCCAAGTGCTCTTCCCCTACTTGCTTGCTGGTCTGGGAATGGTCACGGCAGGAATGGTCCTGGATGGAGTTCAGGTGGGTGTGTTTGTGAGTGAGAGAGAGAGAGAATATGTGCTGTATGCTTGTAGTCACGTATGTTTGTATGCTATGGTACTGTAGGATGTCACTCCATGATAGCAACCCATAGCAGTAATTGCCATGGGGTGCGTACTAACATCTCTTTCTGTAAAAAACTTTTTTCCAGACAGAAAGAAATTAGGTCGTTCCAGAATTCTGTCTGTTTGTATTACCTCTTCATCAGCATGTCATAACCAAGGCCATGGTCACTTTGACATTTTAAAAGTGACCCCAAGGTTATACAACTGAAATGAACTGTCAGTCAGAAAGAGGTTTGTTTGCTCTCCTGTGGAATCCTATATGACATGGTTCATCATATGTACCATGTTGTATACTTGTAGTAATAACTCAGTATCAGTATGGTTTGGCTAGTGGATGGGGTGACTGCCTATTACCTGTTACCATACTCAACATGGCATTTTCTGTGGGTAGTATCGGCTTACTCACAGAGCATATGCGGGCATCATTTAGATCCATGGCCTTATAATAAACTTTCTGAAGGTCAAAAATACAAGGATACAAGGCAATGCTACTGTCACATGCACTTATCCAAGTGCACTTTTTGAAATCATTGACATTCCATTCCATTAGATTTAGGCATATCAACGAGTTGATTCTTAGTTGATGACAATGTCACCACATGACGCCACCTGAATTGTCCTTCTGTGATGCACAAGAAAAAACGAGACAAACGCTTCTAGTATATTCCACAAACACAAACATGATGCTCCAACGATAAGAAAGTTAATCATCAGACCCAGTTATGTGTGCATTCAAAACTGAAGAAAATAGTTCCAATGGAACTTGTGGCTTTGATTTGAAGGCAATGACAGAATCATGGCTCTTTTTGACTCCAGTTCAGACTAATTATGTTGCCTTCTGTGTTGCAATATTTCCTCATACATTTTTGAGGAAGACAAATGAGTGAAAAGACACATTTGATGACGATGCGTGATGCTAGGTCTTTGCACTGACAGAAATGAGACACAAAGGTGATAAACTGCTCTGTTCACAATCATCAAATCAACGATTCCTTGGTAATGTAATGTAACACGTGTATAATATCTAACAGAGACGTTTTTTATTGCTGTTCACCATCACATATACCTTTTTTACCTCATGCTACTTCTATGACAGCATCAATAATCACAAGGACAATGTTGACCATTCCAGTGAGCTCCCAGCAAAGACTACCTCTGAGCAATAAACCAGCTGAGGCGCTTTTCCTTCCCCTGGCAGTAGAGTCGACTATTCCACACTCAAGGGCACATGCCCAAGTTATCCACGGCCAAAGGCAGCCTATAATATATGGTGCATATAACACCACAGAGAACAAACTACAGCCGTTAGCGTCTTACGCTACGCCTAGAGAAGCTGCCTTAATATACGATGGCCTAGCACTTCAGCAGACTCTCAATGTTGCATGCGCAAGACCATAAATTGTGTCCGTCCAAAGTTTGTCTGGAGGCAAATATTTTACAAATGACACACTAAAGCCATCTGTGCCATCAAATATTGATTCCGAAAGCCCAATGCATTCTTTTTAAAGAGCTGCCGATGCAATATATAATTAGTCACACGTACATAAAAATCGTTGGGGAAAAAAAGACATTTGAGGCAACAGTGTGTGTTGAATGATTTCTGCCACTGTTTGCATAGGTCTATGTGATTAACTCCGCATGCACAGCCAGTCGTCCATTGTTCTGATTTGCAGTGCGTTCACGCACGGCCCGGCACAGCCGTCGATGTGGTGGTTCAATTATGTAAGACCTCACCGTAGAGAGGAGCCTGATCAGATTCATAGCTTATATGCTTTTTGGACGGAGCCCAAATGGTGGGAGCCTGACGCAGTTGCATGCCCTCTAAGACGTGAATGTATTGTGGAGTGCAGCTGGAGGTTCAGCCTGTGCAGATACGCTCGGATTCCAACAAATCATTGGGGAGACATTAAGCTGTGGAGATCTGCAGACAATCAAGACAAACTAGCACGCTGTAATAGGTTGCTGATGTTGGCTCGTCAGCACTTTAATAACGTGGTACCCATGAGCTGTCCATTTATCAGACTGCAGAAAAACACAAAGATGGCACGGGCCCATGGCTCACTCAACAGGGGAGGGAAATGACATCAGCCAATTAAAATAGGCTGCGATGGGGAAGTGTGTGCGTGTGTGTGTTAGGGTGAGAGTGTAAAAGAGAAAATCCTGACACTTTGTTGGCTAGAGCATGAGTTCAGTGGGCTGTGGGAGCAGGGGGGATGGGGGTGGTGGCAGGTAATGATGTGTCACACCTCAGAGGGCTATGGAAACAGAAATAGCTCCAGTACCACAGTCTTCCCTCTTGCCTAAACAGAGGGAAGAGAGAGAGATAAGGAAAGGGAGAGAGGGAGTGGGAGACAGACAGAGACAGAGAGATAGATGGGGGAGGGGAGGAGATGACGAATCAGGGACACATCTGCTGAGTCACAGTGTCTGTCCTCCAGTTGTCCTCTAGATGATGAGAGAGACGGGGGACAGAGGATAGAGAAGACAACAAGAAGAGTGAGAGAGAGAAGAGAGACTCGGCTTTGATGCTTCAGAATAATCACTACCCAACTGCATCCATAAATATACTTGTTCCCTATAAAGGAGAATTAGTTCATATTTAATTCAACTAGATGAGCTATTTAAGGCCAGCCATTGGCTTTTTCCACTGGTGAGAAGATTTTTGTAATGTTCACCAATGGGACATCCAGATCTCTTTAGTCCAATCTAAGTTGTCATCAATGGTATTTTGTTTTATTTCCCAGTCCCAGACAATGAGCACAACATGCTTCATGTTGTCGTAATTGCTTCCTCTACCTAGTATGTATGTGTGTACTGCTCAGTCAGTATGTCTCAGCCATTTCCTGTCTGTCTTTGTTTATCAGTGACAGCTTCTGTCACCTGTTGTCTGTGTGTATGGCTATGACATAGTCAGTGTTGAAGTGGTGCTTATTAATAATTTTTCAGCAAATGGTCATGCCGCAGTAAGTGGTAATGACACTGTCATTCACATTCTTAAAGGGAATCCTGGCTTGGAATGCATGTTGGCCTTGTAAGACTGATGTTGGTGTCAGCTACATAAACGTGATTTAAAAACACTTCAAATGTTTTTGATTTTATTGAAAGTTTAGAAAAATCTTGTCACTCGTAAACTGCCATCGTTGTAAAAAGTGACATCCCCTGGTTAAATCTAATCAAGGTGCAGCGATCAAGCTGTTGCTGCTTATAGACACCATCAATATAAGCCAGGTGATGTCACTTTTTACCCAGAGAGCAATGACGTGCACGCAATGGCAGCTTACAAGCTCTGCAAATGAAGAGATTTTCTAAAAAGTGTAAAAATTTACATTTTTAAAATTTAAATGTAAAAAATTAATAATAAAGAAAGCATTTTGAGTGTTTTTAAATCCTGTTAAATATAGCTGATGTCGACGTCAGTTTAATAAGGCCAACATGTCTTACTAGCCAGGGACCCTTTTAAGCTCTCAGGAGTTGGGTGTGAACAGATCCTGGTATACTGCTCATGTTCTGGCGTTGTTTAGCTCTATTAAAATAGCTTGATGAAAATAGAGAGCGCTCTCTCAGTCTCTCTCTCTTTCTGGCTATCAGTGGAGCTCAGGGTCTGTCAGGTGATTGAAGACCTGTAGAGAGCTCTCCGGAGACTTGGCCCTTCAAATAAAATGCTTCAGAGTGAGGGGAGGTGAGATGAGATGAGATGAGAGAGTTAGAGAGAGGAGAGAGAGCCTTCGTGTTTGTGCCTGGTGTTGGTCTACGCTGAACAGGTGGGGAGGGAGAGAGGCAGAGGAGAGAGGAAAAAGTAGAGAGAGAATGAAGACAGAGAGAGAGAGAGAGGGAGAGAACAAAAGAGATGTCTAGTTTTAGAGGACCACCCCTCCCCTCTCTCCCACCCACAATGCCTTAGGAGAAGGTACACCTGCAGCATATCTCTCTCTCTTTGTCACACACATACACACACACAAACACACACAGACACTCAATGTCACCCCGCATACTGCTGCATGGTGAGCAAAGCTCTGTCCGGGAGACACACACGCCCGCACACAAATGCACTAACACACACACACACACGCACACACTCAGCACGTCACCAGCAGCGTCAAGAACTACCATGCATGCAGCCTGCACTCATCCCAGCAGGCACTCGTCAGAGCAGACCACGACAACCACGGCACTCTCTCTCCTTCGGAGCAGCACTGTATGTGAAACAAGAGAGAGAACCTTCTGGAAAGAGTAGCCCTCCACAGATTCGTTTTGTGACCAAACGCCAGCACAGGGAACTGCAGAAGAGGGGAGACACCTGCCTGCACACACCACAGGATTTGGTGTGAGACACACACACACACACACACACACATTTACTGGCTCACTCTCACACACTCTTACTCTCTCTGTCTGTCTCTCCCTCTCCCTCTCTCTCTCTCTATCTGACTATCACACACACAAACTCACACACACACACACACACACACACACACAGGCGCAGGAGCTGAGGTGGACGTTGCTAAGTGGCCATAACGTCAGTGCAGCGGCAGGGGCAGCAGTAACGGTGGCGGCGGGCAGACGATGACGAGCGAGCTGCAGCAGAGCGTGGGCACCAACACGGAGGTGGTGGCGGAGGAGCAGCGGCGGCGGCACACGGCCGAGAAGAAGCTGGCCGCTTTCTGGGTGTGCCTGTCCCACCGGACCCGGACGCTCTTCAGACCCCGTGAGCGAGGAGGCTTCCACCGTAGCCTGTCAGTGGCCAAGCTTCTTAAGAGCGAAGTGTGAGGAGAAGAGAGCAGAGAGATAAGAAGAGAGGGTGATGAGGAAGACTGATAGAGAAAGAGAAAGAAAGAGACAATCAAAAGGAAGTGACAAATAGGACTGTACTTTCCATTTATTTCTAATGTCTGGGGCTGTTTGGACTTTTGCAGTTGTTCAGAAAAGAGTGAGACAAACACACATGTGGAATGTTTTAGAGCAGAGAGAGACACATAAGTCTGACTAAACATGAGTCAAGAAAGATGAGATGAAGAAACAACAGAAAACTTGTGTATGTGTGTATACAGGGAGATGTGCTCTTGTCCCTTTAAGACATCCCAAGACTCAAGGACATCTTAAAACAATATGAACTTCTAATCTCTGTTCTGCATTGACTCAAGAGCAAGAGAGAGAGAGAGATTAAGACGAGGCTGTTGTGTTCTAGATGTGGGCTGTGACAAACTGACAGACTCTAATGGGGATGAGGAGGAGAAGGAGAACTCGACAGGTGGCTCCAGCAGAACAGTAGGAGCTGCTTTGTTTTGCCCGATGGCCATTTCAGTGCAGCCATTTTGTTTTGCTGATGACCTATTCTCTCCAAGGAGGGGGAGAAACAACAGTTGATGGACAATTTCTCACACCCTTCCCGTGGAATGTTCTAGAAGTCAGTTCTCCCAAATGGTTTTGTTTTCCCTGAACTGGAACCAGCATTTGATACTTTCCCACAGCTCTTTTAATAAACTGGAATACAAACTGACCTAGTCAAAGAGGTAGTCTGTCAAATGGCTATGTGGCTAAGAGATACCACCACAGACATTAACCCTGAGAGAAGGTAGGTTTTGGTGAGGACTGAATCCCCCCTGGAAGAACCTTCATTTCACCCGGCCAGGCATGGGCTAGTTGTGGGGGAGAGAGAGAGAGCCATGTCTGTGACCCACCTGGAGCTGGAGCTGAGCTACGAGGGCAGACGACTGCGGGGATTCACCTGTAAGCTGACGCGTTGTGCCCAGGGCTACGTGCCTGAGACGGCAGCCCACATCGCTGCCCAGGTGCTCCTGCCGTACTTGCTGGCTGGCCTGGGCATGGTGGGGGCTGGGATGCTCATGGACACTGTGCAAGTATGTATGCCCTTGTGTCTGTGCCCCATCCATTCCATACTCTGAGTGTGTGTGTGTGTATGCGTGTGTGTGTGTGTGTGTGCGTGTGTGTGTGGGTGCATGCGCGTGCTTGTGTGTGCTGACAGAGAAGGGATGCTCATGGACACCTGGCAAGCATGTATGTCCTGGTGTCTGTGCCTCATCAATCCAGTGTGTGTGTTTGCCGGTAAAGCACTATCTACTGTACTGTACAACTTGGATCTCTGTATCATCTCTCAGTGTGTGTGTGTGTGTGTGTGTGGATATGTAGATACGTGTGTGTGTGTGTGTGTATGAGAGAGAGAGAGAGTTCAACGACAAATGGTTTTATCAAAAATACCGCTCCTGCTCTTCAGAGTGTAACTGTCCTGTCAGACTGAAGCTATTTCCGGACTATTATGCTGGGGCCCATAATATATATTCACCCTTAGTAGAGTAGAACAGAGTCTGTTCCAAGAGAGCTGACCAGAAAAGGGGGATTTGTGGAGGGGGGGTGGAACTCAGTCTTCCTGGAGACTCACTGGGGATCTTTATGGTCTGTGTCCAGTCAGTGTGTGTGGACGATCACCTATCTTATTAAACACAAGCAAAAGAGAAAGAGAGAGACCAAACAGTGCAGGTTTTGTGGTCCTCATTCATTACTAATATGTCAGTCTTTGCCTCTGTGTTTTCCCTGTAGCACTGGGAAGTCTTTAAGGAGATCTCTGAGGTGTTTATTTTGGTGCCTGCGCTGGTGGGACTGAAGGGAAACCTGGAGATGACCCTGGCCTCCCGACTCTCCACTGCAGTAAGTAAGCATTCTATTACATACAGTATTCAATGATCTTTGAGTATAGGCTTGTATACTCTGAGACTGTACAGTGCATACAGAGAACTGCACCACAGGAGTCTGGGACTGTGGCACTGGGCCAGTGGTAGTCATTGTGTTTACACAGTCTTAGAGGCTTGCAAAACCAACTGTGATGGCCACACACACACACACACACACACACAAACACACAGAGTCACCTTGAAATGTGCTGTTATCATCAAAAGCAGCGGTGGTTCATCACTGTTATCACACTAAGTATTCATCCTCCTTCATCCCTAAAAACATCAGTTTTCACTATACATGAATTAGTGTCTCCAAATAACTTTCCAAATAGGCCTCGCTACCAAAGCGCTACAGAGCGACTGTTCCAGTGTCAACAACACTTACAGCCAAAGCAATTGACATTCATCCAGACTGTATTCTGTATACTCCTCCCCCTCCTCTCTGTCTGTCTGTTTCCTTGAAACTCTCGTCCCTTTGCTTCTCTCTAAGGCCAACACGGGGCAGCTGGACGACCCCAAACAGCAGTGGAGAATGGTGTGCAGCAATCTGGCTCTCATTCAGGTACATAGAGTACAGCTGGCAAAATCTGATTCTGCCTAATGTACTGGCATACTAATTCCACCAGGGGGCGCGTAAGTCCTCTCATGGTCAAGCACTGTAACGTCGCTCGTAAATATCTGTGCTAAAGGTTGCGCTAAAATTATTAGCAAACTTCAAAGGATCTCTCTCCCGCTGCGCTCCTGTCTCACTACCTTTCACCCTTTTCACTTGTTACTCTTTCCTTTTCCGATGCTCATGCTCACTGACATCCACTCGTGCTCTCAGCATGGGTGCTGTGAAATCTGTGAAACCCGATCCAGGCTCCATATTCACTGGCTCCTATGTGAGAGGGAAGCCTAGACTGCTCAGCCTACTGGGAGCAAAGCATTTTTGCCGGTCCAAACTCGGGAATAATAATAATAATAATAATAAAAACTCAAACTTTTTTTTGACATCAGAACAAATCTCTCATCTCGAGTTATAAAGGATAGCTACAGGTGTTTATCAAACCGTTTCTTAACTGTGCATTTCTCTCAGTCTTTTTCTTCTCTCTCTCTCTCTCTGTCTCTCCATCAGGTGCAGGCGACAGTGGTGGGTCTGCTGGCAGCGGTGGGTGCGGTGGCTTTGGGAGCAGTGGGCCGGGGGGCCGTGCAGCTGGAGCATGCAGCAGTGCTCTGTGCCAGCAGTGTTAGCACAGCCTTCATTGCAGCCCTGTCTCTGGGTGAGCCAAGACTCCCTACACACACACAAACACACCAGCACAGCCTAGATCGCAGCCCACTGTGAGTGAAGACCTCCCACACACACGCGCACACACTCACACACCAGCACCGGCATCCCATATCACAGTCTTATAAGTGTGTAAGCACACACCACTTACAATCTTACAAACACACACACACACACACACACACACACACACACACAGATGCACACAGTCCTCATCACAATCCTGTCCAATCCGTCTGTAGGGTTGGTGATGATCGGCGTGATCATTGGCTCACGGAAGGTTGGCATCAACCCTGACAACGTGGCCACCCCAATTGCTGCCAGCCTCGGGGACCTCATCACCCTCTCTCTTCTAGCTGGGGTCAGCAGCTTCCTCTTCCAGGTCAAAGGTCAGACAGATGTATTCCAACACTGCACACAAACAGCCTTTCCTGTTTCCTTTCATTCCAACTGACCCATCAAAAAAGTCAGTATCTCAATTGGCTGAATCGGAGCGATTTCTATTTGGGGCAACTACAACATGGCCAACATGATTGACTGCCACATTAATTCTCCATGCTATCATAGTCTTGTTAAACCATAAAACTCTGCTATTGACAAGCAAAAGGAGCAGTTATTCCTACAATCTGAGCTGTCTGCCAAAAAATGTTTTTCTTCTTCCCATAAGATCGTTAAAATAAATCAGTCTGTTTTCTTGATGGCCACTAGATGGCAAATCATGTCGGGTGTTTGTCTGGCAAGCTTTATGCTGCATTTTGATTCCAAGTTGTGGCAGCCAACAAGCCTCTCTTGTTGCAAATACCAGTTAGATGTGTTATCCATTAGGACTTCCAAGGAGTTTGCTGGATGAGAAGATGGAGATGTAACACAGATGTTGAAGAGCAGAGAATGTCTCACTAACTAATGATATGTTTATTGTTACCAGAGATGTGGTATCTGTCGCCCATCGTCTGTGGCTTCTTCCTGTCTCTGATCCCGCTCTGGTTGGCTGTTGTCCGTAGCAGTCCACCAATCTGGGAGGTGCTGCGATCCGGGTGGCAGCCTGTCATTCTGGCCATGTCAATCAGCAGGTATCACTAAGACAACCTAAACCATATTACTAATACAGGGTAATGCAAGAAATGAGGCACAGGGATTTTTTCCTTGAGACTCTCTACAGATACTCTGTGTACACTATTAACAGCTGTTTTAATGTCTGACATATAGGACAATTTATGTGTAAGATTAGTCTTGGTTTGGTGATAGGTGATGTTCAGTCAAAGTAATTTTAAAAACTGGATTTGACTTTTGTAGGAAGACTGTGTGATGTAAATATTACCTTAAAAGTATCTCCTCTTAGTATAACAGTTTCCACTTCCTGTTCTTTTATCTAGCATTGGTGCTTGTTATCTTCTCCTTGTCTGTCCAGCTTGGCTTCTCACACACATCTGTGTGTGTGTGTTATCTCCCCACAGCATTGGTGGGCTAATTCTGGATAAGACCATGAGTGATCCAAACTATGAGGGCATGGCGGTCTTCACTCCAGTTATCAATGGTTTGTGTGCAAGTTTACATCATCCCTAACTCAGGAATCTCATTTTGTTAACTTCTGAAGTGCTGAACTAGGGTTTTCGTTGTTACCACTGCTAAACAAGGAGACAGTAGTGTTCAGTAATAACAACAGAGGGCTTGATAAGTAGTAGGAGTCTACACATGTGTTACAATGCACTGCACAGACAAGGTCTTGCAGTAAAGTGCAATGTATGCAGGAGATCTCATCGGTCTGGGCACTGGCAGTTCAGGCCGGGAGCCTTTGGCCAAATGTCCTTTGTGACAGGAGTTAAGACTTAATCAATATCTACATGCAAATTCATTGTTATGGGGGGAATACTGTTGTGTAACACTGTTCATAGTCATATTGAGAAATATTGTGTAGAATGATTCAGTTGTTTCATCGAAACAACTGCGCAAAGAACTTAAGCACTGGTTTATGTTGTGAGAGATGAATGATGTGCGAAACACAATTTGATTATTTTATTTCCCAACAACCCAGATGTATCAGTTATTTCATTATTATTTATGGAGGTGTTGCAAGATTTTGATGGCCGGTTAGGGGATAGAGAAGACTGCTCAGTGTGGTCATATTTTAAGCCCTAACCAGCAGTCCTCTGGCAGCACTACCAGTCATTCAGCTGGTTGAAACTAATGTGTGGCGATGTAGGAATGCCTTCACCCATTTTATCAAAGATTAATTAAGGGAGTGGAAGAAGGAGAGCTGTTGGTAGAGAATAACAATGGATGTGGGAGGAAGAGAAGAATAGAAGGGGTGGTGAGTGGGAGAAAGAATAAAAGAGAGAGAAAAAGGGAGGATTTACGTAAAGCTCTGTCTGGTTTGAATACTCAGATCCTGTCTCTTTCTGATTTCCTCAAATGCTCCTCAAATCCATCGCTTTTATGAGAATTTCAATAAGGAAGTGTGCTGGCTCTGCCCTTCATTCACCTCTGCTCTCCTCTCCCTCTCCCTCTCTTCCTCTCTCTGTCTCCCTTCTTATGATAAATCCCCATTTCATCTGCAATCTCTCTCTCTCTTTCTGTCTGGTATTGCCAGTTAAAAGGGTATTCGAGCATAAATCAACCCATAGAGCTGTTGAGTCACAGAGTGCCATTGGTCTTGAAAAATAATGAGTAAATGTACACCAATGTACAGCAAACAGCAGCGAATATTAACCATTGAGGAAAAAGAGGTTCTCCTCTGGTTCTCAGCTGGCAGTTTGCTGATACGTTGGTTGGTAGGTTATGTTGCACCAAATTTTCTCATTCCCACTGATAGCACTCAGTGACCTCAAACAACAAGGCTGCACTTCTCTCTAACTGTGTTGTGAGCAAGGGCCCTTTTCCCTGTTCATCCTTTCTTATTACCTCTCTCTCAGCATCCTCTGATTGCTGGGGCTCTCCTCCTCCTCCTCCAGTGTTCTCTCTATGCCTGTGTCTCATGTCCATCTTGTAATCCTCTTCCTCATGGTGCTGCTCGTCCCTCAATACACCCACTTCATCTCACAGGGACACCATTTAGTGGAGTAAATGAGTGACATCCAAACAAACGTGTGTGTGTGTGTGTATGTGTGTGTGTACATGTGGGCGTGTGTGTTTGTGTGTATGTGTGTGTGTGCATGCGGGCGTGTGTGTTTGTGTGTGTGTGCCGTGTGTGCGTACGTGTGTGTGTGTGTGTGTGTGTGTGTGTGTGTGTGTGTGTGTGTGTGTGTGTGTGAATGTCATGCAGAGGCAAGAGAGAGAAAGATTTTGAAGAGAAAAACTGATAAGGTGGTTAGTGTAACAGTGCTATAGATAGAGGGATGAGGGAGATATGGGGAGGAAGAGAAACAGTGATCAAGAATGAATAAAACAGAAAGTGAATTAAAGAAAGAGAGAATGAGCAAGAGATTTCATAACCACCGACATGCTGGGAAGGAATCCACAGGCACATGAGCTGCCTCTCCTTATCCTGACTCCGAGTGCCCCACCTACACCTCACTGCAGCTCGCTGGCTCAGCCAACTCTGAATAATTCATCAGGCAGGGATATGCTGATAGAAACACAGGCCATGTATGAGCAGACATGGCAGGTACAGACCTGCTCTGCTACACAGGAAGCCTATCTGTCCCTGCGTGGGTATCTGCTCGAGCTGCTGTTCCCAGTTTACAAATTCACATGAACGCATAGTGAGATTATGAGGTGCTCTTATTTCTATATCAGAGCAGCGGGACCCAGCATGTTCTATTGTTGGTCTATTGATAACTTCCCAGAACTCTAAGAGAAATGTGACAAAGGATTTATGATCATGTTAGGCAAACTGCTATTGGTGGATGCTGCCATATTTACAAAGAGAATGAGTGTATATGTGAAGAGATGAATGGTTTGAGGGTTGAAGAAAATTGGGTGTTGGAAGCAAGTTGGGAGTGTGTCTGACATGTTGATGTAAACACTGTTAAATCAGGCATTCTTAAAGTGCTCTCTGCAGAACCTTTAATGGACCCCCCCTACCCCCGCCCCCCAAACACACACAAACACACACACACACACACACACACACACACACACACACACACACACACACCATTTGCTTTGTTTAGAGAGAAATTAGAAGCAGAAAGCAAGGGAAGAACACTAGAAGTCAAGGAAAAGAAGTCAGGACTGCTGCCCTAGAACTTGGCTTCAAAGGTCAGAATGATCAAGAGCCATAGAAAATACATGGAAGATGGAGGGGCCTCTTGGCTTTTTGTGAAAATTCAATTAAAAGATGATCACAGATTAGTGTGTTTTTGCATAAGTCAGTTACTGGAAACCACCCCTTTGTGCCCTTGCTCAAAAATCCAGTGCAGATGAAGGTCCTAGAGGAGAGGAAGGGAGGAACACCAAGAGATCACATTCGCTTTGATCAAACAGCATTGCTGGAGGACTGCAAGAAATGCTCTTTGGTGTTGTGCTCTGCTCTCTATGCAGATACAAACAACTTACATCATTTCAGGCTTCTTGTATCATTGAATATGGGTATCTTTTCATGGAACAAAAGCACATCACTCTCAGTGTCTGACTTGACTGCTTTCATTCTCCTCCTTAGCTAGATCTTTTATTTTGTCCTCTCTCTCCTACTTTCTTATTCTCTGTGTGTGTGTGTGTGTGTGTGCATGTGTGTATATCCATCTGTCAATTAGGGGTCGGGGGAAACCTGGTCGGCATCCAAGCCAGTCGCATCTCCACTTACCTGCACTTCTGGAGTGTTCCGGGGGTCCTCCCCAACAAGATGAGGCAGCACTGGCCCGACCCCTGCATGACCTTCTGCACATCAGGTCAGGGCCTGCCGAGGCCAAGCGAGCACCTGAACATCCTTGACACCTCAGTACACCTCACCTCAGTCAATCCTAGCTTAGACTGGAGGAGAGAGAGGGCGGGGGGGCACAGACAGATAGGTGCTTATTTGATATCCAAATTCAAATTCTCACATGACTGGAATCTATGGATCAAAATAAAGACCTCTGTGTTAACACTTTAAACTATGCAGCTTTTGCACATTATGCATACATTCATTAGGGGTTATAAAATCATATACATTTGAAATGTCTTCTTATGGTTCCCACAAGTGGATGCTATTAAAAAGTAGTTATGATGACAGTGTGAAATTGTATTGGGACACCTCAGGCTGTGCTCAGGCTTGTAATACAGCATCATAACATTTTGTGACTGCAGTAATAACTAGTTTTGAATGAACATACCAACTTATCTCAATCATTCTCAGTCTCAATCAGAGTGTTACAAACTCTGTCCTTAAGAAAGGCTTTATAAAGGTTTATGGTTTATGGAGGTTTTTGTATGGTTTCACCATACATCTTTATTCACTTTGGGCAGGGTCTGAGAACTCCATCTGGGAGAGTTCCCAGTCATTTCCTCCTAATGGAGGTAGACTTTGTGTTAGTTTGGAAAGTGGTTGATTGCCGTTTAGGTGTGTGAAGAAACGCTATTACCAACAGAGTTTCCCATACTGTAATCTGAGTCAGAAAATGAGTTTAGAATTGCAGGATGGGTGAAGCTAAACTAGGAACAGTTTGCAGTGCATGAACAGTGGTTGAATCAGATCATGTTTACAGCAGAGTTGAATTACTGTTGAAATATTGTTGTAACTAATAACATAATGGAGAGGGCATAGATCTGCATAGTTCAAATGAGGTTCACCTGTGTGTGTGTGTGTGTGTGTGTGTGGTCTGTAAGCAGCCTGTATTTGACTAAGCCCCTGTTACTTACTGTGCGTTACACCTGCAGGGGTAAACTCCACCTCAGCACAGGTTCTTGTGGTTTTGGTGGTCCCAGGTCACCTGGTGTTTCTCTACACCATCTACCTGCTCCAGGGGGGGCACGCATCACTCACACCCACCTTCATCTGCTGCTACCTGTGCGCTGCCCTTCTACAGGTTAGCCAGTTTCCTTTCCTCACAGACAAGGTCAAAGTTCATGTAACAGTCAAATAACGGTAAAGATCTGACTTTAAGCTAAATTTCAGTTCACTTCATTTCCCTTCTATCGAGGATAATCTGTACTGGTTTGTTTTATTTACATACAGTATATGATCTATATCACATTGAATTAACGTTAACATTCACACACACTCTTGACAGCACACTCAACAGTATTCTCTGCAATGTCTGCAACATTATTTCCTCTGGGGAGTCAGCATGGTTCATGGCTTTGTCAAGGACCCAAGCATGTTGGACGTCTTCATCTTGCAGAAATAAACAAAAGCCAGGCTGCGTATGGAGTGTAGAAGCCTAATAAAGCGTTTACTGTTACTAAGAGCTGTCTAATGCTATCCAAGTACGCTCACAGCAAATGAAAACCACATGTTTGACACGTACAATCCCCTCACACACACACACACACACACACACACACACACACACACACACAGAATGCAAATCAGGCCCAATTGTGACCAGGGTTCAGCTAAACTAACCAGGATGGGTCTGTAGTGGCCACATTCAGTAGCCGGTTAACTCACCCTACAATATAGACTTGCTAAATGATTTAGCAGTATGTTCTGTAAGAATATGTCTCCTTAAAAAGCCTGTGCAAACTACAAGTATGAAATTCCACTGAGCTTCTGGTAAGTTAACAGAAAATACCTGTCATGCATAATGTGGTGTGTGTGTGTGTGTGTGTTCAGGTGGTGATTCTGTTGTACATGGCAGACCTGCTGGTTCGTGGGATGTGGAGGCGAGGGCTGGACCCTGATAACTTCTCCATCCCGTACCTGACAGCGCTGGGGGACCTGCTGGGGACGGGCCTCCTGGCCCTCAGCTTCTGGGTGGTACTGCTCACCCAGGGAGCCAAACCCTGAGATGTGAGAGAGTGAATAAAGGGAGTGTGTGTGTGAGAGAGAGAGAATGAGAGAGAGAGAGAGAAAGGGAGTGTGTGTCTGTGTGTGCTAGAGAGAGAGAAAGAGAGCGAGAGGAGCTGGGCACAGCCACTGAAGCAAAAAGGATGATAAATCAGAGAGCTAGAACCAGAGGGCAGCAGTTTAGGTGCATCCAAGCAGAGGAGCACCAGTCTAGAAAGCTTTGGCTTCTTCCAAATGAACAGTCAAGAGGGGACCACTGATATTGGCGTCTGTATCTCCCCTGATGTCATGGCTCATCTAAGGCACTGGGTTCAAGCTTTTACTGTGACTGAGAACCAGATATTGGAGAACCACCATGACACCTGATGTTACATGATCTGCCACAATGCTTGTCACAGGCAGATATACAATATATACTCTATGACATGTTGTGCAGGCTCTAGACAAGCTTGGTTTATCCAGTCCACTGCCTAATGTAAGGTGTTAGCACATAAAAGTAAGCTCACAGCTAGGTATTGTGCAGCAATGCTAGCTCCATTGTGCCACCAGTTGAGAATTGGTGAAAATCGTAGCCAAGTTTGTTGTTAATGCTTATTGTCAATGCACAGTATTGAAGCAATAATGGTGTACGTTTTAGTCAAAAGTGTGTGAGCAAGTTTGTTGCTATAATGCTTTAAAACGTCAGCCATCACCGTCAGATAGAAAAGACATAGTCTGTTACCAGGTAATTTTCATTTCAAGCAAGCAAGTATTTTTCTAGAACTAACATAGAAAGTAAGAATATTTTTGATAGTCTGCCATCCTGCCATGTAAGCTTTTCTTTCTTGTATCTTGTTGCTTCTGATGTCAGAAAATTTACTGTGATAAGAGTATGTACTGTACTGCCAATGTATTGAACCATGGCCTACGAAAATGTTTAGGTATTGTGTGAGTTCAATATTTTCAGTATGAGGCTTATTAAAAATTCAGAGTCATATCCTACTAAATGTAAAATAGTGCATGTCCTCTAGGGAAAAAGAAAACATACAGATATGCAATTTAATCTGCCCTGGCATTGATTTACAGGAACATACAGTCACTATGAATATGCACTTTACATGTTACGTTTTGCACAGCAAGATATGTCTCCATCCAACAAGGCTGGCTGCAAAGAATTGCTGTTCACCAAAGACTTGGAGTATGCAAAGCTTATCTTGCTGCACTGTACTGCATTCTGTGCTGAGGGACTGACAATAAATGTGCCAGTTGTGCCGCAGTGGTTGTTCTCCTGCCCCGTGGGAACAAGGTCTTATCTCTATGGTATTTCCTGTATTCAAAGTGAGCCAGATGCATGCTGGGTAGGACGGAATTAGAAAAATATGGATGTCAAAAGGGATCTATCTGTGTGTATGACATATAAGGGCATTCCATCAGGGTTTATGTGTACCATACACTGTAGTCCATGGACACGGGGGAACACACACACACACACACACACACCACACACACACACGTTGCTTCACACTCACTGTAGTGCAATTACTTAAACAGTGACATACAACTGCATGCATTTCTCAAGAGACAGTTGGGTCCTGTGCTCTAGAGGGCTTGACCACAAGCGTGTGGTTTTAACTGTCTAACTGGAGTTCAAGGCTCAGCGTTCTTCCTGGCCAAGATTTATTGACATAGAGAACAGCACAGAACGACTATCTGGTGCAAGGCAGGGTGGAGGACAGGGGTTGAGACATTGAACTAACCTGTGATGGGGGCTACACTTGCTCAACACCCATGGGCTTTGAAATGCACAACAACATACAAAACGCACAATATGAACAATGTGTGCAGAAGTGGGTAGGGCTCTTGTGTTTTTTAAAGTGCTGGACTCTTATGTTCTTACAGTTTGTACTCAAACCCCAAACACACCCACTCACACACACACACAAACACACTGAGTAAATTGCACTTGCTTTTGCACACTTCTACAAGTGTGATGATATAAGAAACCACTATAGGATTGCACCTCCAACATTCAACATCCTGTCTGAGGAGTGTAAAGAAAAAAACACAAAAGTTCACTAGTGAAAGTTTATTTTGGCTGCTGTGTAAGAGTCGAGTGAACAGTTGAGCTATGTCTTTTATCGAAACATGGACTTGAACATGCTTTGGCTGAACTTGTCTCTGTCTGAAGGTCTGAAAAATAAATAAACTATTATCTTGGGAGCCAGCAGTGTCACTCACAGAACAGTACTGTCAAGTGTGGATGTAGGACCCAGACACATGGCTGCCTCATCAATGCTGAAAGTGTCTCTCAAAAAAAAAGTTCCTGACCATGCATGTAGAGTAGCACATGTGTCTGTGATAAGTATGTGGATTGAGACGAGATAAAACGAGAAAAGGCACTTTGTAGTGATCTAACACACACACACACACACTAATGCATGCACACACATACACACATACAGACACAAAAACACACACTCAACATTGTCACACAAGGTCACAGCAAGACACTGACATCTCCCATCACTTTCACAGTATGTTTGACAGGGGTCATGTCTCTGGTAAATGTGTTAGAGGGGGTCGGGGGAGTGTGCTGAGCACAGCTCAGAGTTGCCAAAATAAAAGTACTGAGTCATTTTTTACAGGCACCTTCATGCGCCACGCCCCACGTTGTTGTGAGTACAGGAACCTTCTCTGGCTCTCAGCAAAGCCACAGTAAAGGCATTCCCTCAAGTTTGACATGGAAAATATATCCAGGAGAAGAACAAAACAGGTACAAATGACTGTGAAAAACTGAAGGTAAACTGTAAAACTAAGAGGGATGACTGTAAATAACAAATCTACTGCATCATATATGAGTCCTCAACAACAGTAACAACAGTACCAGAATAATTTCAGTTGGCTTGCAACATTTCCTTTTATACAACATCTATAAATTATATTTATCAATAGAAATGTTAAAAAAGAGTGAACATTTTTTTTTTTCCTGGAGTGACAACAAAGTGCTCTCTGACAACCGTAGACACTCTCCAAGTTCAAGTTCAAACAGGTTTGGTGAAAACTCCAATATATTAATCCATCTTTGAGGGATCTCTGTTCAAACAGCAGTACAGGAAAAGGTCAAAGATCAAGGACATTCGTGCGCTATTAAGGAAACACTGTTCCCCGCTGTAACCCTCCTGTAGTCTTTCTTTCCACTGGCCTCATCTGACCTTCAGGTAACTGGGCATGGAGTAGTTGAAGAGCAGGAAGTCCATGCGGTACAGGTTGTACAGCTTACGCTGGTACGCTGGGCTGATATCCTTGAAGTAGCTTGCGGCCAGCTCGCCGGTGGTGCGCGTGCTCTTGCCCGAGGCTGGGAAGCGCACTTCGTTGTCGGCCCCGGCCAACTTGAGCACGTAGGCGGCGTCCTCCTCTAGGGTCTCGTACTTTCCCACCACGTCGTAGTGGATGAGGCAGGGGTGGCAGAGTGAGTGCACCCGTTCCCAGTGCTCGTTGAAGGGCTCCTCACGCTGTGTGGCTGGGTCCACCAGGTAACGCACAAATTCGCTGAAGGAGACATCATCGCCACGCTCCAGCGCCTCTGGCCGTGCGTCCGGCCGCTGGCGCCGCACGATCTTGGTGCCGTAGCGCTTGTGGAAGGCCGTGTTGTAGCTGCGGGTGAACTTGTTGCGGTAGGCAGACACCAGGCGCTCAAAGGGTTCGCGAACAAACAGGAACTTGAGGTAGCCACGCAGGCGCTGGTTGATCTCGGACGTAGAGTACTCCGACAGCGTCCGCAGGTTGCCTGGGATGTGGGCCTCGTGTGCAGGGATCTGGAGCGGCTGGCGGCGCTCGCGCTCTGGGCCGGAGCCCCCTGTCAGCACCATCAGTACCCGCTTCCAGTTGGTGCACGCCACCTTGGGCACATAGCAGTAGAGCAGGCCATGCTGGTCGTCCACGATCACATGCTTCAAGTCCTCGGGGATAAGCACTCTACGCTTGCGTGTGTACGAGCGGCACGACTCCTCCAGAAGTTCCCGACGACCCTGATGCATCACTTGCAAGGGAGACAGCTCCATCTGCAGAACAAAAGACAAAAAGAGAGAGAGGATATTTAACACTCCTTTCCTAATCTAAGTATCTGTCTGTTTCACATCAACACACGAATGTGCAGTGCTGGGGAAGTTACTTTTAAAAAGTAATTAGTTATAGTTGCTAGTTACTTCTACCAAAAAGTAACTCCCTTACTAACTGAGTTATAGATGTATAAAAGTAACTAGCTATCAGGGATCTTTAACTTTTAACTTTTTTTGTAGACATCTCACCTAAGGTAGTGTTCCAGTATAAGTATCTTTTTACATTTGGGTAGGGGGGATTGTCTGGAATTTAAGAATTATGAATCATGATGTGGGATACTGCTATCTTAGCAATTTGAAAAAATATGTAGGCATACTGACACAAAATATTTTATTCATTTTTATCTTTTGTGCATTGTATATTGATGAATGAGTGTGAGATAGTCAAATAGCTGAAGCATGGGCTAGCCATATAGTGCTGAAATGCCAGGGCACAGATGGCCTGTGAATAACTTCTGTTATAGACAACACTTTGGAGTCTGTGGGGTGTTGGATGGGGATATCGGAGACAATATTTGAAATTCAGTGATTTCAAAATCACATCTACATCATTAGCATTTTCTGACCATTTTGACATGTCGTTTGCCATGTTTGGGTAGAGATCGCAATACTGCACCAAAAACAATAGTGTGAGAGATGAACACATCAGAGCTGCATCAAAACCCTTTCATGCACGCATTATGAAAAAAATATTCAGGATTTTTTAATCTATTGTTTTTCTTAATCAAAATTGACCTAAAGTTGTTAACCATTTTAAATTGTTGTGAAATCTCATTTTGTTTAAAAAGTTATTTTATTGTCCCGATATGTGAACACTGCGCAGCAAAGGAGTAAAATGTGGAAAAGCTTCAAATGAAAAATAAGGTATTTTATTTCTTTTTCATGTTATTTTATGTGATATAATACTTAATTATACAGTACAAAATACAAACAAGCAGAAACCTTGTTACATGTGAGAAAACCTTCACTGTTGATAAAGACTCAGACTCACTAAAGCTCAGTTTGATTCAGCATGTGTTCTAGCTCATTTTACTTCATTTCTGTAGTCCCTGTGGGGAAGGCTAACGCAGTTTGCTTCTGAATACATGCCTGCAGTTGTCATTCAATGATATTTTATAATAATTTATGTTACAAAATGTGTTAAATTTCATTAAGGATAACTTTTTTCAAAATATTATCATTATTAATGCTTAAAACATCTCATAAAACAATTTCAGATTACACAAATTGTTTTATCATTAGACTCCTCTGGTGCGCCATGTCCACATACATGGACAATAGTTTTTTTTTTTATTCTAGATTTTAATTTTATAAAACACAGATTTGAACTGTGACGTTGAAGTGTCCTTGACATGATAATATATTTGTAATCTACATTGGTCTCTGGAATGGTTGTTTTTTAAAGATATATGTGAGTCGTCTTGCACATAGCTAGCTTTGGTGGTCATCTAGGATTGATGATGTCTTCAAACGCTTCATATTTGGAGTACAAGATTATAACTACAGTTAAAATATTGTAATGAACCTTCCAGTACTTCCCATATAACACTTGGGAAAAATAACCCTGATTTACTCATCTCAAATGGAATGATATGCACTGCCCACATTTGTGACTATAGCCTAATAGTCTATTACTGGGCTAATTTTGACTTGTAAAATCAACTTAGATTTTTCGCATGATGGGATTTTTTTTACAGCTACAAGTAAGTAGCAGTTTTTGGAAAGCTCAGATCATGCAGTTTCACTTCATTTGCGTGAGATATCTGTGTGATGAGAACAACGTGGGTAATGAAGCCTTACCGAAAATAATTTGGTGACATGCATGATTATGTCAGGCCTACAGGTTAATTAGAGTAACGAGCACACTGCTTTAATTGTAACAGTAATGTTTTCAGCATTGTAACAACAGACAAAGTAATTAATTTGATTATTAATAATGGAAAAAATAACAGCATTTTTCCCATCACTGCAAATGTGAATCCAAGGAGTCAAAACACAGAGAGGAGGAGTAATTGATTAACACTTAGCTACAGTTCACAAACATACATTAAGGCAAATCTGAATTCAAATCTTCAGGTTGAAAGGAAGAAAAAGAAAGACAAGTTGCGGTAGAGCTGAAGAAATGGAGGGAGAAAAAAGACAGGGATAAAATGCACAAAATGAGGCAAATTGGAAAAAAATTACATGAAGATGAAAATGAGCAGATGGTTCTTATGCTGAGCACACATGTTGCTAGTTACAAACCACAGGCCGCTCTTGTTGGCCGGAGCATAATTACTGATGTGGTTTGCCAAAAGACGACTAACCAGGACACGTCACCTGTGCCAAAGCAAATTTAACACAGACTTTTTACCGAATCCCTAGAGTGTTCAACCAGCACACTCATTTCAGTGCTTCTCTTTCAATCAGACCCTTAATAATGGTGGTATGGGAGTGATGGCATCTTAACTTCCTGCCATGGGGATTGGCTTAAGGCAAGTGGGGAATAAAACTGTTACATGTCTGGAGTCTGGAGAATTTGTCACCGTACAATGATCACTCTTTAGGACCTTCAGCACTTGTATACTTATTATTTGTATACAAAGGAAAGTGAGCATTATAGTGTGTATTATACCCACCCCAAACACACACACACACACACGCACACACACACACACAGACACACGTCACGTTACATGTCATTTGTTCACTGTAAGATTTAAGAAATGTCTTGGTGGATTGGAAACAAGTCTCAGAGAGAAGTTTACAAAAACAACCATAGCTCAATTAAATGTCCCTTATTTTGATGGCTTGTTTTCCTTTCCTGAATAGAATAAATGGAGTCCCTCGAGCCAAAAATATTTGTTTTATTACCATGGAGACAATAGCTTAAGTGTATTTTCCTTGCTTTGCAAGGGGCTTTGCACAAGTAAGGAACATCCAGGTCAGGTCGCCTCGTCCCGACACATTGCTCCAGAAGCCATAATTCTGTGTAGCACAAACTGTTACTGGTTTGGTGCTTTGGCAGTATGACCTCAAGGCTGTTCAAGGTAGTTTTAAAAGAGGAGCACATGGTGCCTACCTTTCTGTCACTGTCTAAAAACTCCTTCTGTGAGTGAAAGTAAAAGAAACTGGAGAGCACAAAATGCTGCAGAGAGGAGATTTAAGATGACAAGAAGAAGAAGAGGAGGAAGAAGAAGAAAGCCAGGCAACAAACACCAACTCCTAACAGAGAGTGCAAAGTGAAAATGACAAACATGCAAAAGACATGAACAAGAAAGCAAAACGGACAGAAAGAGTTAAAGAAAGACAGCAAAAAAGACAAACTTAAGAGGTAAAAAAGAAAAGCTCTCAAAGCATGGGGAGCAGCAGGAGGACTTTATGTGTGTGGAGTCACCTGTGTGTGTAATTACAACCCAGCTGAACACACAGACTCAGGTCCCAGCAGCGTCTGACAGGAGCCATTATACAGACAAGAGCATGTAAAAAGAGACGGTCTAATCAGAAGTGAACAATTCTGCCTTTATCTACGACTCAACATCATTCCAGTGGTGGAGTTATTGGAAAGTCGGCTTGTCAGCGCAGTGCAAAATGAGATATCCAGGGATGTGTCACTGTGCAGAGAAATCTGGAGCTTTTGGCCTATTTTCATACAGGAGACAGAGAACTAAGGATTAAAAAGAGAAGACACTCTGCTGCCACGTGCAACTGGGGTTCTACTAGTTCAATGAAATTTAATTTGTTTTAATAACATCAGGACAAGAGCATTCTGTATTTGCCCCAGTGTGATAGTTATAAAGAATTTCTGTGAACAATTCCCAATCCACTGTAATGACAAGATCATTTTTCACAGCAACTGTCAGAAAGTCATGCAGTTCTTGTACTTGCAAGAATGCGTGCACAAAGACACAGCAGGGAGACACTAAAAATCTTCAAGGCATTGACAAAAGACAGCATCTCCACGCCAACCAAGGCCAGTGACTGGTAGCAACAGGAAATGGTGTAAATGCCTTTGATTTACGGCAGAAGATTGGCCTCGGACCCGTCTGACCAGGAAACAGTTTGGACACGAGAAAGCGTCCATCTGTTTTAAATCACCAACATGCACTCGCGCGCGCACACACACACACACACACACACACTCTTAAGCCCTGGCACATGCCACATAATGTGTCATCTCTGGCACACACTGGGCCTGACGTGATAAAACACTACTGCTGCAGCTCTGCCTCTGGACTAGCAACCAGCAGCCACTCAGATAAGGCCTCCAAAACACATCAGGGACGGTACGGTGCACTTATGTCTGCTGGGGACACATTAACATAGCATCTCTTGGGAGCTGGTAAGGTCCAGTGCATGAGGAGGAAGTTTAGTCCTCTCACAGACGGGCACTCATACAGATGGTCTGTCCCCCATGGGTTTCGCAGGTACTCACACATGGACACTCCTATTCACATTTGGCCATTTAAACTTTACTTGGGCACTCAAACATGGGTAGTCACAAGTGGATACATACATGTGCACTCAGAGATGGATACTCATAGACTTGAACATTCATTAAAGGGGATTTAAACACGTGGGCGTTCCAACATGTGGGCACTTACTGGATCTGTGTCATAGAGCGTCTGCAGCGGGCTCCTCCCAGACTTGCCCAGAGTCCTGGTCTGGTCACCACCCTGTTCTGCTGCTGAGACAGAGAAAAGACAGAGTTACCACACACACACGGAAACTCAACACACACACACACACGGAAACCTCACACACCTGTCTTCCCAGGTGAGAGTCATAAAAACCCCTTCACTTCATCTTTAGACAAATGGTGTAGCATAAACAAACATGCATTATCAGCAGCATGGAGTCTGCTTTTGTATGATGACCAGAGAGGAAGAGAGAAGTTAAAATAAACAGAAGCATCCTACTAGGGATTCCCAAAAGTCCAGACAGGACGGAGGAACGCCATGAAATCACACACACACACACAAACACACACACTCATGAAATCACACACACACACAAACACACACACTCAAAAATAATCAAAGGTCAACGGTGAGAACATGGCCTTTGAGCATCGTATCACAGGCCTGAATTCCTTACTATGTTCTCATCCCGTCTCAGAGCAGAGAGAGGCATGGCTAGTCTTTCAGTGCAGAACTGTATGATGAGATACAAGACAAAAAGACCAATCTCTTCTTTACTTCGTTTCGTATCGTTATGATAGTACTGTGTAAATACCCATTGGCACACACACGCAAACACACACACACACACACACACACACACACACAAGATGAACTTTCAGTGCATTCTTTGCCAAGAGAAGCTCAGAGTTCGTAGGGGGACAAGTGACAGATCATTTAGGTTCACTTCACTAATCCATCCACTCAGCTAAAGATTCATTCACAAGGTTCTTTCTCTCAAACTAAAACTTCATTTAGCTTGCTACACTGAAATATAACAATGTAGTAACACAATACAGTAAAACTAATTTAGTAATAATTGCGTAATATGAACCTTTGGTTAAAAAGTATTCTTTGTCTGGTTCTCACATACTGATCTGCTATGGCTACTTTCCCACTTCCCTGAGGCAGAGGCAACAAACGTAGATTAAAATGACTCAGAAAACATGAGATAGACCTACAACCAATCAGACCAATGACTCCAATGATGTTTACAAAGACAGTGATGTGCACCATAATTTGAAACATAGCATGATTTAAGCCTGCCCCATTCATGCTGTCCGCACGTAAAAGCCAGTTTTTGATTAGTTTGCTGACACAGGCCAACAGAGGAAAGTGGAGATACAAAGCTAAAGTAGTCGTACACTAGATTAACATTTCAAACTAAGTTATAACTGCTTAGGTGAGAGTAGGGGCACATCTTCTCTATTTTATTTGAATACCAGTAGGAGCAGGAAAGCTAGTCTTCAAAGACCTCACAAAAGTCGCCTGAAAGTTAGGAACAATAATCATTCATTCCATAATTCCACCGCAGAGGAAGCATGTCTAAGAAAACAAGCCTTTCCTCCTCACCACACCACCAGCAGTGACTAAGTCCCACTAATAAAGTATCTGGGGGCAATTTGAGGTCTGCCATCACAGGAGGAGTTCCTCCATCTCGCTCTGGACAACCTCCATAACTCTATTTCTGAGCCAATAAATCTGGAGAGGCCTGGCCATAAAACCATTACAGGGTGCTAAGGGAGATACAGTACATAGATAGCAACTTCTGGTTTGTCATATCTTAGTCATCCGAGTCATCATCCAACAGTCAGGAGGACGCTTTTCTCTGGTTTGGAAAGTAATCCCTGCCACAGGCCAAGAGCTGTAGATGACCCACAGCAGAATTACAGCTCTGTGTGTAAATCTAGCCATGGTCCTGTAATTTGAAATGGCTTCACTTCAGAAAGGCTTTCAAGTTGAAACTGCCCCCAAGGGAGTGAGGCAGCAATTATTGGCTCAGTGGCCTGAGTCCAGTACACATGGCACAGAAAGATGAGTAATAGCTGGAGTCACTAGAAAACTAGAGGTACCAAAATTGGTGGCTTTTGAACATACTGACATGGTGGCTCAATTTTGCACTGTGGGAAGCAGGGGGGGAAATGTGGCTTAGACTGGGTCCATTGACTATCTTGACTATAACCTACGCAGTCTTCTACAGACTACCAACAGATGTTCTGGTTATAAACAAATCTGCTGACACAAAGATTAAGGGTCAACTTTTGTTAATGTGAAGTCCAGTAATGGTTTAATGGCAATGTTAAAGACTTGATCTGCAACAAACCATCTGTAAAGTCAAAGCAGGAGGTATTCCCATGTGAAGGTTATTCAATAATGCCTTTTGCTGTCTCTGAAATGGTGTAAAGGGAACTAGGCTTATTCAATAATGCCTTTTTACTGTTTTCTTGTGCCCTCAGAGAGCAAGCAAGGCTCTCGTTATCTAGTTTGGTCTAGCTGGAATGTTGCACTTATGGTTCATTCGACTCATGCATGGCACCCCCTGACACAGCGACTACATTCCACTCAAAATTTAAGAGCGGGCTCTTTTCTGTCAGAGTCTGACTTTCGCTTTCCCTCAGAGGGTTTATGTGAAACAGACACTCCTGTCCGGGACTGAAGTTAAAGGGGGGTTAACGTATGTGTGTGTGTGTGTGTGTGTGTGTGTGTAATGGAGGGAGGCAACTTTCACCCATGATCCTCCTGGGATGGGGAAGACAGAGGAAAAGTCATTAGCTGCACAGATGACATTACGCTCTGTGTTGAGATAACCCCAGAGGTCAAGGCGAAACGCTGCAACTTTACTCTGTGTGGATACCGTAACCCTGTTTTAACTCATATTCATGCGCGCATCTCCTCTGACACCTCACTGCATCTGTTTTCCATCTATTTAACCCACCAACCCATGACCTCTCGACCTGCTGGCAACACTTAGGGAGAGGACGGAAAGAGACTGAGAGAGAGAGAGATTAGAATTTTTTCCATGCTTTTTTCAGGTGGTAACAGTAGACAGGGATAGAGCAGGTTTGGTATTTCAAAACAAAATAAATAAATAATAAAAATAAAAAACACTTAGTCCTGAGTGGGAAAAGAGAAAGAGCCAGAGAGAAAACCCCACATAAAACAGTCAGATCCTTTGTGTGACGCCTGAAGAAAGTCCTCCCAAGCAAATCCAAACAAACGGGGGTCTCCCAGCAGTGGCCTAGCCAGTTCAGTTTACACCAAAGGGCCACAGTCTCACATCCGCTGCACACCAGCCACTCACCGCAGGCCGCTAAAACTGTTCTGACATTTGCCATGTTCAGGGGCACACTCCACAGGAAAATATTTAATTTCTGTCATTACAGTTAATTGCCAAATGTCAAAGAACACACAGACGATTCTTTGTTATATGTTAAAGGAAATTCTACTAACAGTTGTCAGTCAGATATCTCAGGAAATTCTTGCATATTCATGCTGGCTGTTTACGCTTACAGAGGCAAAGAATCACATGCTGATCACTGATCTGTATTTCATTAATTAAACATATTATGTTTAATATGTTTAAACATATTATGAACTCTATGAGTTTGATCTGAAGAAGGTGAGGATTTAATAGACAGTTGGACCCAACTGCCTGTCAGCTCGGTGTCCCAAAAGCATGGTTGCTTACCAGTTAGTTAACTATGTTGGTTGGCATTGGGCAATTGCATTGCAACAAATAAAGTTGCTTACTTTGTGAGCAACTATGCTTTTGGGAAATGGATCCCAGGAATTTGCAAATATGAGTCCTCTGAAAAAGACTGAAAAAGGCACCCCCATCAAAGCGGCTCAACAGAGGTCTCTGGTGATACTCCCGCATTAATAACACCCAATTAAGAAGTGATGAGAGACTCCGTGGCACTTGAGACAGAGACATTCATTCATACCCTTAGTCATCTTTCCAGCAATGCATCAGTCTCCAGGTCAGGGGGAGCGTCTCATCTTTCGGGCGACATAATTAAACCTCTCGCATTCCCAGCATTCCATGTCCTCCTTGTTTTACAGTTCACCTCAAGTCCAACTGGGCTATGTAACCTGCAATGTCCTGTGCAGTCCACCCCTGCAGTCCACCCCTGCACACGCCCGAGCTCAAACCTGCAACTCGGACTGTGTTGGGCATGCTTGAGAGGGAGCCAAAAGCTTGGGTTGCTAGATTCACTCTCTAAAGATGTTGGGAGGGAGGTTTGCTAATGCACTACTTACTTTGCAGCTATCGATGAGCTGGCTACTATTACAGCTCCACTGACTCATTCACAAACTTCTCACCTGCTCCAACTAACAGGATTGGAATGAAATGTTTTCACTCACCTGCCATTACCTGCCACAAGTGGTGGCTATATAATACTCTCCTGGGCTCAGTTTCAAGCATATTCTTTTTCATTGTAGTGAACTACCTAGCCAACCAGGTGCGGCTTAACAGGTTCCTTCAGGCAGTCAGTACCTCTCTGTTGTGCCCATCTGACATCCTATTCCTAAGTCCTATTGTCACAAGCCACTTGGTAAACATTCTTCTATGGCTGTTATGGACATTTTTTTCTTTTTTCTTTCCATTGCAAGGGTCAGGTTTGTGTCCCCTGAGCACTTTTCAGACTCACTGGCATGCCACAACCATCTGTTTTCCCAGCAAACTCCAGACAATAGCTCTCAACAGAATGTATGTGAACATATGGAACACAGTCATGCTCTGACACACACACAATATATACATTCACTTCCTCCCTCAGAGGGCTGGAATTTCGCTTGGCAAATTGGAAAAGGAGAGTTCCTGAGGCAAGGGCTCTAGGGCCTCTGGGTCTTGCTAATGCTCAATCTAAATGGAATACATGCAGACACACAGTGACAAGAGCCAAATGACATTTGATTGTCTGTAAATAAACTATTTTTGTATAAATGGACAGCAGATTCCTTGGCTTCCTTGGCAATGAAATGATCTTAAAGCATGACGCCGGTGGTTTTCAATTGTAGGCTACCATCTTGGATGAAAAGTCAGAATAAAAGTCCACCTCTGAAAGTGAATGAACTGAGGAAGGAATACACTATTAGCCTACTTAGCTGTTCATGGCAAGCTTTGCAATAGCTCTCCAAATTTTTTCATGCATTACTTTGATGTTCAGACTTTTATTCTGACTTTTTTTCCAGGATGAGAGTTGCAGAATAGCTAATGGAAGAAAGCTGCAGAATAGGTAATATGCTGTCTTCAGAAACATAGGTTTTACTAAACTTGTGGACACCAGCAATGTTCTTTATGCTCAAGTTCATGTGTACAGACCCTGATAATATTGTGCCTGAAGTGTCATGCGATGTCGAGACTTCCAAGTTTTTTGAAAATAGCGTTTTCAATACCTTTACCCAAGAGCCCCGGGCTCACTCATTGAGACCAATTGGGCTGAAAACTAATAGAAGGCAGAGACACAAATAGAGGAGAAGACTGCTAGCAACGTAGTTTTCTCTTTAAGCCAATGTTCGTGTGAATCGTGCCCATGCAGGAAAACAGCCAACAATCGAAAACCACCAGCATTATGCTGTAATCAGCCATTTCAGATAGATCTTAAATGTGTTTGCTTACCTTGACCAAGGAGATCTCAGTGGTAAAAGTAGTAGGCTGATTTTTTGCATTTTTATAAAAAAGTCTCTTCCTTCCATCATCTCAAATATCTTGAGAAGTTTACACACTTTCTTTTTTAAGAATCTCAGTCTCTGTCTGTGAAGCGGATGCAGGCTTTCTAAGGATCTGCTTCTCGGTTGCTATGGTAGCAGGCAATTTCTATGCAACTACCTTAGTGTTGTGTTGGCTTGGCTAGCCGTGGCTCTGCTTGTTCGTTGCAGAGCTCTTTAGATTTAGTAGACTTTGTCCTTTCATACTTGGCACACTCCATAGTATACTTGATCTACCAATAACTCTTTCAGACTGTTCTGGGGTTCCATGATTTCACTGGTCTGTTATTGGAAATTCTTTGTGCACTGAGTGGATATCTCTTCAATAACTTGAAGTTTCCAACTATTATGCCATCCGATAGCAATGTACTTGTGCATGATATAGAATAAAATGATGATGATTGATTACAATTCTCTCTCTCTCTCTCACACAAAAAAACAAGTATTTACTTATCAATTACTACTTATTACTATTACTGTTTATTAATGATTTAATTGTTTACTTATTAATTACAAATATTTTATTTATATGCAGGACTGCCCCCCATTACTTTAAACACCAGAGCTGTGACAGGATTAAGCTGCCAGTGTCCAATTACCCCACACCTAACAACACACACACTTGCACTAGAAATGCAGCGACTTGGCATCACACATGCATCCTCAAATGTTTCGCACCACCACACCAGACGTTTCTTGCAACACATTTACTATGACATGACAACATGTCTTCAGTATATCTTCAGAGCTGTTCAGTAATAGAGCCTACATGTCAAACGAACTCTTGATTTGCTGCTGTATTTCAATCAATCCTACTTGTAAATTCCATTGTATTTATAACAGCTCTTAATACCAAATGCTATATATACACTTTGCTTAAGCTTAAGATCCTATTAGACTTGACTGCCGCTGTGGTTAGAGGCTTGTGCTAGCCAGCAGCACAAGTCTATTAGAGATCACTTTTATAGTCTGCTGGTGAGTGGGGTGAGGTAAGCTACTGGACTCAGTCACTGCAAGCAGCTGGTACTTGTGTGTAGCAAACACACCCATGCCATTAAAATGCATGACACTTAGGAAACTGTGACATTAAGCTATTAACTAAAAACATGTGAGTTGATCTTACTTTTTATGGGCGACTGGTTTTCATTTCCATGCAGTTTCTGCATGACTGGGGGAATTTAATAATCACCAAATCTGGCAGCTGCTATCCTTAAGATGTCCTTTTAAATGCAAATAAGCAGTCAAGCCAATGAAACCTCTGAGGCTTCTCGCATTTATAAACTGACCGCTTGGTCAGCGGAGCATCAGAGGGGAGTTACAGTGAACAGCATGTGTATGTGTGTGTGTGCGTGCATATCTGTGTGTGAGTGTGTGTGAGTAGCATGTGTGTGTTTGAGTGTGTGTGTGTGTACACTTCTCCGCGTCTCGGTGAAACTTGGCAGGGCCTGGACTGAGAGTCCTCTGTGAACACTGAACCCACTCACACTGGCCCTGCTGGCAGTGGGACTGACTGCTTGGGGGTAGGGGGGGCACACATAGGGCCCAACCTATACAGACTATCATATGGCCTGCCAGTGACGGAGAGGACGAAGTGTGTGTGTGTGTGTGTGTGTGTGTGTGTGTGTGTGTGTGTGTGTGTGTGTGCGTGTGTGCGTCTGTGTTTGAGTGAGAGTGAGAGAGAGACAGAGAGAGGGTGAGTGAGTGTGTGTGTGTGTGTGTGAGAGAGAGAGCGAGAAAGGGTGAGTGAGTGTGAGTGTGTGTGTGTGAGTGTATGAGAGAGAGAGAGAGAGTGTGTGTGTGTATGTGTATGTGTGTGTAACAGAGAGAGAAAGAAAGAGACAGAGGGAAAGAGAGAGAGAGAGAGAGAAAGAGAGAGAGAAAGCGAATGAAAGACAAGCATGGGATGGAAAGCAAGGAGGAAAGTGAGAACGTGACCATGCCAGCGTCTCAGACACAAAGCAAGGGTCTATGAAGGAGAGGAGGAATTTGTAGAGCACAGTCATCATCACAAACTGTTGTTACTGAAAGAGGGAGAGAAAGAAGCTTTTATAAGGCAACAGGCAGTAATCGAATGGCGGTGCAGCAAGAGAGAGCAAGGGAGGAGAGAGAGATGGAAAGACTGAGGCAGCCAAATGAGCAGTAGATGAAAGTAATCCAATCTTTTTGTGAGGAGCAAGTTACAACCACTAACATAAATAAATAAATAAATAAATAAATACATAGACAAATCATTGTGCCAGCCAAACACAGAACTGGGCACAATCAAATGCACAACAGAAGCCTGGAGGCATATCAACACAGCACGCTCTTGAGCTCTGTTCAAAACACTAAACATTGTTCAAAACACAGCAAAAACTGCTGCTAAAGACATGAACACAATTTGTGTCTGCTAAGACAGGTAAAGTGCATGGTCGAAGTAGCCTGTGCCATCGCTGTAAGGTCTAACCATGTAAAAAAACAGACTTAGACACACAGGCCAAGACGGAAGCATTTCTGCAAGGGAATCATGTGGTCTGTCTGTTGGGTGGTTTTGCCCTTTGCAACTACAGAATTTTGACACGTGCCAAGGCGTGGCCTACTAGATCATTCAAAATCTAACACTACTGAGCTGTTATTCATGTGGACTGTTTACTTTAAAACACATTAGCCTTTCCTAAAGGAAACTGACGTGGAAAAATAATAAAGTCTACCTTGTAAAGCATGGTCCAGTAATCATACAGTATGCAGGTTTGGTGCATGGGCTGTAGTCCAATCAATCACACATCTAAACATCTCACTGTATATACAGCATACAGAATGACAAAAACTCTACATGCCTCATTTGCTGTCAGATGACCATGAACACATCAGGGACTGGGCAATGGGGTGACAACATGATAAGTAATGGAGGGGATGGGGGGGGTTGGCATATTGTCATATTCTCATTCTGATTTTGGCATATTCTCACACAACGTTAGAGAATATGCCAAAATCAATAAAACTTAAGTTGCTATGTCCTTATGGGAACTACAAAGTAAAAAAAAACAACAACATTGCATTTTTCAAAATCAAAGCATCTACTTTTTGTGCTGTACTCTTTCTCTTTGACTGGCCAAAGGAGCCCAAATGGCCTGTGGGCTATTTATATATTTCCCTGAGCTGGCAGGATCTGAAGATGGAGGGTGGTGAGAGCAGAGCACAGACGCGTGGCTGTGAGAGCAGCAGGCTAAATGGCTGCACTGTGGGGATGGGAACAGCAACACTCTCACCACTCACTCCACTACCACAGGGGAAGACTCACTCACACTCACTCTCTCTCTCTCACACGCACACGCACACACACACACACACACACACACAAACATTCAGTACATACTACATACATACATTCATACAGTACATTATATATTTATTTCATTTCAGCACAAGTACTTCCATAGAGATTATTTTTCTGATGCTATCTGTCTGTACTAATGCAGTATGCAGTCCTTAAAAAAGCTTGGGGTCAGACTATGAGCTATGGCTGAGTAAGAGTGCCAGCTCCATATCTATCAGACTGACATTTCCCCAGACCCTCATGTTGTGCCCTTCAACTCTTTCACTCCCTTGCCCTCTCTGCTCTTCATCCTCAACACCCCACCCTGCCGCCTCCACACGCACCATCCTCCTCCTCCTCCCACCAACCCCTCCTCACTGCCATCCACACCACCTTTAATCCCTTACTCTCTCTCCTTGGCTTTCATACCAACGCTACCAAATGGCATGGGCAGGAAATGCGTGAGCATAGAGGGGGTAATGTGTGTTCCTGAGGCAATCATGAACAGCCCTCTGTGTGGGAGACCCTCTGGGAAGACGGCAGGGCCTCCCAGCTTCCACTGCAGTGCTCGACCAACCTTAGCAGAGGACAAGCTCAGCTGAGAGGCATGTTCTCATCTCCGTATGACACCAGCACCCTCCCTTCTTTTTTCTCTGCACTGCTCCCAATGAAAAATCAAAGGGAGTTTTTAAGGATAATTAAAAATAAAAATTGAGGGCTTGGGAGTAGCTCTCCTCAGCTCACTCTCCGCTCTTTGCGACATGACACAATTTAAGGCTTAGTTTGAAGGGATTCTGTTTAGTAGAGGCTCTTTGCTTGTTCTCTCCTCTCTGCCCTGTGCTACGCTACATGAAACCCATCTTCCCTCTCCACAGCTGGAGCAGGAAAGGCTGGAGAGTGGAGAGTGCTGAATAAGTCAACGGCAGACACAAGCAGCCTCCTCATTAATTACAATAAGATTGAAGAAGAGGATGCTGCTGGCTTGTTGACATTAACATTAATCAATAAATATGCATCTATTATACTGATACACTAATACAGATTTTGCATACAAAACCTGCATGACCTTGGTTATCTGCCTAGTCTATTTATATAGTACATAGTGGACTAGGACAGGAGAGACTCAACACAATGTTTCTTTAGATTAAGCCTTAGTTCATTTACGGTAAAAACACAGGTGGGAAAAGTTATGGATCTTAATCTAAACCATAGCCTACATATTTAATATTTGTGTGCTTAAGCCATGTTTTTTGGGCAGATTTTGTTTTCTCATATTTATCATGTTCACACTGTCTAAACATGCAGCTCTCTGTCTATGTTGCACCATGGTTGAAGAAGGAAGTTATTCAATCTCTGCAATATGGCTCATTCTTGCATTAACTGACAAGACTGATAGACGGTTAGGTCTAGCTGGGTCTTCCTCTACGACAATACCCATTCAGTTAGGTGGATCTACAGCACAAGGTCTGTGCAAAGGCCCTGCTCTATCCTGCTGAAGCACCCAAATGTTAGTGGTGGAAAGTAACAAAGTACAACGTCATAGTACTTAAATACATTTCTCATGTATCTGTACTTTACTTGAGTAGAAATAATTATGAATACTTTTACTTTTACTTTACTACATTTTGCAGCTATTATCTGTACTTTTCCTCCACTACATTTCTAAAATGCATCCCATTACATTTATTAGGATATCACTTTTTTTGCTGAAGTCGCCTAGGCTGCGTGGCTGTCTCGGAAGTTTAAACCAATCAGATACATTGTTTGCGTGACGCTGATTCGCAGTTTGTAACATTGAGGTTCCCATTCATCCCAATGGGTGACGTATAAAATGTTTTGCTACATTTTGTCATCTTGCCTGAGCCAGGGTGGCTTTTTTTGGGCTTAGCATCACTGTTGTTAGCTGTCATGCTTGCTTACAGATTGCTAACTGCTAGGTCAATTAGTGGCTTTTTATGGACGACACACTGACCGCATGTAGGCCTAAGGCGTCAAATATTTCGACAATGCCATTTCTTTTTTCTTTTTTTTCTAGTCAGCATATCATTTAAATATCTGAATCAGAATTGGTGGACGTTTTGTCTTTTTCCTGCAGAAAGCAGTTTTGGGAGTTTTGTGCAATTTCATATGGGAGCTAATTCTATAGGCCTATTTTTTGTATTTAAATATAGACCATTAAGAGACAACATATTGTGCCAGTACTTTTACTTTTAGTACTTTTAAAAGGAAGTACTTATTACTTTTACTTAAGTACGATTGTTGATGTTGTAGTTCTACTTTTACTTGAGTATATATTTTGCTGGTTATTTGTGCTTTTACTTAAGTATTGAGTTCAAGTACTTCTTCCACCATTGCCAAATACTATGACTTAGAGAAAAACACAGTAGGCGTAAGAGTCTATATGGAACACGAAATTGGTGGAGAACAGCATCTCTCAAAAAGATCTATCGCTAGAGACAAATCCACATGAAGGAAATGCAAACACAGCTGCACTTCACATCTGTAAGCCAAAACGCAAATAAACAAAAAAGAACAGACAAGTCATGCTTACTTACACTTGTACTCAACACTCTTACTTGTTGTGCATGTGATGGTTGTAAAAGATATTACCATTTTGGCACCATTGCAGTTGTAGCATTCACAATTCCTGCATTAAATCTGTGTCTAAGACACAGCTTGAGCTGTTCATGAAAATCAAAGATAATCAAAATAATCTGTGGCAGTAACAGACCACAATACACACTCAGTGTGCCAAAGTGATCAAATGTTATATGCCCTCTGAGAATGGTAAATGATTTGAAGATTGCACTGTCCAAGAAACAGCACAAGTGAAGAAATATCAGTTGTGTCTACACATGGCCCTAAGTGCTTCCTAATTATCTTTGCATGATAAAAAGTGAAATTCAATACAAAATCAAGTAGTTCATTGAGTAGGCTAATGACAGAGCTCTGAGAATTATATGAACAGCTGGATGAGATGGATGAGACGGAGGAGGTTGAAGAAATCAAGTCACTGCCCATTTTTGAACTTTCAATGGACAGAAATTCTACCAAACTGGGTTCTGGGAGCACAAAGCTGCAGCCACATGTGAGACTGTTGAGAATGTTTGCAAACACATGGTTGGCCCCTAAAAGAAATATGAGGCTACGAGGCCTGCTTGACCTTTTTCACAAGCCCAGACAGAGAAGGTATGAGATGGCTCCTTTGGTGAAGCACCACTCTAAGCCAAGGGAACGAGCCACCACTGATAACATCCATATCCTCCAGCAACCATGAATCTCCTGTGACCTCTGAGTCAGGTTGCAACTTTTTTCGAAGCCCCAGGCACCAGTTCTGTTTATCTGTGGACACCATCAGCTCAGTCTGAAGCTTAGCAAATGCATATGCAAGAGGGACAGATAATAGATTTCTGAGGGCCATCTTTTGACTGGAATAAATAAGATTCCAGAGATGCCTTGGTAAAACACATGCTGTTCTCTCTTTCTCCCTCATATTGGAATTATTCAAGAATTGCTTTTATATCTGTTCACTTGTTGTTAAAGAGTCACAATGTTTTGCTTTTAGATACAAAAAAAGATGAAGATAAATAAATAAAGGGAAGGCAAAAAAATAAATAAAATAAAACACAGTCACCCGCATGCCCTCAAACCACATATTGCATCTGGAGACTACGGCAGCGTTCATTTGAGGTCCCTGCCACAAGAATGTCTTCCTTTGTGTACTTTGGGATGGGACAACAGTAGCTACAAAACATCCATGGCTCTCCCTGTGTCTGGTGTCCACTCCATGCTACTCAGCTGTGTAATTATGTGGAGAAGTTTTGGCAGGAGAAGTGCCACAACAGGCACAAGGCTGCCATGCACAAAAGTACAAACCTCTGCTCCCCACAGAGGACAGTAGGCAAGCTTAAAAACTTGAGTTTGTTTTATGTGTCATGCATGTACTGTACTGTCTTAAGGTTGAGCAATTTTCTCAAATGGCTTCTCACCTAGGCCCTTCGACACAGTTGAACTTCAATTAACAAACTAATTAATTAATTGGCCTCATGGGCTTAAGTCACATTTATTCCAATTCCATGTAGTTACTTGGTAATTAATGTGCATTGTCATCCCGAGATGTCCTAAGGTACACGAAGTATCATTCTCCAGTTGCCACATAAGGACCTAAGCTATGCGCACGGACAGGCAGAGTGAAATCTTCTGAGCTCGCAGGAAGACCTTGGATTTTTGGGGGAGGGGGTCAGTAGCCCACCTGAATACACTCATTGTAGACTACACAGCGCGAAGAAAAAAAATCTTCAACGCTACAAAAACTATTTAATTGCGGCCTATAATTGAGTTTTTTATCACCTGCATGCCAAACAGATTGGAAATGAGAAGAGATTGTTGAAAGAAAGAACACCATGTGAAAGCAGTGTGTGACAAAACTATAACAGCTACCACGTCGAGGTAACAGTAAGTGTACTATTTAGAACCATACATTCTTGAAGAGAAAAACTCATATCTTGAGTATTCTAATATATACATTTGTTCCAGCGCAAAATATCACTCATGTAAAACCCATTATCCTGCCTGTCCAAACGACGAAACATGCGTAACTGTGTGCGTAACAATGCAATTACAGTTCAGAACTCACCTGGCTTCAGATTAATTTGAAAATAAAATATGACCATGACGAAGGATCCTAAACACATAGCCAGGACCATCCGATTCACTCTTGGTTTCCTCATTTTGAAGCCACGACTTGAAAAAGCCCCCCAAAACCTCTTCGGCTCATGCGAAATGGGCACGTAAGTTGCCTTCATTACACGGAGGAACTTCGATGAATCAGGGGTACAATATCTGAAAACAAAATAAAACGCCTCTTCTTGAAGTCAAATTGTTGTCTGTTAGTTGGGTAATTCATCCTGATATCCATTCATATCCTGCACCGGTTAAATGTTACGACATTGAAACCGCAGAGAAAACTCTCGCTACATGCTGAGCGGCTGCCTAAATTTCAACTGTGAAGTTTGACCTAGCTGTTCATATAACAACGCAGCCCTCCTCTATTTTAGAAGAAAGCATCATTTTCTCGGCTTCCAATGCATCAGTATCCACTGAATCCCGTTCTACCTACTCTAAATACGTTTATATGCACTTCGAGAGCTCTCACCAAGTGTTTGTTTTTGCATTAACCCTTTCCTGTCCAAAAAGTGGACACCGACGCAAGCACTCTATTTGCAGGCTACCGCTGTCTGAGTTGTCAGGGAGGTGATCTCGGCCTTAATGAGTCGTAGTGTGAGTCTTCCCCATACACACTTTACTTCATTTAAGTCAAACAGGTTCCAGTGTAGCCTATATTTGGGGAAATTAAATCTGAAATAGATGCAGTGGCAATTTTTAGGTGAGGTGTTAGTAGGTGACCACAATTTATACACTAGCAGCCTCTAGTGGATGCCAACGCCCAAATCAGTTTTCATGTTATGTATTTGCCAGGTAGTCTCTCAAAAATATTTCCATAAGCATGCAGGCATGCAGTGGAACATGTTAAGGTCAGACACACATGCACACAGGCAGTGGAAGTTAGTGGAAGTTAAAGACTGATCAACTTTCTTTTAATGTTTACAATGGGAAATTATCTAACAACAACAACAACAACAACAACATTTGAAATTAGTAGGTGTATCTTTTGTTGCATGGTCTGTAGGAGACAGAATAAAATTGCTGACTAGCTCCATTCCATCACTGAAGGTTTGCTGGCATCAATTTTCTGTCTTGCCCCAGCATGTTTGAGTCATTTCCGGTCGGTAAAATGCAACTCTATCATAGATCTGTTTTGGTGACGCTTTATTTAAAGGATAAATCTGGTGTGAATCAATCAATAGGCCTGTTATTTGACATTGCTAAGAGCTGTAGGTTGATATGAGAACGAGAGAATTTGGTGCAACATAGACAGAATTTGTGAAACTAACTGATGAGGGCATAGTAAACTTTGTTTGAGTTTAGTTTTCCTGTGCCCCCATTAGTTAGCGTCAGTTGCCGTTTTGCAAGATAGGTCTACGTACCACAATCTCTCATTATCATAGGCCTACCAACCGACAGCTCTCAGCAACGTCAAACAGGAATATTGATTCACACTGGAATATTTGATTTATACTGGATTTCTCCTTTAAACCCAGTATCCATAAAACACATTATAATATCCCTTTTTATCACCTGGAGATATGACATACTGTGTTCGGTTGGCTGACAGGGTGTGTGTTCTGTACATCTGTATCTGTACACATACCTATGAAGTAGATCTGGTGAAAAAATTTAATCACCGTGCTATGTCAATGCTCTTTGGAATGGTAAGTATAACAGCCATAGTAAACGGCGGTTGAACTTGCCAGCAATAATAGATCTCCGCAGTGTCCGTACCAAAATATAATTGAGACCCCACCCCTGGTTCCATGCCGGAAAAGTCTATGAAATTTAACATGGGGTTTTTGAATAATCGCTGCTTTCAAACTCTGTAGGTGACGGAGATGTCTGAGATGCAGATACACTTTTCCCGCTTGCCTTTTGTGATCCTCGTTGCCTGCTAAGGGCTGAAATTTGATTTTTGCTAATCTTGGAGCTTTTGCAGGATACCAACCTCTGCTCCAGCTTTGCACATCACATTCTCTCATTCAAGATCACAAGGAAATGGTAAAGTTTTACATTTTTTTTGTTTACTTAACAATCAACTCAAAAGTTTCTCTACTCAAATTGAGTTATTTAATAAAAGTTATTTATTGCCATTACATCTGTGATTGTTTTGTTATTTACAGAGACAAACTATAAAACCATTCTTGTACGGGTCCACGAGACGGATTTGATTCCGTTGAACTTGTTTTAGGAGGCATTTTAACCTGTCCAATCACTGAACAGAGGGAGGCGTTGTGAATGCAGTTAGAATGCTATCAGTCAAGGCAAGCTATCAGTCAGTGGCTGAATCAATCTATTTAAACTTAAACACCTCAAGCAAGCAATCGAATTTCACTACCGAATGTCCAGATCCTCTGTACGAAACGAAAGCGTTGAAAGAGGGTCTGGTTTTATGCCAGGCTAGTGCATTCTTGGGACAGGAGATAATCTTGGTGATGAATGAAGGTAGCGAGTTAGCAAGCTAACAAAGCTAACAGTTATCAATCAAAATCAAAACCATATCCTCAATATAGCATTAGGAGGTATACCAAGTTGACAGTAAACATAGGACAGCAAAGCATGATTTCAATGCACTAAGAGAAACATTCACATTTTGATAATATTTTACATTTCAACATCATAAATAATGTAGTAATAAATAATTACTTTAAAAAATCACCATAATGACTAAAAACAATAACACACACACTTAAAGTAACGTTGGCGAAATAGGTCGACATATCTCATCCAATAGTATTTCTCTCTGCTTCAACAACGACGTAGTTCGAGCAACTTTGTCTGAATGACCGATATTGTGTAATGCAATGGAGGAGCGTCGCTTTCTAGACACAGTCGTGGGTGGGTCATCTTCTGTGTGATAGTTGCGTCGTGCTACCATAGTTTAGCAACGACCGAGCAAACATTTGTAGAAATACACCCCAGGTTGGGACCACAAAAGCTGAGTGGGAATAGATGACAAAAACGTGTTAGCAAAAACGTCTGCATCTCGGACTTACACAGTTTGAATGCAGCAAGTATAAAAAAATTTCCATAGACTTTGTCGGCATGAAACCAGAGGTTGCGATTACGTTTAGCTAATGTCACTGCAGAGGTCTATGGAATCAGCTGTTACCAGCGATAACCACTATTGTTTGTATGAAAAGAAAGAAGTACAGCAACTGAACAAGGAGGAGGGAACCTCACTCTGCATGTGCGTTGTGAGGTTCTTTGCCTCCGCCTCGTTCTCTGTAATCAGCTGCTCTCATGTATAGTATAGGCGAGTATAAGGCCAACACAACTATTACTGGGAAAACTTCTTGTGGTGTCACTTGTGGAGGTTGGTGAATACAAAGCATTTAACATAGGCTGACATTTAATGAACTTAATGAAGTAAGAAGGTGTCTGTCTGGCTTTTTGGCCCTATATCCTCTTTAGAACAAAACCATCCTCCTTCTCAGATTATTTGTTGTTGTAACCCTATACGTAGAGCTTAAACTGATAACATGAAGGTGGCCCACTCCAGTTCATCCTTAGTGAGTCTGCTGGAGCCACATGACCCAGGGGGGAGTGAGTGGGAGGCCAGCCTGACAATAATCCTCCCCACATGACTCACTTCCCAGCTGAGGAGGCAGGCAGTGACATGGGGCCCTGAAACTTGACGAAAGGGGGGAGTTAGTGAGCTAGGAGGTCCTGACTAATACACTAACAGGCTCTGGCAAGTAGCATATATCCTTTTGAAGTTGTCTGGGAGACCAACCACATCTGATTTTTTCATGAGCACAGCATGTAAGAACACGTAGAGTCTGATCTTACTGTGAGAATTAATTCTACAGAGGGTGTGCCTGACCCTTGTGTTGGCATAATTTTATTCTTGTGTCTCTTGAGTCCCTCAAATAAGAAAGCCATAATACAGTTTGTGGCACTCCATGGACATCTACATCTACACATAGATATGTTTTTATGGGCCTGACATCATGGCAGCACAATTTATCATCCTCTAGAAGGAGATTAAAGGTTAGCAGGTCATTAATTGGAGCAGATGTGTTGGGTAATAATAACACAGTTAATTGGCAAAAAATAAAATAAACACAAAAAATGAAACCCCTGGTGTCTTGGGTCTTGCTTGGCCATATGAATGTTGGCGAGGTTATGAGAGGTTAAATTCTTAACAACAGTTCATCGAGAACCTACTGAGAGAATTAGACTTTCCCTTTATGATAATTAAAGCCACAGTTTGGACAGCAGTCACCTCCCTTAGACCTTTACCCATGCAAGCCCCTTCAATCTGAGGCTGTTGGAGCTGTTCCTGGAGAATGGAGCTAATTAAGATTACTTCCTGAGCAAGCACAACCTGTGCCCTGACCTGCCTGTGTCTGTACAGACTGAGCTGTTTCCTCTTCCTGACAGGGTCCATGGTGCCAGGCAGCCAATCCCCCTCTGTTCAAAGAGCACCTCTCTGCTGATCAAACAACGAGGCTGCATCTACCAGACAAGTGAGGAGGAGGGTGAAAAAAAAACCCTACCCCCCCCCCCCTTCTCAGAAAGGCCATGGAAGTCAGTTTGACACAACTATAGACTGAATCAAGACTGTACTCCCCATGTCCAAAGATGACTGTTCTATTCTGTTGCACAACTGTATTCTGTTTTGATCAGTTACAGTTGTGCAGTTGTGTCTAATAAACAATCAACAGCCCCACTGTCAGGGGAAAGACAGCTTTCCCCTGTAGAAGAGAGTATTTTTTTACTGAGAATCTGGCTCACCACACCCCTCCTTGGCATAGTGAGGGACACACAATGAAGGAAGTAACTTGCAGTGCTCATCTTACATGCTGAATAACAAGAACCCCATGAAATAAGCGGAGGAAGAGATATTGTAAGTCGCCTTTCTGGATGTTAATCTCATACAGACCAAGCATATTTAGTCTTATTTTTACTATAATAAATGATGATGTTTATGCATTTTATGCATTTAGCAGACGCTTTAATAAATGTACTCTTCTGTAATAAAACACACATAAAGGATAAAAAATCTATGTATTGTTTAATATTTATTTCTTTGAAGTACAGTATGGACTGTTGGAATGGATCTATTTTTTGTCTCCTAAAGCAAGCTGAGGCAACACAGTCCAGCATTCCTGAGCGATGTGCTTTGTCACTCATTAGTTCTGCTGTGTCAGAGCAGAGCTCCACCCGGCCCACAATCAGAGAGTGGGAGGCACATGGGAGCGGAAAAAGGAAGGAGAAGGGCAGAGCGACCAGGAGACTGGGCTCTCACAGGCTGTCCACGTGGATCCACTGAAAATGGCTTTCATCGCTTTGGCCTTTTGTTCACATGACACTGGTGTTTTAGGTGTCCTAAAATATATTTTTCAAAAATGGCGCAGTCCGTGTTACCGTGTGGACAGGTAAAAATACCGAAATAGGTGAAAACGATGACAACACAGCTGTAGCTGCACTGCTGACTTGTATGACAAACATCCCAAAACAGACATAGGCTAGACCGTTTCAACTGTAAAAATAAAACAATGCCTGAACATTCTATTTCATTCCCAAACTACATCCGCTATGTTTGTGTCACATCAAACAGCCACATGTAATGTAAAAACAGAAACTTTGTGGGAATAGCTATGAGGCTAATAAAGGAACTCTCTCGAAACAGTCAGTAATGAAGTGAAGGAAGGGGCACAGAGAGAGAGAGGAGCACAGAGAAAGAGAAGAGAGAGATGAGAAGACTGGAGGAGCGTACAGAGCACAGTGGCCAAGAGACAGGGAGCACAGGGATGGGGAGTGGAGGTGAGCTCAGAGAGAAGCTCACGGAGTGGGAGAGAAGAGGAAAAAGGGGAGAGAGGACAAGCCAAAAAGCAAATAGTGAACTATTGAGATGATCATTGAGTCTATTTTTATATCTCCAATGCAAATGGCAAGATCATTCTGGAATCCATCTAACCTCTAAGGCAGGTAGAGCTGCACAGAGGGATCATTCAGAGAAGAAGGGTTTGACTAAAGGGCTTTATAAATGTAACCAGAGTGAGGTGATGTATAAATACACACCTGAGTTTACCGCATGGCAACTTTGTCCGCACCGTTCCTCCATTCCTGTGGATGTAAGAGAGCACTCAAGCTCTCTCTGAGTTTAGTGTGTAAACTGCCACTCTCTATAACTAATACACTGTGTTGTTGCATAGAGAAATGAGCATCTTGCCTTTCAGTGACCCCAAGTTTTTAAAGTGTGTGTGAGTGTTTACGCAGGTGTGTAACAGTGAATTTCTGATGATGTGTGTGCAAGTGTTTATGCAAGTGTGCAACAATGATTCACTGATGTCGTGCAAGACAGGGTGTGCCTAAACAATCAGGGGAAGTTTCAAACAGGAAATAGTGTTAATAGGCAAAAACCAAAATGTTTATCCCTTTGTGTGTTCTTTTTGCATAAGGTCATTATACTTTGTGGGCCTATCTTTTGGGCATTGAGGTTAAGGTTAGCACCTTAGCCTCTGACGCCTCACAGCCAGCTGTTCTGATCCAGCAGAAAGGGTAAGATCTCTCTTCTGAGGCCCCCACAGCATGCGGTTTCCATACATCTGCCATCCTGTGCATTGGACTTGGAAGATTCATTGCTAACATATTTTCCCCCATGAGAACATGAGCCATCTGTTAAAAGAACATGACGTTCCTTGTGAAACTAACCACTGCAACCTTGAAGATCAGGCCTTAGGCCTTAGAATGTTCATTTTGCAACAATTGTGCAAAATCTGTCTGGGAAAGGGTGTACTGCACCATAAATCTGCCAAGTGGTTTCAATTTAGTTTTTAATTTTGCTTCCTTGAAATGACACACACACACACACACACACACAAACAAACAAAACAAACACTTAACCCACAATGTTTCGGTTTTGCTAAAGAAATTCCTCTGTAACCTGTACTTTCCATCTCAGGTTGGCTGCTACAAACAAACTGAATGTGTTAGTTCAGTTTATTACTTGTGTATTACTTTTTTTACTTAGAGGACTTTGAATCAATAAAGTAGCCATTAACTCCACAGTCTATATTCTATGACTATACTGATGCTCTTGTTCCTGAAATGCAATAAAGCACCTTTACTTTCATTTTTCACAATTTTCACAATTTTCGGTATGAAAATAAACTTTCTCCCAGGTTCCAGACCTTCAGCTACCGCTGATCTCCATGAGATAGACAACCCCACATCTTCCAGTGTCATCTGCTGACATCTAGTGGTGATTTGGTTAACTCTTTCAACCCTCCCTGGTAAAAGTGGAGATTAAAAGTATTGTGTGCATTTCTAATGAAATCAAATCAGTTAAATTGACCCCAAAAAAGATTCAAGCATAACCTCACTTCAATACCATGATGGTATCCATTCATGTTCTCTGCTAACTGTATAAAAACAATATAACATATTCTTATAACAGAATCACAACAGTGGGTGGTACCTTCAAGTAAGACTATGTAACTTTTTACCACTATTTAAGGTATCCTTTTTATCAGACAATCTGGTACCATCTCCAGAGTAATTAGTCATATGAAAGGACCTGTGGATAAACACAAGTGTTATTCCCACCAGCCATCAGAGGGCTCCTTTCGTTTTATTAGGTAGATTCAAGATCAGGCAGCCCTGCGATGACAAAAGGGGGTAAGAATTTTTTCGTCGGGCACAGGCAGTGATGTTGCTTACAGCATGGGCTTTTCTCCAACAAAAAAGTCCCACCCACTTAGCCAGCCTGCTAGCCAGCCACGTCGAACAAGCATGTTTTGCGATACCTGTGCAAGCCTGCCCGATCATACGCCTATTGAAATGCCCTGACGTGCCATGGTATCATGTCATTGAATTCTGACACTTGACATTGGGCCATGTTTTTTTTCGTGAGGATATAATTATAATTTTGTTGCATATTTAATTAACTAAACATTTTGTCCAGTGAATTCAATTAGCTTTTTTCTTGCTGTTTGTATGAATGGTGATGTTAAATGTGTGTATTTTGGGCTGGGCCCACCCATTTTGTTATTTCTAGTTACGCCCATGATTTACTGTATGTCATTACTGACTAGATCAACATCAAACACCAAAAAGCATCCCTCTAGCAGTGCCAATGATACCCTGAAAAATATTTGGAAGATTTTGTATGCCTTTAGGTAGCTAGTTCACTAATTTTACACCAAAACTCCATAAGTGTCGCTTTAAACAGGCTATACTTTTTTAATCCTTCCATTTTAATAGTGTTAGATCTCAGGCATGACATAAATAAGGGATACAAATTGAAGTGGACCAATGAGTTAAATAGTAAGGCATTTAATGACATACTAGATTTGATGATTTCATCAGGAATACACCACACTTTATGAGAAAAAATACCCATCAGGCCAAATGTATTGACTGCTGTAGAACGACTGACTGCAGCAGCTGCCTACATGCTTTCACATATATAGGCTATAAGCTATTCTTACAAAATGGCATATTACATTAGGAATGGCATATTACATTAGGAATGGCATATTACATTATCTTTAATCATGTATTGACTCGAATCATGTATGACTGATACATCAGTATTCTTCATAATTACTGCTGGCTGACAATTTTTTAAAAATGGTTCAGTTACTTATTAACTTATGGCAAATGGGCTTACAAAATTTGTTTGATTACTTATAGTAATGTGGTCACCCAAAGTACAAATACAACATGCCAACCTTGTTTAAAATACTGAATATTGGATCTTAAACCGGGGATGGCCAAACTTTTCTGTTTGCAGGCCACATCCTGAAAAACCAAGGGCCAATGCAAAATTAAGAGTCTTGTTTTTAACTAGTTTTAAGTGAAAGAGCGACTGCAGGCCGTCTAATGCTACACTCTTTAATGATATTATTGACAAAACTGTCACCAGTACTGAAACTATGATGTGCGACGAACATATAATAATAGATTAATGTAACAATGAGCCACATTACATTATTTTTTGACTTCATGGCGGGCCGCATGAAAAAGAGCAGAGGACCGCATTCAGCCCCTGGGCCTTAGTTTGCCCACCCTGATTGAAAATATTATGAGCACAAACCTCAACCAGAAGATGTCACTGTTTCACTCAACATCACACTGACTCACAACAAATTAATACATACAGGAAACAGACAGAAGTCAGCAAAGCTAGTGTACAAATACCTCCCACTTACAGGAAAGTCAGTGAACTCCAAATGATCCCATGAGTGTTGCTTGGAATTTCTAAAAACATGACTCATGACCAGCTAAAAGCAAATTATGAATGTATGAATGAGTAAGCATACTTTGTGGGTAAGAATACTTTCTCACTAACACCACAAACCTGTAATACCAGTGTATTGTTAGAGGTGTTTTTTGTGTGCTAAGTAGCCTACTAATAATAGAGTGTATGAGCTAGCCCTTTAAAAACATTCAGTACTCATTAATAGGCTTGAGTAACTTTTCTCTATTAGTCTACCAAGTCTCTCAAGATTATTCAGTCTCACAGTGACCAAGCACTTTGACTTGTAGCTTATGAGAAGACTCTCCCAAGTTGTACTGTGTAAATGAGAGGCACAATCCTTTCTTCTAAGTCTGAGCAAACACATGCACTGGATGGATTTTCCATCAGATGGACCATAGAAATATCATTATACACACAGGCGAATGTTTATAAGAATCATGATTGCAAGCTGTGGCATTTTGAGTGGTACACCTGTGCCCAAGTCCTGTAATGCCAGGTTGCATGGAGTGGTTTAAAAAGAGCTTTGACCATATGAAACCAAGAATAAAGCCCTTTTTACTGTCACTGTAACTCTGTGAGTTACACAGGGACATGATGGTGAACATTCTCAAACAAATAAATAAACAAATTCAGGTCTTCCTCTTGTTCTCCCACTGCTGAAGATCCTTATCATATTTAGACAAGCCTACTGCAGAGAGGGATCATTATCACCCCTTGCACCCTGTTCAAAGCAGCTATCATGTTGCTATGACATCCCTCCCTGCGCAGGTGATTGAGTGAGCAGTGAAGCACACCTCTCAGGTACACAACAACCAGACAAAAGCTTCACACCAGTCCACCAGCCTGCTGTTGATTGATCTGAGCACAATTAGCCCATCAAAATAAATGCATAAAGATGAGGGGGGGGGGGGGGGGGCGCAGAATCAGCTGACAGGCTTTAGAGCGAGATTCATGAAAGGAGTGTTGCATCAGATTTTCATTGAACAGGTGTCGGGCCTTTGTGCAAACGCAATGAAATAAACACAACCCTTTAGAAAACACTGGCAAGCAACTGATTTGAAAAACACTGATGGAAAAATAATGGTACAGAATGGACTGAACAGTGAATCACAGATTAAATGTAAACTGCTCAGCCCTCCTTTGGGAGAAAACAACTGCATATGACAGGTGTAGGTTTCTTCTGATAAAATTTTTACTTTCAGTCTTAAACAAACTTTTGTTAATTTTTTAACTAAAAAGTGTTTTCGCCCTGGTCCCCCCCACCACTCCAAATAGTGGATACTAACTTCACATAGGCCTAGCTAAGACCATTCTAAACGGCGTCTGTCTTAAAGGACACACCACTTTCTCAATGAAGAACTGCATTGTGTGACAGAAAAAAAATTGTTGTAATGCAGTAGGCATATTGGTTATTTATGCATTTTTGTCACAAATGTTGCATTTCATGAAATGAACTGCAATTGTATTAATTAATGATCAAGTATTGAACAAAATAACATACATGAATAAGCTACGCTGTTGTCCACTAAAATCAACATAGGCCTACTGTCTCACATTATACTGCACCCTGATTGCATCGAATAGACTGGTATTGCCATTTTCAGTGTGTCTAACACTTTTTCTAAGTTAACTTAACACAGCACAACACCTATTAGTTAGTTTCCTTATCAAAAGTACATTTTGTGAACAAAATAAGTCTACAAAATGCAAAACACCTCTCCCCACACATGCTGACACTAGACAATATGGCTTAAAAATCAAGTAATTCTACCAACCACTAAAATGTTATTTTACATAGTGAACATGAAGGCTGTCATAGTCCACTGACTTTCAAAATACTAACAATTCATGGCATTTCTGAAACTACATTGACTTTCATGCCTTCCAAATCCATGACCTCAAATTCTGCTTCTGTTTACTTTGCCACCAATTTATTTGCGTGAGTGCTTACAGTGATTTGTGCAATTTCTAAAACTAGTCAGTCATTTTACAATGGCTAATGAATTTAAATACTTCAACAGTTGCTGGAGCAGATGCATCTGTAACCTAAGGGAAGATGACTGAGGCAGTTGAAGGAAAGGTCCGGGGTATATAAACCCAGACCTGTTGTTTCAGGTCACCAAGGGCTGAAAATATATGTTGACAGAATAGTGAAACTGTAGCTAACGCTAACTGATAAGGGATGAGAATTGATAAGATCATTTGCCCTTGCCTCATTCAGATAGCGTTAACTGCTGGTTTGCTAATTAATTTGTGGACCAATGTTGGACCAATTTCTTTCCTTCGTCCTACTGACAGCACTTTCGTGACCTTGACCAACAGGGCCATGGGTTGATTTACCTTAGACCTTTCCTTTAATGTGACCCTCTACCCAGAACCTAGTGTCAGGCAGGACAGGCAATCTGTCAGTTTCTCAGATGACTGAAAAGACAGAACCATCAGTGTTGTGTACATAACTTTTATTGAGAGAATTACTCAGAGAACAGTGATGTCATGGAAAGGCAGATTTGTACATTTGACTGTCATTGTTGCTAAGTGACAGCAATTCAGAAATGTACCTTTTGAAATACTGTCCTTAAACAATCAGGGCAAAAGGGCTACAAGATCAGATACATTAGATATGAACACACAAGCCAATAGCAAATAAACAGATCAAACGCATACAAACAGATAAATGCTAAATTCCTTGAAAATGCAACCGGAAAAGTGTTTTTTTCTCTTTTTGTTCACTTAAGTAAACAAAAGCATAATTTATTCCCCTGCAAACATGAACACTGAGTCAAATTCATGTTTCAATACCATACACTTATATATAAATATATCTTATAGACATACCTAAGTGCATCGCAAAGCGGCAAGATAAGGGAGAATTTAATGACAAACATTAAAATAAAAGTGTTCATGTCTGAATATCAGTGTGCCCAAGGGGTGTGTGTGTGTGTGTGATATGTCCGGATTTTGCTCCAGTCCAACAAGCACCTTTTGGTTCATGGATTTTGGTTGAAGGGAGAAAAAAATGCCTGCTTTAGACCTGACGTTAGATGCACATAAATGCTACATCCACTTGCCGTTGTAGACCAACACAAAAACAAACCACATCAATAAGTTAAAGGCTCCATACAGGGGGGTTTTCACAGAGATGTTAAAAACACTTCTTGGAATGTTGAGCCAATAGTCACAAACACAAGGACTCAGATTCCCAAAGAATCAAGACCTCTGGTTATTTTTGACTCTGGTCTACCTGTATGAGAGCAGATCTAGAAACTAGGATATTCGCGTGCATGTGAGTGTGTGTGTGTGTGTGTGTGTGTGTAAGAATTGGACGAAATTTGACCTCTGTAAACTCATCCTAGAACAACATCAGTCCAAGCCCACCGCATTGGCTGGGTTAAGGGCCAAGACATCATAAAGCACCGATCTCAGTGAACGAGCCATTAAGAATCAGCACACGTCTGAGGACGAATTTGAGGATTTGAATGACAGCAGAGTAACCCCGCCGTTTAACGAGCTGCTCCTTGACACATCACCTCACCTGACCTCTCCCCACACGACCGTTCCCCACAAACGGTCCCACTGGGTCGCTGGGTTGTTTGGAATCCCGCTGGCCTGACCAGTCAGAGCCACTCAATTCAGCTCCACCCAAATGTTGGCTGGGGTGAATTGTCTGGCTTTCAGGAGGACCTGACTGACACAGGCAGACCTCCCTGACTCAAGTTATACAGCACTGGCCTCCCAAAGAATGCATTCAGTTTTTTGCTTTCAGCTTGGTCTAATGAGTGGTTATAGTCTGTCAGGGTGTCTTAAATTGGAGTGGATCACCTGAGGCTGCACTGGGGCCAGTTATAGGTAAGGATAGCCTAACAAGAGAGGTGTGTGAGGACGCATGTGTCTGTGAGTAAAGGCTGATCTAAGAGCAGAAGGAGCAGCTTGTTAAACTAGCAGGGTTTAACCTCAGCAGCCAGCCTGTGTGATGTCGCCACCTGAGCTCTTGGTCACGTCCAGTGTAGTGAAGACCTGTCAAGACAAACAGGAAGAGGTCAACAGGTAGAACCAGTGCGGCAAAGAACACATATTTCCATAAACAAATAAGCAAACAAGAGAGCCTTCATACAGCGTTTCCCACACATAATACATAATGGGGTTGTAATCCAAGTGCCTGCTTTAGTACTAACTCCGCTCCCTCTCTCTTGTTGTAACAATGACCAAGAGGATTTCTGCCTCTCTTAGGAGCAAGGAAAACAGATTTTCAAAGCTAAGAGGCCTGTTACACCAGATGTGCATCTGAGGCGATCCATTTGCAGAGTGTACACTGCAACATGTGTCAATGGAAGTGGATAGACGAGACACAAGTGCTCTGCACACACTGTACAAGATACTATTCTGCTCCATAAATTCAGTTGATGCCCCGCTGTGAGCCAATGACCATGTAGGGCCTCACCTCAGCACAGGTGGGGTGGATGCCGATCGTGTTGTCCAGCTGGTCTTTGGTAACGCCGCACTTCATGGCGGCGCCGAAGCCCTGGGTCACCTCACCGGCATTGGGGCCCAGGTAATGGAAGCCCACCACGCGGTCCTGAAACCAAGCAATCACACAATGAAGCTCGACACTTAGCATTGAGGGACTTCGAGCTCCAATTTGAATCTGCAAACTCATATACAAATGAGCATCAGTTAAGTTCTTAGTAGCAGTTTAGAGACTTGACTAAAGATTAATTTAGATGACACTGCTTAGTATTTACACTCACAAGAGTTCATTTTTATATGTTTTCCATAATAAATGATTGCAACAGTACACTGTGGCCAAAGTTTGGTATGCATCACGGTTTTGGGGCCACGATAATGGTGGTGGGGGTGTTATAAAATAGGCTTATAATGGCTATCAGTTAGAGATGAGGTGTCAGCCAATTTGATTAAAATTATTGTCATTGACATTTCATAGAATTTAAAAGTTCTGCTGCCTAATGTATGCTGGAAAACTAATAATGATGTGCATTTTCCCACAATTTGATGAAATATCCTGAGCCAGTAAATATCTGATATTAGGCCTGTTTATTACTAGCTTACTTCACATTTACATTTATGCATTTAGCAGATGCTTTCATCTAAAGCGACTTACATATTTGTCAACTATCAATTACATCAGGGCCAAAAATACTTCAAAAATAAGACTGTTATTGAAGCAGATCTGACATGGTTCCACTCTCACCAACTTCAGGAAATCCACAAAGACAACATGTCTTTGACTTCTATTGCTAATTGTTGCTGGTAAGCCGCAGTGAGAGCTTTATCTCCCTGCTGCACGAGAGGCACATACGCTATGGATGTTAACATGACTTGCAAGACATCCAAACCTGCAGAAATTTATTTTAGGGAGTTTCACATCAGTTGTCTTTAAAACACCATGCTGCAAAGAAGCCTTCATTATTGTTAATGACTGAATAGCCTAAGGAGAGAGAGACAGAGGTCCTCTACACAGGACCAATGTCTGTCATTTGCTCACACTCTCCCTCGCTCTCCGTCTCACAGTCACTCTCACCTGCTACTGTCACTTGTTCTAACTCATTGCAAAAGAAATTCGCATGACATGCGTGAGATTTTCATTTAGTTCAGGCCTACATGCGGGCTTCCAGTAAGCGAATTTGGGTGAATTGGAAACCACTATCAACACACTGAACTGTAGGTGGTGTGTCGTTCGGTTCGATATTAAAACCGAAAACTGCTGCATCTCTAGTGTTAAAACAAAAAGGCTAATTTCTATTTGAAAGAGAAAAGATGAGTGTGGGGTAACCCTACAACATTCACCACATGCAATAGTCCCCTAGTGATACTCACATTGTCCAGTTTACTGCAAATGATCTTGGAGTAGCACTTGTTGTTGTCCCTGTTGGGGACTGTGAACTCCAGAGGCCAGAACAAACTGTGGTAGACCTGCACAGGTAACATTTCAGCAGCATTAACAAAAACCTGCTAAAGGGTTCACACCTTTCGATGTGAAACACAATTAAAAAAACAAGATTGCAACTCCATTCAGAATGACTAAACCCACATAGAGAAACCCTATGGCTTGCGGGTCACAGACTGACCCTCGGTTGACCAAAGATAGATTCCTGAACCCATGCTGAAAGTTAGTGTTGTTTTAGATAAAGGCAAGCGCTAAATACCAGTCAACTTTGAACTACAAGAAACATACATTTCATTTAGTCCTTCAGATCTCAGTGGGGCATGCTGCGGTGGGCACTGACCGATTGTTAAGTCCCGCCCTCTCCATAAAAATTGCCGCTACCAAGGACAATTTCTCATAGGGAGCCATTGTAAATGTGCACACTTTGTTAGCCTTAAAACTCATTACTCTGATTCTTGAAAAATGTCAGGTGTGAGTAGGACAACCATGTCACAAAATATGAAACCTGGTGAAAAATGAGTTCTTTTCCTCCAGTGACAGATATATGGGGGCAAGATGGGTAATGTTACCCCTACATTCTATTACACAACAGCTGCATTACAAATGCAGATTTGTTTTTTGAGAGAATACATATCATGTGTGTGTTCAGCAACTGCCTGATAACATAAAATACATAACATTTTTTTAGCATATTAGTAAACCAATGAGAATGCCAGCTAGCTCTGTATACTAAGGTGAGTGGAAAAACAGGCATAATCCCTAGGGTAGTGGACATTCAAAAAATTATACCTGCATTAATGAGAGGAACTGATAAGGTCAGAGGCATACGATTCCAGTAGACTGACACACTAGATTTTCAGTTCCATTTGATACCTGGCTCTCGATCCCAACCCCCGTACCTTGTGACGTGTGCCTGCTGATGGCATGACCTAAGCCCATGCTGTGACTCACCTCGATGTTGTCCTGCCCATACAGCTCCACGGCCTTCTCCTCGGCCAGACCACAGCAGCCATACTCCAGCGGGGTGAACACAGTGGTGGGGACGTTCACGTAGTCACACTGCAGACACAGACAGAGGGATTGACAGATGTCACTTAACACAGTACAGCTCAAGAGATGCAATCATACAGACAAAACAAGCAGTCCAAACACATTCCCCGCATTTGGATCTAGTCCGATAACTTCATCAAAGATTACCTAAGACACATAAAGAGCTTTTAGTACAGGGCCCAGACCCATTTCTCCATCCTTAAGACTGGCACTTGGTTTTAATGTGCCATCCAAGGGGAAATAACCCTCGACGATGAAGTGAGATGTGTTAGGGGAAGAAATCTGTACCTACGAGGTGGGAAACCATTTCATGGAAAGTGCACAACTACAGTATGTAACACACAGTGAAATCACGGTCTACCAGGAGATTTCACTGATTAAAAATACCAGCACGTCAACAGAATATTCAGATTTCACTGGCATTAATTGGGATAAGCCTCATAACTGGAAGACTTGTAAAATGCAGTACAGTGCACACTACCCATCTGGCTGCCTCTCAAAACACTCATCAGATATTTATGACTACTGTGAGCGAATTTCTGACATTCATGTTCTATCTCAATGGAATTCTCTGCATGCGCAAACTAGATTTCCCCAACATATTTAAAATTTTGCATGCTTAATTGTGAAATATATAATGTGTTTAACTTTTCCTCAGCTGGCTGCCATCTTTCTTCCACTATTTTCTGAGCTCTCGCTGTGTAAATTCCAAAGTATCTACCAACTTAAGGAAGAAAAAGCACCTCCCCTTGCTCCTAAAAGAATTGGGACACACTACCCCTACAAAACCGAGAGAAAAGTGGTTCAAATGGGACATGGTCTTCATTTATATACAGGAGACTTAACCCTTAGTGTACAACTACAAACTGTAATCTCAATTTACATTCTGAAGTACTAGGATGCTTTGAGTTATGCTGCAATCAAATTATATGTTAAGTATAAAGAGACAGCGATAAAGAGAATCAATGCAAACCTCATGAACTACAGGGAAATGGTGTCATTAAGCATCTTATGAGAGGGGGTAGTCTGAGGGATGCATGCGTGCTTGTGTGTGTGTGTGTGTGTGTGTGTGTGGTGTGTGTGTGTGTGTGTGTGTGTGTGTGTGTGTGTCTGACCTTCAGCGTGGCGCCAGCAAAAAGCCTGCGTGCTAGCAGCCTGCCAGCCTGGATGGCCACGGGCGTCAACTCCCACTTGCCCTCCAAGATGTCGCCAATGGCGTAGATGTGCGGCACATTGGTCTGCTCCTCGTCACTCACTGGGATCTTCCCGTTCCTGGTAGGAAAGATGAGGCGTCAGACAAGGCATCCTTGGATGAGCAAACAGCATCTTTCCCCTCACTGAGGTGGCCATTGATGTGGTTAGACACACTGTACACAGTACCCCACAAATCAGATGCCATTTAAATCATACAGTTTAGTTTAGTGACAAAATTGGTTGTAGTGATATTCCGGAGTATTTCAACCAATAGCCTCGATTTTCAAGGTCAACAAAATGGAACAAGACAATATGGTACAACATACACCTACTAGCGAACCAGCCGCTAACACTGGCTAAAAAGGTTTCTGGACCCCATTCAGTTAGCGTTAACTGCCAGCCTGTTATTTGATCTATATTATATCAAATTCTTTCTTTCGCTTATCCACCGACATCACTCGGTGACAGTGCTATGTGCTGGAACACTCCGGAATATCACTCTAAGTATGTGGTAAAGAGAAGTTCCTCTTGGCTTTGCTCTGCAAGGTGAATGAAGCTATAGAGATCTCCTATTAGGAACTTCACCAGTTCCTCTAGTCTACCTTACGCCTTATGTATGCAGTGTTGAAACACAGCCCTGATGGGGGGAGAGACATGAATGCAAACACTAGCTTTTACTCAAAGTACAGCTTGGCCTGCAGGTTTGACGGAGTCACATATCAGCTTCCCTCACAGCCCATCCACCCACTGGAATGGCATTTACTTATGGGCTCTATCTGACAGAAGTCAGCTGTTCTGTGGCTGATATCCATGTTGATAAGAACATGACTCAGCAACTTAAACACTGAAAACAATTAGTTGATCTCTGACCTACAACTGTAATGACATTCCCTAGCCAGCAGAATGATGTAACATATAGCTGAATTCTAATGTCCTCTGCAACCATAAACACTGAACCCTGAAAGACTTAACTTGCCTGAATGAATCCATCTTGAGGTGGATTTATGAGGGTTTAGGGTGTAGGGCTTAGGGCTTTAGGAGTGCAGTAGTGGAAGGGGGAGAAGGGGGAGGGGGGCCAGGAAAAAGATATGCACACGATCAACTGCTAATTCCTCACAGATCACAAGACCCCTGTGCTACAGCCTCAAGCAAAGTTCACAATAACCAATGGCCACAATAACCAACCATAAACTTCAGTCCAGTGAAACATGCATTCATGTATCTTGCAAAAACAGTGACAGGAGGGAGAGAGAGGGAGAGAAGAGAAGAGAAGAGAAGAAAAGAAAGGCAGGTTAACAGCAGTGACTGGTCAGGCAGAGTCATGTGATGGCTCCAGTGATCTTAGAGCTCATGTGCTGCACTAATCACTCATGTACAAAGCTGTCTGGACCCTTTTGTTACACACACACACACACACACACACACACACACACACACACACACACACACACACACACACACACAGCATTTACAGTCTTAGCAGTGGCAGTCATCATTTCCTACTTTATGTCCATGTTTACATCATTCTGCAGTCTGCAATCCTTCTGTATGACATCTGACATCTCTGGTCATTCCTACACAACCTTAATACTGCTTCTCACAAGGAGTAATGAACTTTATTTCCCTTTTCATTACCATGTAATTGCATACCTTGTGTGTGTCTGTGTGTGTTAAAGATCACACACAGACACAGACACACAGCTGTTGGCTCTGTTTACACTTGCACATATCTGCCAATGAAGGTTGACCCTTTCTTCCAACACAATCTATCTGCCAGATCTGTTGTCGCCGGCTTCTCAATTGCCCTCAACTTCCCTGATTAAAATGGACTCACTCACTCACCAACCCTGCCACCCCACCCACCCCACACACACACACAGACACACACACACACACAGTCAGACACACACACCAAGCCCTGCGGGTTGCAATACTGCTGAATCACCATGACTGACTCTAGCTCAAGCCTGGCTGTGGTTAAAGGCACAGCTCCATCCTACTGGAGCGTAGCACAACAGAGAGAAAGAATGAACGAGAGAAGTGGCTGGGAGTCAGGCAAGCCATGAGAGGACACTACTCACTTTGGGTTTACTTTGACACCAGCTTTGTCCAGGCCAATCTTCCCTGTGCAGGCATCCCGGCCCACTGCAATCAGCACCTAACAAACGTACAACACACAACACAAGGGCCCTGTCAATGTGCACCGCTAAGGTCAAAGTCAACGTCATTGTATTTATATAGCACACTTTAAACAACATTAGCCAAAGTGCTTTACTAATTAAATAAATTAAATACTGTTTCTAAAGGAGACGCATTTATTCATCACAAAAGACTCTCAGAATGTAATTACTTAAAGAATCTCATCTATTAGAGCCTTATCATTTTAACCTTTATCCTTCACCTGCTTTCTTGTTGGCCTACAACTGGCTTAAGCACTAACCCAAATACATGCATCTCCACACCTGATAAAGTATGTCAGGTGTGCAGGGTGCAGGATTATTAGGCTTTTTCTGCGTGTCTTTAAAACTAAAGACTTGGACTCCCAAGATAAGGGTTTGGACTATTCTTTCACGCACACAGTAGTGTGCTGCATTGTGCTGAGTAGCAGAGTCCACAGAGGCCAGGTGCTGAATGGGGCAATAAGGCCACTTACGGTGTTGAACTCCCCCTCAAACATCTCATCGCTCTCAGTGGACTTGGCTGTCACTTTCAGGCAGCCAGGGGTGCCCTTCTCCAGCTCTTCCACCTGGGACAGACAGACCGACAGACACACGCACACAGATATGATGTTAACACTAAAGATGGAGTACACACCATAAAAAAAAACTGCTACTGTGCTGACGTTTTTTCTAGGTTCTGGGAAGGTAGCCATAATTAGGGTCATGGCCTTTCCAGAAAATCCATTGCACAACACCCCCCCCATCAATCATGACACAATTACTCAGCAAATCAAAGCTCTGTCATAAATGGGTAGCAAAGATGTTTAGCCACACACACACACACCCACACACACACACCTTGACGGGTACAAACTTTCGCAGGAATTTGACCCCGTGTTCCTCCATGTGCTCCCCGGCTCTGTTGGCCATGTCCTGATCGAAGCCACGAAGCAGGATGGACCGTACCATTATGGTAACGTCCAACCCCAGGCCAGCCAGGAAACCCCCGCACTCCAGGGCCACATAGGACGCACCGATCACCAAAGTCTTCCCAGGACAGTAGGACAGGGAGAACAGGTCATCACTGGGGGTGGGTGGGGAAGAGAGAGAGAGATAAGGGCAACATGAAACTTCAACTTCACAACATCCATCACCCTAAGGCACAGTGGCTACTGATTGCTACACTTCATTACGAGAGCAGCAGAAAGATTTCCTGGTTTCTCCATCATTAACCAACACTGCGCAAATATACAGAGCAGGAACTATAGTTAGAAACCACACAGACACTTTATTTTTTATTTCAGTTTCATAGGCATGTTTCTAGCCACATCTAAATAAAATAAAAATGATCCTAAATAAATAAACAAACAAACAAACTTTGATCAAAACAATGATCAAACATGTTAACTTGTTTGCAAGAGCACTGCTTAACACTTGCAACCATGTAACTAACCAACCCAATAAGGGGAAGTACAGCAAACCCTAATAGTCTAAACCTGAGATAGCAAAACTGCCAGCCTTCATCTCCCACCCACAGCCACAAAGTAGCCTAGCAGGGGTGGGTGCATGAACACATTACATCATGGTCTAAAAATACGGTCCTGTAATTCAAGAGCAATCAGTCCCCAAGCCCTTGTTTTGCCATTAACTCCAGTCATGAAGCCAGCTAAGAGCTCACAATTAGAAGTCAGTCATGTGACAAAGTTCTGCCTTTCAGTGGAACATTGCTCAAAAGCTCACTCCCATACTACACTGTCCTACCATTTCCACAAGTGATGCACACTTCCTCCCACACACACACACAGAAATAGTGATCATCTCCTATGGGCCATTACACTTTGGAGAGAAAGCAGAAAGCACCAAGACATTGTGCCACTGTCCCCATCACTGCTGCAGTGCCTCAGGTAAGTGGGAACACCCCGCAGCTCACCTGGTGATGCAGTACTCCTTGTCCCCGGGGATGCCTAGGTAACGAGGTCTCTCTCCCGTCGCCAACACAAACTTGGCCGCCGTGTGAAAAGTCTCTTTGCCCCGCTTGTTAGTAGCCTGCGGGAATAAAGCACAAGGGGGTTAACCACATGGAGGGGAGGGGGGAAGGGAACAAACACACAAACATCACTAATGCACTCACACATGAGCTAAAACACTGTCGATGTCTGAGACGCAGGCTGAAGATGATCTCTACAATACAGTTCAGAGGAATCTGACACTTAAAGTGTCACTGCACCCCAAAATATGTTTTCTGAGCTGCTGACTAAATGAGATTACTTTTTCTGAATTAATCATAGGCCTATTATAAAGCCATATTGAATGCATTCCGTCTGTTCAATGAAAGACAGGTGTCGTCTTAAATGGACTTTTAATAGGCTATTGTGTGTGAAATACGTCACAGTGGAATAGTCTTGTTTATGTCATGTTCAGGTTGTAGGCTACATTTTGTCTGTCTGCCTATTCTTGTATAGCCTACTGTACACTTCAAGAAGTGTTGGAGAGGATTTACTTCCAATTTCACTGGGTTTACTAGTCTATGCTAGAAATGTATGTCCTGACCAGAGGTTGTGTGTCTGAATTATGCTCTTCTCAAACTATTCCATAAAAGTTGCAGAACAAAATAAAACAATTTTTATGTACCACAGACAGTATTTCTTTCATTAGGAAAGTGCTTCAGGGTAAGAGGGAAGTTGCTGTAAACTATAACATAGGATGGGGTGGGGTTTGACCCAACACATGTGTTGCATTCCTGAGAGAGATGAGCCCTTTGCTGCATACGTACCCCCCCTCCCTGAACCCCCCAGATTTGCCTCTCAACATTTGCCATTTCCATGTGCATGATCTTAAAAGCTAATCCCCCCCAGCCAGGCCAAAGCAGAGGGCTTACAGCATAACGTCCCCCAGACCCCACCCAAGAGGTCTGGGACTCACTTATAGAGAAACAGTATTTCAACTCCACACCATGCCAAATAGGAAAACATGCCCACATCCTACTCTAACCCTATAAACTCTTCCTGGATAGCAGTAAGTAACTGCATGGCTCAGCTCCCCAACTGCCCCCATTGCGTTTTGGCTTTACGGCCTTTGATAGGAAGGAGAATGAGCAGGGAAGGCATGGGGAGCTGACGCAAATCAGTTTTTTTCCCCTCAAAAAAGGATTTGCCAGCTCCAGACAGAATGCTGAATGTCAATCAAAAAAATAAAAAGAATAATTAAAAAAATTGATGAAAAACACATAGGTGGATATTGACCTTTATTTTGTGGGGTTCGATGAACTCGGCGTAGGAGTTGACGTAGTTGACATTCTTGTCCCTCAGGGCCACTCTGTAACCCCAGTTCAGAGAGCCGATGTAGTTATTCACTGCTGTTCTCATGGTCTCCCAGTTATGCTTGACTGTGAAGGGGAAGGGAGAGGCAGTCAATAAGATTACAAAACAAACTGCAATGAAGACGACACAATGGAGAAGTTCTGATGCATTAAGAAAGCGCATTTTGCTGTGTGTGTGTGAAAATGTAATCACACATTCTAGCTACTGTTTCACTGGCTTTAGACAACTGTCTGATTTCAAATAAGCATCTTCCTCTTTTTGACCGTGGTAAGCTGACTTACTGTCCCCCAGCAGGACTGACAGGAAAATTAGGAACGAATTTAACTCCACTGAGAGGGAAACAAACACACAATGTCACATTACCTCCAACAGACCAATCTACAATAGAGAAGTTATGCAATTTGCCACATCATTCAGTGGAGGTGGTGATAAGCAGATGTTAGATGTGTGGGTTTTCTGTGTCTATGAAACCTACCAGCTTCATCAAACTCCCACCCAAATTTGCGGGCATCCTGCATGGCAGTGCCCAGCAGAGCCGTCTGGTGCATCAGCTTCTTGGGGATGCAGCCCACGTTGACGCAGGTGCCCCCCAGGCCTGGTTGAGGAGGAGACAAGAGAAAAGGGGGAAACTTTAACAGGCGCCTGCCAATACAGATCCATTGATGCCACAACGTGTGTTTTTCAAAGCTGCTTTTCACCTGGCCATTTCATAGTCACGGCACTTACCCCAGGTGGCACCCATCGGTGTGGGAACAACGTAGTCCAACACCATCACCTTCTTGCCCAGAGTGGCTGCCTCCTAATTTCAGTAAACAAAGTTGGGGGGAAAAGAAGAAAATACATAAATCCAGCTCAGCTGAGACATTAACTAATGCCTGGCACAAGTGTATTTCTATCCTTTCACTGTGGTGGGTGCAGCAGGGTTCAGCTCTTTACCTTTGAGCAGGCCAGGCCGCCAGAGCCTCCACCGATGACGATGAGGTCATAGTCGTAGGTCTCGTTCTCGCCACCCAGCAGCTGCTGCAGAAGGCCATCTCGGTGGGCCTGCGGTACAAGTGGGGTTACCATGGCGATCGCTGCAAACTCCATTCCCATTGTAATCAAGAGGCAATAAATAGCCAAGGCCATTAAGCACCCAGATCATTGAGGCGCTCATGTATTATTGATGCCTTTTGTACCAAAAACATCTCAAACTTCAAAGAGACAGTTTAGTTTATTAAAAAAGGTGGATTTGGTATGGCAGATACAGAAATTGCTTTAGCATATCGATGCAGCAAAATAAACCGACACAACCGTCTCTCTTTCAAGCTTGAAGTGACTATTTCATCTGAAATGTTTTAATGACAAACATTTATGGTAAATATGCAGGCAGGCATTCTTATATACAGACAAATATACGTATATTTTATGGATGGTTAAATGTACAGTTCTTCTCATTTAAAAATACCATCCTTGTACCATCCCTGCATGTTGAAAGAAAACAATCACAGGCCAAGACAGACAAGCCTGTTCTAATCATAATGCCTGATCTAGGTACTTGACCTGAAGGGGCTCACTCAACCTTGTGTAAGCCTACATTTAACTTTGAAGTGCACCCACCACTCACAAGCTGAAGTGGACCTCATTATAGCTATGTGAGCAGTTCAACATAGGTGACAACTTAACAAGTGGGTGTATGTGTAAAGCTGCTCCTGCCATACATTTTAAAATTAGAAAACAAAAAAACACTGGCAGCAAGAAGAAAGAAAGAAAAAAAGGTTAAAATCCATAATTGAATCCAGCACTCACACATATACTTAAGCAATAGAACAGGAGAGGGAGTGGGGTTGGTAGTGAATATGGCCACAGGCATGAAGCAAAAGGTGAAGTGCCATAGGTGTATCTACTCTCCTAGTGCTTCTGTGTCTTGTCCAATCACAAATTCATAAATAGTCCAACCAGGCAAAACTGTAGTATTATTTACTACACACAAATCTGTGTGTGTGTGTGTGTGGTGTGTGTGTGTGTGTGTGTGTACACACACATGCACATAGAAGAGATAAATCACCTGCAAGGTTTTGTCACAGCCGCCGACGTGAGTCTTGTTGATGAAGACATTGGGGACTGTTTTCTGACCAGTCATCTCCAGCAGTACATCCTGGTAGTTGGAGCCATCCTCTGGAAAGACAAAGCACACCATGTCAGTCACTACTGCATGGGAAACAAGATGAGACAAAATCCAATACTTCTCTTCTCTACAAACTTCTCCTGTCCAGTCATGCTAATTCAGTAAATGGCACCAAGCACTCAGCTGTACATTGAACATTTCCAAATACTCCTATATAACCCTCTTCCATAACCCAATTTAACTGCTGATTAAACATTAGACACGACACAGACGGAAATTCAAAGGAGAATTATTATGTCATTTGTAGGGGTGCTGAGTTGGAGATGTTTTTTCTTTTTTTAATAGTAATAGTAATTACTAGTAATAGTATTTTTTTATGTTTTTAAAGAAAAGGATCGTAATTTATAATTAAAGGTTGTTTTAGAATTTGCATCTTCATACATTGCACTACACACATCCATTTCATGTTCTTGGGAAGGTAGCTTCTTAGGCTCCGAGCCTGCAGGTGGCACTCTGGGAGGGAGGGAAGAGGGCAGGTATATAGCTGGCAGAGAAGAAATTTTGAATGACAGCATTCAACACCTCTGAATCACTTGTCTGTTCTGTCTCTCTCATTTATTAAGGTATGTTCAAATTTATAGTTTCTGGTGCTTGTGCCATCTAAGGTGTGTTGGTGAAATTTGTGTTAGTGTCTGATGTACTTTAGGGACCTTCAAACAAATGTTTGTTGCTGCCATTCAGCATGTGACCACTGGCTTTGTAGTGTGTGATGTGAATTACTGAAAAGGGTCAATGTGCTTGTCCTTGCTAATGTCTGCGTTAAGGCAGTGTCATCTGGTAGGCTACTATGCACACAAGTATTGATAGTTGAAGTTTGTTTGAATGAAACTGTGTGCTGTATGTGGGGACGTGGTCTATGCCATGCCCAAGTTCCCCTAGACTGGGAGGCCGGTAATACCATCACAGAAGACAGACTGGTTAGATCATGGGAGTTAGCATGGCCGTTTACAGCAACCTGATGCTGTGATTTATCAAGCAACTGCAGGCAGCTGTCTGCTGCAGTCGTCTTCATTTGCTTTTAGATTATCTGTAATCATGTGATGGACAAATCCACTTTAGTCTGGCACGAACTCACAAATATAACAGATATCGTTAAGTTTGCGTGCAGTATGTGCAGCTAATGGTGGTGTTGTAGAAACGTAGGTACACTTTGATATCTAGGTTTAAATCATCTTTTAAAATGGCATCTTCACAACACCTGCCCATATTAGTTTACTGTTCAGGGAAATGTACAGACAAAAAGGACAACGCCATCATGTTCCACCTGACTGGCTGGGATTGCAATCATGCTCAAGGAGCATGTACACTGCCTTGAGCTGTGCTCTGTGTGTGTGTGTGTGTGTGTGTGTGTGTACACAGAAGGCTGGATCCAAAGGCCACATAAGAGCTTAAACAGGAAACCATGCGATGGCAAGCTATTCTAGGGGGTAGGAAAAAAAAAAAAAAAAAAAAAAAAGTAGATGGCCAACACAAAAGAGAACGTGTACAGATAACATGCAGCTGCTGCCGTTACTGCTAGTCTGCCCTGACATGCAGCTTGTTGACACAATTAACCAATTCAACCAAAAGCCCACGAGGGAAAAACAAAAATCAGCTTCAGTTGTTACAGGAGAAGTAAGTGTACAACACAAGGTTATGAAGGTGAACCTTGTAATAACGTTACTGACAGCATTAGTGAGAGAGGCAGGCAGTTGCTCCAGTGAATAGGCAGTGGGAGAGAGATGCTGTCAGATAAGCCAGCGGAGAGGGGGGTTTTAGTGGGGATGGTGACAGGGGGTATCGCCAGAGGTGGAATGCTGCCAAGCTGAATTATGGGAGTGACTGGGCAGCTTCCATAACATTTATGGCAGAAGCATGGCCAGGTATGGCGAGACATTCCTAGCAGTTAAACATTAACAGAGACACAGATGAACATGATCAATGTTCAGCACTGTGAGGACACTGAGGATAACTCACTCCACTTGTTAGGACAACTACTGGGAGATGATCAAACATCACATGAACCTATAGTACACAAGTTCTGTTATTAACATGTCCTTAAGGTTTAATGATCTACATGTGTGCGCATGACTACAGCACACATACATATAAGTGCAATGTCATGCGTGAATTTCCGTCACTCACCCATCAAATCCAGTTCTATGGCGTTGCATTTGATGTTGAGCTCCTTAAAGAGATCCTTCACCTGTCAAAAGCAACAATGGGGCTTACAAAGGATGTTAAGCAATGATCACTGAACACTTGACATCACAGCACTTAGCTAACATTTACAACCTAGTAACATCCATGTTTGTAGTTAAATCCACCCTTGAAGGGCAACCATTAGTCAAAGGGGTGTGGCGGAGCAGTGAGTGGCACAGTCATCAAGAAATAGTGGGCTTGAGTTTGATACTTGATCTTGATCCAGATGTTCCTGTCACTTTGGATGCATTTAGCAGACACACTTATCCAGAGGAACTTAGGCCAACACTGGTTAAGTATTTCAGGGCCAATCCCCCTTAGAGCAACTCTGGGTTAAGTGCCTTACTCATGGGCCCAACGGTGGCAGCTGGCATTCAAACCAACAATTTCCAGGCTACTAGCATGTTAGGCAGATTCATACTAACTTTTGTTACTATACTAATGACGAGTCCGTTAACATTTCTAAAACATTCATTTCAGAAAGATAGAAAATCATACAACCAAAGAATGCAGGCATGACTTAAGAGTGAGTAGTTTGAAGTAATTCCAATCACAGGGTTTTCTGCAGAAATGTAAGTTTTTTTTTTTTAAGACCTTTATATGACCTTTATATGATTGAAATTTAATTTGAAATCATCGACTACAATCCCATGACAAAAAATATCCATTTCCTGACAAATAGAAGACACTTCAAGCAAGTGGCATGGTCTACACGAAATGTACCCCACCGCATTAACAATTCACAACACAAACTAATTTAACAATGGATTTTAGACCTACTGCACGATATTAATTACATTTAAGACTTTTTAAGGCCCTCATATTCTTAAATTCTAGATTCTTTAAGAACCCGCGGACACCCTGCAGTCATAGCCCTGTTGTATGAGTTTGCTGAGTGCTGTCAGTTGGAAGCAGAAAGAGAGAAATTTGTACAACAGGCCAAACGGCAAACACACAGCTTATGCAAACTGAATGACATCATAAGCTCAGTTTTACTTTGCTACCCACGGTACCATTCAGTTAGCGTCAGCTGCCGGTTCGAAATTACTCCAAAGCACTGCTTTAAGACCACCCTAAATTCATGCCACATGCACTCTGATGTGTCATGTCATTTGCTTTGTGTTAAATATTTCACACACACATTCTATTCCACTGCCACAACAAACAAATAGGCAACGGTCAAGGACCATTCGCTTTTCCCGCGGGAAGCCCATTTCGCTGCCTTTAATCTTGGCACTGTTCCTGATTAACACAGACACAGAGGTCCTCCACTCTGGCTACCGCCCTCCTCTCCAATGAAGCATCCTGACACACTGCCAAAGCAGCCAGCAGTGCTGTACACAAACCTGACCCTCCAAGTGGCAGGTCTGGGGGGGAAATAATGCTGACGCATGTTTACAAGGTGCGGCAGTTTCATCAATCATTTAGGCTTGAAGACAATATAAGATCAGTCTGATTCTGGAATAAACTTGACACTTCAAGTGGATTAATCTATACAATTATTTATATATATATATATATATATATATATATATATATAATTTTTTTTTTTTTTAATTGAAAAAAAAAAGTCCAGAAAGTTCATTCTTTTTTCCAAACATCAAACTAATTAACATTCCCTGTTAGTATAGATGCCAGTAGGTGCCGCCAATCTTGAAAAATCTTAAAGTATCTCTGTTAAATCTTTTTTAAAAGTATATGTACAAGTGTTATATAGTCTAGTCTGCTGACTTCAGTGAAACCTGATTGTGAAGGAAAACAAGACCACCATGACGTTCTGCATCTACACTTCCATTCAATTAGGAAGTCAGTCAAGGAGTTGCCTTAAACTAGACATAACCAACTAATCCATGTTCTTTGCCAAGTGCCTATGGTAGGTATGACAAGGACAGCATTTGGTACAGTGGTAGCCTGAATCTGCGAACTGCCAGCTAACGCTAACAGATATGGACACAGAAAACGAAAATTCCTTGCCCTCATCAGTTAGCGTTGGCTGTCGATTCGCTATCTGTTCTACGACATAAATAATTCTGCGTTCTCATACCTACCAACAGCACTCAGCAACGTGAAACAAGGCTACAAGTTGATTCACTCTGGATAATCCCTTTAACGTTTGGTGATGTATAACTAGATAGTCACTGCCCTGAAGAATAAAATGTCTCACAGAGAGAAAAAAACAGCAATTCAGTATTCATCACGATACGGTGTGCCCGACGTCTTAATTTTAAAGTTACTGAAACTACTCTTCAGTAAAGTGATTGGGAAACACCTTACCCTCAAACTTGGCCAGTAGAAGTCAGAGTACAACTAACTAGATAAGGACCACTATTCAACACACCTTCTTCCTGCTGTCAAATCACCATTCATATTGACGTCATGACAGCTTAACTATTACACTAAGCAGACACGGTTGATGAAGGAAAATAAAGCCGTTAACTCAGAAGGAATGAGGTACCCTTATCACATTTAAGACAGTTTGATCCACATTGGTAAATATAACGAAAAAAGCCTATAGCAAGATGATGGTCTACATACTATTAATTTCAACCTTAGTGTATAAGTTATCGGTTTAGCTGAAATTACACAACATTAACTTCATGTAAACTTCATTTACACGTCATGGTGAGCAAAATACCCACGACAATTGTTAAATGTACTTAAATTTACTATACAAATTATTCGATATGATTCGAAGCGCAATTACATTCAACCCACAACCCACTTTTGTCTAACGTCGCGGGAAAACGACACGAGAACACGGGACATGCCAGAGCAGCTCAAGCCGCGTTGACAAGAACTTCAGTATTATCGCTCATCAAAGATCTAACTGCGCAACGACCGCCTTAACTTACCTTGACACAATAAGGACAATAACTTTTGCTGAAAACTAACACTGGGTTAGAATCAATCAGCTGCTGTATTCGGGATTTCAGTTCTGCCCGTCCGGAGTCATTTTCGATGGGAGGCATGATTTAGCAAAGAGCTGCTAGCCGCGTTGCAGAAATGTTTTTGTGCCTCGCAAGTAAACCGTCTGGTTTGCCGTATTTCCAGATAAACGATCAAACTAACACTTTAAATTTAACACACACCCCAACACTTTACAATCGACACAAAAGTTCGCGAATGCTAACTACTGTAAACAAAATGACAGCGGTATCCCGGGTGTCCTCATCTTGCTCCTCCAACCGGTGTCTGTCTGCCCCGCGAAATGTCTTGCATAAAGCAGGAGAGCCATATAAATATCAAGAGACTGTCCATGTCGGTGCCTGATCACCACAATTTAAAAAGAAAAGTTAATTTTGACAAACACGACGTAAAATTCAGCAATGTACTATAGTTACAGTCAATGTTACACATTTGGTGTTTTTTTCGAATGTTTTTGCATTTTCTTTATTTTAATCGCACGACTTTATGAAAGACCAGACGGCAAAATCTGTAGACAGCTAAATTATGCTATCTCAATATTTTGGTGACATCTTGTGGTGAAGAAAAAAAACGCAGCGCCAATCAAATAAAATTTATATTAGGCCTAAATTTAATCTCCATAAAATATTCACAACATTGGCCAGATGCATTTTAGGCTAATGGCAAATTTAATAATTTCATGATATTTGTGGCAGCTCCAAGTAGGTTCATTTTCAAAAATGACCAAATATTCTAGGCATATTTGAGGATGTAAAAAGTAGACCATAGCATACACTTTGGGAAATACATTACATTTATACACTTAGCATCAGGGCCAGTCTCCCCTAGAGCAACTTAGAGTTAAGGGCACAACAGTGGCAGCAAGAATTCGAACCCACAATTTCCAAGCTACTAGCATGCTAGCCAGGTTCCTTAACCACAACACCACCACTGAAATAGTGATAAGCCATGTAGATGGGTCATTGTGGTCTATCCTAATAATGACATATTTTTGCCTTAATAGTGTGATTTATTACTCTTGTCACTGCTTTTGTGGTTTTCTGTGTTTTGTCAGGTCTACTCTCTTGAACATGTGTAAGACGCAAAGCATTAGGCCCTTTCACACTGCCTAATATCCTGCGATTATTATCCGAATTTCGCATGTTGCCTGTACTTTTCACACTGACCGACACGGGGTCGATGTAACCCGGCAATTAACCCGCCTCGGAACACAGCCTAAAAATTTCATCCAAATCCGTGCAGTACTTTTCAAGTTATTTTACACAGACAGGCAGACAAAACAACACCGGCAAACCTCCTTGACGGAAATAATAATAAAAAAAAAAAAGTAATAATTCCATTTGTATTTCGACTTTCCAGGCTCTGCCCGATGTTTTTGATTCAAATTGCGGAGTTTTAATGGTTTTAAAGACTCCTTTGAGAACACATTTAGGGCACTCAAATATCCATTTTCTTGCGTGTCTGAACCACACTTTATACATGCTGCCTCATACTAGCGCAACTTTCTTGGCCAGTTCTTCTGAGTTTTTGCAATCACATCAGATGTTTGGTCAGGTGGGTTATTAGGCAGCTTGACAGGTCTTTTCTTTTCTGTCCACTTTAGCTAACAGGTGGAAAAGTCTGTCACCAAGGCTTCTGGTTTGTTTATGTGATCAGGATCAGATGCCAGCCAATCAGAAAAAGATTACAGATAATAAAAACAATAACAACAATGATGGTAGTAATGTTCTAATATGCAACAGATTATAATACATATATTATTATAATATTTTATAATAAATAAAATGTATTCAGTTAGGCTATTTATTTGTTTTTAGTTTTCCCTCCAACTTGCTGCAGCCCCCACTTTGAAAACCTCTGCCTAACCAGATCCTCCAGAATTTCGCGATGTTGCGATCGCAACAATTCACGCAAATTCAGTCAATCCCCGATAATTCATCGCGGCCTTGGAATTTTGACCAGTCAGCGCAACTTTCTGACCGGTTTCTCGACATATATCACCCACCACAGCAGCCCCTCGCATGTAATAGGCTACGCAAGCTGCTGAGCGTTGACCTGCTCTTGCTTTGAGCTGTGAATATAAACTACGTGCACCTCGAACGCATTACCTATCAGTCATTCAGAGTTTAAAAAGTTATGACGCAAGTTACCTTACTCTCGCTTGGGGAGTGACAGTTCACTGACTTCCACTGCGCGCATCTTTCGCGCTCCCTCTCTGTCCGTGCGTGGTTTTCCACACACGAGTTTTTCTACTTAAATAAATAAAGGAGGATATGTAGCGGAACTTCTTGTAGGGTACTACCTCCATTAAGAATTTGACAAAATTCGTCTTGATCGAGCAGTTGCGGTTCTACAGTGAATTACTCCCCAGCAGTAGCGGTTTTAGACACGGGCGAACAGGGCAGCCGCCGGGGGCGCCATTTCGTACGTGGCGACACGAGCACTTAAAAAAAAAATCATATCACTTTGTGTGGGCAATTGGCATATTGGAGCCCCCTAACTGCAGGCGTCCTTGCTTGCTGAGAAGGTGCCGTGCACAGAAGCTGTGTGTGAGAAGGGCAAAGGAGAGGGGGTGCGGGGAAAAGTTCACCTCTGGGTTGCAACGCTACGCCAAAGGGGGAACGGGGATCCACTGTACAGTGCAATACTCTAATGCAATTAGTGGGCTAAAGTCAGTCACACATCAACTTCCTTCCAAATAACATACATTTCATTCAAAATATTATAAATACAGGTTTATAATTCCTGCATGTTTTTTTTAATTGAGTGTGAAATAGCTAATAAAATAAGTTATACAAGACGTGTATGTGGTCACCAAGGTGAATTGGTTTACTCCTGGTCGTGAGTGACAGTGTTGGGGATGGGATCATGGGAAATATATTCTGTCGAGTGCCAAACAGGACAGGAAAAGGCCAAAGCCACCAGGTGCTCAATACAGAAAAAAAGAAAAGAGTAGGAGAAACGGGCAAAAGATGCAGCTATGTTCTCTCTGTATGATTACGGTATCCATGCCATTAATGAAGGGCTAATGTTAACTGGTGGTGAAAGTCTTACGTTTGTTAGTCTTCTAGCTATGATGCTTACTATACTTAACATATACTTAGCGCTCGGAGTCAGTCAATTTTCACCTGCTCCCACCATTTTCTTGCAATAAAATGCCTGAGAACATCACATCTTGCGCCACAAGTTTTTACAAAAGCTGCCGCAAAATCTGGTATTTTTTGATCGCAGCAATCACAATAAGGCCCACAAAATCCTAGGGGGACTGCTTAACAAGAATGAGCTACATGTCAAAGGATATTGGCAATATGGTAAACAAAACTAACTGTTCATCCAACATTGCTGTACAGCTAGCACACATAATGTTAACATCGTTTTGCTAACAACGCAGCATCTACCGTCACCGCCAGAAGCAAAAAATTGCTTTCCTGACATGTTTATCGATAAACCACATTTATCTTCAGTCCCTTTGTAGTATCTTGACTACATAAGTAACACGCACACCAAAGGTCCACTTTATATCTTTATATTAAGAGAACTGCAAAAGCACACGACACACACAGTCTGGAGAAAACTTCCTTTTCTGACCAAGAACACCTGTACTGCGTTATATAACTAAAAATGATGTAGTGCCACCTAGTGGTGTTTAGGTAAAATAAACAAGTTACTACACCCCCCTACCATTAAGCTAAGAACATGTTATAATGACACACCATCAAAATCCTTAGTATGTAACTCCTGTCATTACTGGTTCATTACAAATTGTAACTAAATGTAATACTGGAAAAAATACAGACAATACAAACGTTACAATTTTTTTTTTTCCACGTCCTGAACCTCATCAAACACATTGTAACTTTTTTTTTTTTTTTTTTAACTAAGGAAGTACAGGGTAGACTGCCTGTCTTCCATGAGATCACAAGGGACATTTTTGCCTTTTTGGGAACCTGATCTCATTGCTACTTAACATAGTCTTTCAAGTAATGCGGTGACGCCCGGTCTCTGGTGGAGCGGCGCAGCACTGCTGGTGGAACACCTGGTGAGTCAAGTCCCTCCAGAACTGGACTGCGGTGCTGTGGCTGGTCAACCAGAAGCGGTGGCTCCATCTCAGGTTGTGCTGCTGATGTTTCCCGCTCTTCGACCCGACTGACCTCTGGAGGTTTAGCATCCTGTCCCAGTGACGGTGGTGAGGATTCAGGGTGACGAGCTCTCACCTGGTCCACATGTCTCCTCATACGCTGGCCGTTACCCAAAATGACGGTGTAGGAAACAAGATCTGTGGATGACTCCACTGTGGCAGGAACCCATTTTGGTCCCAGGCTGTAGTTCCTAGCGTACACAGCATCTCCGGGACAGAACCTTCTCAGCCGAGCTGTCTTGTCATGGTTTTCTTTCTGTTTCAACTGTTTTTGTTCAATTCTGGTTTTTATGTCTGGTTTCACCAGGTCAAAAGCTGACCTCAGCCTTCGATACATCAACATTTCTGCTGGTGATAATCCTGTTGTTGTCTGTGGTGTAATACGGTAACTGAATAAAAATCTGGATACTCGTGCCTCTATGCTACCTCCTTTCATTTTCTTTACCTCCTCCTTGAAGGTCTGCACTGCACGTTCTGCAGTGCAGACCTGCAGTGCAGACCTTGTTTCTTTATCAGGCGGTTAATCTCTGTTTCCACCTTGGGGCACATGCCAAAAGGAATCTGTCGTGGGCTGAAATATCTAGGTGCAGCGCCTGCTCCACTGTCAGCTTCCCTTCTCCTGCTACTGTCATCTTATGGATCTCTGCCCAGTTCAATCTTAACTGCTCTAACCAGCTCCAACCTAGCAGGCTGGGTCCAGTGCCACTCACTACGTAAAGAGGCAATGTCTTTGTCTGGTTTTGACACTTAACATCCACATTGGCTACTCCGAGCACTTCTATGTTTTCCCCTGTATGTTTTTAATTTCAGGCTGGTGGGGCTTACTTTGGGCTTCTTCACATTTTCCCACTGTTTCCTGAATATTGATTCATTCATCAGGGTAATGCTACATCCAGTGTCCAGCTCAAATTTGACATTTTTTTCTTGAACTTGTAACTCAACGGTAAATGGCTTTACCTTTGCATGAGCGTCGTACATGTTGTACATTGAAAATGCCTGCTCTGTGTCCTCTGTCTCTTCTGTCTCAGCAGTGACATGATGCGAGCGACTGCTACCACTGGGAGCTCTACTTTGCACCCCATTTCGGCCACTTTTCTCCTTGTATTGCTTAAGGTCTTTTTGTTTTTTCCTATTTCGTCATGCTCGCCCAATATGGCCTATTTTCCCACATGAATGGCATTTCTCCTGCTTAAAACGGCATGAGGCGGGATCGTGTCCGCCATTACATCTATAGCAGGCTTTGCCCTACTGCGATTTTCAGAGCCTTTTCAAAGGTTAGATTGGTTTCAGCAAGTAGTGTTCTTTGCATAGTCTCATCGTTTATCCCACACACTAGTCGGTCACAAAGCATTTGTGATAACGTTGTGCCGTAATTACAGTCCTGTGCGAGCTTTCTAAGTTGTGCTACGTACTCATGTACAGACTCATTCGGCTGTCTCACATGCGAGTCGAATCTGAAATGCTGCGCAATCTCGCTGGGCCTTGGGTTAAAATGGTCTTTTAGCAAGGTCACCAGTTCAAACGACTGATCTCCTGGCTTGTCAGGGCTCACTAAATTGCGCATCAGACTGTAGGTTTGGGCTCCAACAACACTTATGTGAACAGACTTTTGCTTACCAGTATCCTCAATTCCATTTGCTGAAAAAAAGTGCTGTAGGATTTCTACATATTCTTCCCAGCTTTGCGTGTTCTGGTCGAATGCCTTCAACGTTCCTATAGTCGACAATGCCAACAAATGCTGCACTGCGAGCAATGGGTTACTCGCTGTGGTTTCACTTGTGCAACTCACTTGTACATTCTAGATGCACTAATATATGCATAAAACGGCATATGTGCCGGAGGTGCCGTATTTATGACACAACTGTCATAAAAAGAAGACGACAAAGAAAATAATATATCTGCATTGCTAGATAAGGAACTGATCAGAGACAATAAGAGGCTGAGCAGATACATACAGTATAGTACATGTTTGAAAATAAATAATGTGTTAGAAAGTTTAAATGTAAGTTTAAGCAACTTAAGGTAGGTTACAGTTTGTTTTTTCTTTTCCATTTTTTTGTTTAATTATCTGTTCAGTGTTCTTTCAAGAATTATCATCTATGAAACCATTGTAAGCATTGTAGAAATGCATCCATTGACTGCATTTCGTGTGAAATTGCAAGAAATGTCAACTGTATGGCTACAGCAGACCAATGGTGCTACTTGTATTTAGAATTTTTAAAATGAGGCTAAAGGTCAGAGAAAAACTTGTTAGTGATTGGAAAAAAACTGTTATAGGTCTATGATTATTTCAGAGAAAAGCTAAACCTATTGGGGTATATAACCCTGGTAGTCTATAATGGACTACATACATGCCCACTGACCTAAGGGCAATTAGACTCATTCAGAGTTTTTCTTTTTTTTCCCCCACTGATGATGTGGAGTATGATAGTGCTAATTACTTAGAGTTGGATAGTGTTTTCTGAAATTCAAACTGTAGCGTTGAATACAAAATGGCATGGAAACGATTTAGCCACAAGAATTTTCAAAATGAATTCGGGGTTGGGAGAAAAAACCCTGAGCCCTGTTGATTTATTTTCTCTGACCCGCACCCTTTGCTCTTCATGGAGGGGAATTGCAGATATGATTCCTTTCATGCAAGAAGGTTGATTACCAAGCAAATACCAAACAGCTGAATAAATGAATACTGGCCAAATATCAGTTACTGGATGAATTGGATAAATTTAATGTGTTATGCCCAACAGTGTCTTCTCCGTGTTTTGCCCTCCCTGTATTGATCTTTAATAGGTTGATGCATGATGATTTTCTGCGTACTGGGACCACCTCTTTAATTGAGTTTGCACTCTGAAATCAGCTCCAAAAGACACATTGAGGTGAGAAAAATGTAGAAAGCCCAATGAGCCTTTATTTAAATACCACGCAGTGTTACAGCCAGGACTAAGTCTAGGGTACGTCTAGATTTCTAGGCGAGGAAAGGACTACTTTCTTCAAAATATTTCTGTCAAACAATCAAGAACCAATTAAACAAATTTTAACCTGAGACAGTTTAATAATGCCAAAAGGGGTTAGGGTAGACTACAGGACACGCATACAAAAGAAAAATCTACATTTTTGAAATCTCACTCTGACCAAAGTTGGCAACTCTGCAACGAGAATAGTGACAATAAAGGTAAAATTACGCAAAACCAGCAAATTTGCAAGGTTTAGTCCACAAGATATTCGTCTTTCATTACGCTAGCCTATCCTTTAACAAACAGGAGACAAAGTTTTGTTGTGCTCAATAGGCCTGTATGTGGACAGGTGATACATTTTGACCAATACCTTTTAGGTAAAGCAGGTAAACAGAGTAAACTATATATTTTCTCTTTTACTGTATAAGTCCATGGCCTCTAGATGTGTTTTAACATGTATTCAGTCATGTCCCAACTTTCTCCATATACCATTTGCATAGTACTGTAATGTATTTCATTATCATTGAAATGCATAGATTTTCAATGGACAGCTACTCATGGGGCTGACACAGGTACTGCATCCCAACATATTTACATTGTTAACATTCAAATTCACATTCAGTACTCCAAAGGGTCAGGTGGAAAAAATGTAAAAGCCATCTGAAAACTACCAGTAGCTGTTTTGAACGGTTTTGAAATTTGTGCCTGGAGATTTCTAAACTGCATATGAGGGCATGAGGGCGTTTACCACTGGTTTACCGTTTACAAAACCATGTCCTCAGTTCTCTACACTGTGCTTATGTTTTTGCAGTCTGCTCACCTAAAATTTTGAAACTTGATGGGCATGTAGTAGCCTAGTGCACCAAACACTTTCACATCGTGTCACTTTGTGCTTTGTTCACTTACGTTTCCTTCCACGTGGGCAGATATTTCCTGTGAACTTTCAGAATATTGGGCATGCCAGAGCCCTCTGTTTGCTGACTGCCCAGACAAAATTTGGTCGGAGGAAACCTCCGCTAATGGAGAGATTCCCAATTGCGCTGGAGCAAAATGTGATGTTAACATCAGCAGAAGCACTAGGCAGCGCTAGCCTGGCTAGTCATGTAGCCCCTGTAAGCTCATAGCACATAGAATCACTATAATATTTTCCAGGTGAATACCAACTTTTGTGGAAATCCGTTCTAAGGGACCTCTGCCATTTACAAATATCTACTATTTCCCATTAATTCAGTGTTACTGTCATTGAATCATTTGGCTCTACACCATTATCTACAGGCCAGTAGATGTGCATTCCACACACATACACGTACACACCTACACAAACATATTCACCATACACATGACACACACATACTCTCACACACACTCTGAGGTGCTTGGTTACACAAACCATTCCCACAAACAAATACTTGCACATACAATTAAAGTAAAAAAAGTAAAATTAAAAACTTTTCAGACTGTGAGCATGTATATGTGTATGTATATGTGAATGTAAATATACGGGTATTTTTGCGCACATGATGCACATACCTGTTACGTGGTACATGCAGTACCTGGCATACAATAAAATGCTCCTTGCCTTCAGTAGTCTTTTAAGAGTAACTGAAAATGAGTTACAATGGGTGATTGACCTGCTCTCCACTCTTGCAAGTATTTATGTTTAGGCTTATAAACATGGCTTATAAACTAGAAATGAGGACGTTAGCAGCTAGTTAATGCTAGACATGCAGTTATGCTCACAGCTTGATAAAGCCTGTAATAAACTTATATACTTGCTTATATACTTACTTATATATAGTATGCCTTGTAAAGTTTTTTTATCAATGATTTGACCATGCAAATTGATTGAGCATTTCAATACCTATTCAAGCATAACCTTCAATGGGTTTCGTCATTTATAAATGACGCTCATAAAAACTGCTTTAAAAGACAAATTAAATCCCTAACCAACAATATTTTAGCCCTTTTAGAAATTTACCCCTTGACATCCCATCCAACCGATGAAATTAAAGGTTATTTGAATTACCAACAGCATTCGTTGCTATGAGGAAGTGAAGGTTACAAGAACACACACGAGCCCTGCAAACTATGTACACAATGTTAGAGCTTTTTTAAACAGTAAAACATGAACAAAAAGAAAAAAGATTACCAGATTTTATTACCATGTTCATGTCATGATGAGGCGATAGAAGTATCGTAATAGTTCTTCCAATTGAGACCATTTGCAAATCAATCCGGGTTTAGGTAAGATTTATGATAAAATTACAGGTAAATGTATGCCAGTTTATGTGGGTAGTAAGCTGCAAAGAGGATGTGGTGGTTGTAAAAGTAGAAGATAGGAATTCCTAGTGCATCAGTAAGGCAGTAGCACTATGGTTGGTGACTATGAGGAAGGGCCTGAGAAAAATAAACAGTCACATTTCTAATTGTTAGAGGGGGCAATAAGAACTGTAATGTTGACCAGCATCTCCTATGAGGACTCAGGTCAGTGCAGAGGCCTAAAAATGGTCCTAGCTCCCATCCTCGCTGTACGCAGAGCCCTATAGGAAGATCTTCAAGTCAAAAACTAATTTTATGTACTAATTTGCATTATACATTAAACCTAATTATATGCAAAATAATGCACCCTTTAGATTCTTCAAAGAAGAAAATAAAACAATTATTTGGCGCAAAGGTATAGCTGTTATGTACTGTTGTGTGAATTACCATTGTATATATTTAAAATGACTTATTCAGCTAGCTCAATTTATCATTTGTATTTCGTCATACTGATCCACAATTAAAATTTATTGATTTTTTGATGAAATATCAACATTGATAATTATGCCTTTTCTTATTACAGTAATTAATGGATTTTTACATAGGAATATTATGAAAAAATATGTACCCCAATGGGACGAAGTCATTTATACTTATTGTAAATGATGGTACCCAAAAACAAAGGTCAGTTTGTGAAAGTGACCACAGAAAATTTATTTTATACCCGAATACACTTACAATCATATGTTTTACCTTTTTTTTTTTTTAACTAAAATCCTTAAGAACGATTGGGGGGATGGAAGGAGATTGTGGTTCCTTGCCAGAACACTGGGAGGCGCCATCTCACTGGCTGTGAGTTTGTTGGCAGGTCACAAGTCACAAGTATACAGCATACTGCATAGTCAGTATGATACAGTATACTGCATATCTTACAAGAAAATGAATACACACCACAGGGGTAGATTGAATTTTCAGTTTCATTCACCTCAGCAAACATTTAAAATTTACATCACTGAACGATTAGAAACACATATTATCAAGTCATCATCTGAATTGATCTCTGTTGATTGAAGTGTCTTATTTGGTTGGTAAAAACTCCTTTTTAAATCTGACATGGGAGGGGTACAGCAACAGCTATTGCAACAGCGGCTTGTTCAAGACATAAAAAGTCAGGATTTTTTAATGGACAAAGTCATGGACTATATGCTATTTGGTAATAGCATATAGTTAGCATATAGTCCCCTAAATGTGGTCTTTATTTCTATGCTTCCTTCCTGGTCATTATCGGGTATTGCCTTGGGGTCATGCCTTGCTTGAGTTGTTGTGGCCTTTAATGCATGGTGTACACTACAGTGGGCAGTGGGGTGAATACTAGAGGAATCACGTCGATCTCAGCGGGAGATGTTAAGGCCAAATTTTAAATTTCCAGTTAGGTTCAGTGTCTACTGCGCTTACTCCTAGCCAACGTAGTCACATTGATCTAATGAGCCCAAACACGGAAATCTTCTACTGTCTGTGAAATGGCCTGAGCATTGTGTTTAATTTAAATGTTTGTTATTTCATTATGTACATATGACACTAACATACCTGGACCCCAAAAGCCTGACAGAACACTATTAAGAAAGTACGATAAATTCCCTACTGTGTACTGTAGTGGACACCACGCATGAAAGGAATGCAAAAAGTGTCCACTGTAGTGGGCACCGTGAACCAAAGGTTTTAATTTGATGAAAGTTTTGCTTGAGTATTCATTGACAATAAACATCAAATAAATACTATTACGGTATATTTATTGTATACATACTTGAGTGAGAATTAATTGAATATGAATATATGTATGTATGTATATATATATATATAATTTTAGTCTTGACTTGGAGTTTTAAAAAGCATTGAGAAAAATTACAAGACAGTTATTTAAATAACTGTCTTGTATTTCTTTCTCAACGCTTAAGGGGATGTAAGTAAGAGGTTGATTTTTAAGTTAAAATAATTAAGAGGCTCCGATATTAACTGCATACTATAGGTAGGATAGTTAGGGATGCTCCACATGGATGAAGTCTTCCGAAAAACACCCTGCCCTCTCTGGACTCAACATTGATCCTCGTTGTGTACCACTCACCAAAGACTTAAGAGAAAGCATGATTGTGGGCGATAGTGACGCCTTTCTCCAGTTCATCCAGCTGTTCTCAAGGCTGATATCACATATGACATACTAGACTCTCCTTGCGGCATAGTAATCAAGGAACTTGATGCAACCTACCATGAGATCAGTGGCTTGCACGACTTGACTTGGACACATGCAGGGACTGTCCTAATGTCCAAATTTCCTTCATTACTACGGCAGGATGAGAGCGTAGTTCCATCAGCCTAGAAAATCGGCATGTTTCATTTTCAGTTGGTCTTCATACACTTTGCAACGACAGAAGAGTCAAGTTTTGATTAAGAAAATTATCAAATGAGCAAGATGCTAATAGGCCAGATGATGATGGTCTACTTTGATTCAATGACATATGCGAGTCTGGAGCTAAAAGTGCTACTGTCAGACTCCATGAATGGCTGGATGAACAGGAGAAAAGTAAAACTCTATTATTTAACTCGAGGGGAGGTAGAAAATGAGTGTATTTCCCCAAATGGTGGCATATCCCCTTAAGCCAATCCTTGCTGGACGAAGCATAGTGCATGCTGATCATCTTTGTCCATCTCCACCTGTAAATTGAATTGTCACTGTATCACATAATAAAACCTCTCTAGGGTAAGATAATCTAGGCCAGTCTAAGTAGGCTGGACTTTCTAGACGAACCCACCCTCATGACATCAAAACATCACCCTCATTATTTGATTATCTATAACAAAAATCACATTTGTTTAGGATGTGATGTGTTACTCTGAATCTGTGTTGTTACTTGGGTTCAATCTCAGTGCCAATTAGTTGTTCAGGCAGATTTTGACAGCATTTAACAAGAATACAGAAAGGATTTGGACATTATTCATGTTGAATTGTGTTTCCAATGTGGAATTGTCTGTTCCTATTGCCAACACTAAGATGGCAGTGTTATTTGAGGACGTCATTCTTTTAACCTAGTCTGCATAAAATTATATTTGTACTGAATTATATTGAAACGTGACTGGAAATTTATCTTGCAGAATTAATTCTTTCCTGACCCTGGCCTGGAAAGAAAAATAAACTCTAGCCAAAGCTCTGATGTGGATGTCAGGTCAGTGAGTCCTGAGGGTGAGATGCTGTTGGCTTTGCCCTGTGAAAAGCTCTCCTTGTGAGAGGCAGGAGTGATGATCTGCTTTTAACAAGAAGAAAGAGGCTATCAGAGCACTCATCTACTCGGTGAGAGTTTCCACATCTTAATTCATCACAAGTCTTCATTTTTGTAGAGGAAAATATGACAAGCTGATTTAAAGCGGAAGGAGGTATTTTGAGTTCAGAAAAATCTCCAGCCTTATCTCCCTGCTTGATCTAAACCATCGCTTACTTTCTACTGTATCTCTCTTTGAGACGAAATGGGCTCATGAGTTTCTGTGTTTTTAGCTAAGAAAATCCTTCACTATATTCTGTTACTTATAAAAACATTTCCTCAAATCATGAAAGTATACCTGCTGGAGATCTGACTAATCTGAACAGTGCCAGCTCTAATATCACAGAAAGGGATTATACAATCATTTTGTCAAATATTTAAAATAATGAGACATTTGATTATGTAACTGGATATAGTTTTGTGATGTTTCATATTGCTGGCTCTTCATGGATATTCATGGATGTGCATAGATAGACACTGGTTCGGGATGCATCTGGCCCTATTTTTGGCCAAATACAGTGCATTGTTCTATGTGTAAGGAAGTATTTGCACATCCAGGTGTCAGAGTACTTTTCCAATAGTAGACAGCATTTCACTGATCAAAAGTTTAGTCTCATGCTTTTACAAACACAGTCCTGTGTTATCTGCTATCCTTACAGACATACTGTAGATGTGCCTGTGAATATGTATTCCTTTTTTCAGCCTGTTTTGATGGCGGATGGTGAAGATCAGACAATGTGGCTAGGCTTGGGAAAGGATGGCAGGGTGAATTAGATGCTGGATCTCTGTTGCCACTAGACCTGAATGTGATATGGGATACCAGCAACTGAGCTACACATTCCATCATGACCAAGTGCATGCCTGTGATGCTCTTTCTTTTAATCACTGGAATTGCACTGGAACTGTCTGCTAAATGTATAAATAAAAGAACCGATTGCAGACTAAGGAGGTTGGAGGATAAAAGTAGGCAGTAGGATGGCTTGATAAGGACGGTTGGGGAGGGAGATGGCATGGCCTGGGAGAGGTGGGGAGGAGGTGAGCAGGTTTGAGACAACAGGCATTTTCTCAGCTTTAGCTTCATCGGCATCTGCAGTTCAGGGACAGCTCCACGAGATGGATGACGTTGAGTCGGGATCTGCAGCGTTTGTGGAGTATGCATCTCCCTGCCTGCCACCCAGAGGTGGATAATCAGGAAAAAAGCAATAAAACCAGACAAATGTTTGCTGAAATGACAAATGTCCTTAAAGCTGCTTTTCCACAGCTGAAAATGGCCTGCTTCGCCTGTCTCTTTATCTTCTCGTGTTTTTCTTCACCACCTTTAGCCCACTCTTCTCACGCCTTAAACATATCTCATGAACAGTAAACAATTCAGCACACATCTTGATTTACTCTTATTTTAGGGGGAGAGAGAGAGCTGATAAGATGGGTCTTGTCATTCTAACATCAATCTCCCATCTTAAGGAAAAATCACTATTTATGGTTTTCATATATTTCAGGCAATGGATCTGCAAGGTCTCAGCTGCAAAGTCAAATATTAGCTGTCAAACCAAACAGTAAATGAACTATGTTAGACAGACTAGTGTTGTTTTTCTTCTTGTCTAAACACAACCACACACTCTCAGCAAGGTGGATGCTTAGTACTCAGTATACAATAGTATTTGTTTCCAGCCCAGCTGTATTGTTAACTAGGGATCACCAAGGCACTCTGGGCCGAGCAAACGGATCGCTGGTGGAGTATGGGAGGTCAGTTCCCATTGGTTGGACTCATTGGTATTATGAGGCCTCTCTTTGAGGATGCAGGGCCTGAGGCGATGTTGAAGCCTGCTGACGGTTCAGGTGTCTAGTGGATAGCAATGAACTGAATGTTTTTGTTTTTTTTCCCCACAGGCTTTTTTCCTCCATCACAAAGACACACCACTTTAAAGTTTTCTTTGTGAAGTTCCATATAAAAAATCATTTTGACTTCAAGAATGTCTGCACAGTTCCTACACCCCTGAAAATGTCCATTCTGTGAAAGAGCTGGTAGTGAGATGAGTGGGTATGAGCGGAAGAGGCATACTGTATCTGCTAGAGGGATGAGTGGGTACGGGCAGAAGAGGCATACTTTATCTGCTAGAGAGATGAAGGGATATGGGGAGAAGAAGCTTATCTTGCAATATGCAAATACAGTGGTAAATTCAAATCTTTCAGATAGAAAAAGAGAAGTGACGTACAATAACTGCTGTCAATCAGTCATTCATATGGACTTCTTAGAAGAATACACTTACTCGGTCAGTATGTCAACAGTGGGACATCTGGGTGGGGGCGGGGCCAGATAAACACAATGTGGATCTTACCGTTAGCAGAACTACACTTTCTTAGATTTAGCACATGCAAATGTCTCTACTGTGTGTTTCTTTTTCCAACTCTGATTCAATAGCCAGCAGGAAGAGGGTAGATATTTGATTTTGCCTCATGGTTGTCCAGAGTTCATTCTTCACCCTCTTAAAGAAGAAATCCGGTATGATTGAACCCATAACCCTGTTTTTTGAGGTGAGTGAGTGCTTTCTGTTGGAAAAAATGATAAATCCAGTGTGAAGTTGAGAGAATGATCTTTTGCTCTCAACAATGGTAACTGGCAGGGTCAAAAACATCTTGAGAACAACAGACATTTGGGAATGTTGTCTGTAGTCCATTTATAAGTAGTAATTCCAGCATAGTGCCAGATGTACATCTTTTTTCATTTACATTTAATTTTTATTCATTTAATTGAATGAGCTCTTCTCCACAATCATTTTCCAGGTCATCTGGATATGTGGAGGAGAATGTAGTAGCACATTTACGCACACTGTTAATATCTGTGTCAAAGTCAAATAAAACACTGAACAGTCAATTTAATTCCCTGTATGTGTTAGTGTTTTGCTTGACAAGTAAGTAACTTGCCTATGATGATATGATGGGTTTCCACCTTGAATCGTCGACTGTCATGTAGGCCTAGTAGGGCATCGTCTTGAACATCTCAAGCTGATTCCTCTGCAACTGCGATTTGTATGCAAAACAATACACCAAGCCGGTCGAAGGTGAGTGAATCATCCAGTCTGTAGACACTATTGTAGACACCTGTTTGTTTTGGAGGCAGCAGTGCAATAGGTAATTTCTAAGAGATTGCTCCTCCAACAACATTTACCTCTAACATCAGCATCCCATAATGATGCTGGGTATTTTGACACCCAGTTGTGGAAGGCTGTGGGACCTACTCCGCCAACAGCCATTTCCTTAATTATCTCTAACATCATCTATTGTATGATCTGGCCACTTTTGAGATTGTAAATTTCTCTGGCAATAGCTGCCTAGAGGTAACATTGCTGGCCATCACATTTTCCTTTTCTGCAGTTTTTTTCTGTGCTTCTGTCTGTTGCCTTTCATCTGGCTGGTTTTGGCTAATATTGACCAGACCTTCCACCAGTCCACTAGCTCTAGCTTTCGAGTTGGTGCTGCTACCTCCCTCCTCAGTTATAGGTGTGTCGTCATTCTGTAAAAGGTCTGTCACAGGTATTTTCTAAACTGTCACCACCTACACATACATTATTTTCTTTCTTTTAGCATAACCACTCAAGTGTTTTATCTTTAGACCTACAGTAACTGTAGCCTAGGCAACCAGATGTTTTGGCGCGCTCTGGACAAGCTTATTCCATTTTGGGGGAGATCAGTTGTGATTTTAAAGAGATGTTTCTTTGCGTGTTCTCTTTCAAAGATTATATTTTAAATGATTATTGTATGAGCTGTATCATTTCCAGTGAATAATATAAAAAATATTGAAAAGATATTTAAAGGTCTTCTAAATTATGGAGCCCCCCACTGGCTGGGGCCCCTGGGCACTTGCCCAATCAAGTCTATAGATAAGCCGGCCTTGGGTTGGGGGGGGGGTCACGTGTCATGCTTTTGTAACTTCTTGTGTTAATGCACACTTTGGACATTAAACATTATGTGCAGAAGTCTGACATGGATTTAACGGTAAGCACACATTAAGATTACACGTCTGTCTGTGTTTCTTTGGCTGAAGGCTACCTTGGTGCTGCTCTGGTGCTTGTACTACTATTCAATACACACCATTCTTCAAGTAAAGGCGAGTGTCCTTGTAGCCTTGTTGGTTTGGTTTGCTGGAATGTGTGATGTGACTTGTCTAAGGTCATTGTGTGCTTTAAAGTAACTTGAGTGATAAAGGAATATGAGCTATAACTGTACATGCACTGAAATTGTAGCCTGTGGCTGAATGCTTTGCCAGTGCAGCATAGGCCTCACACTGATTTTTTTTGTTTTTCTCATCAGCAGCAGTGCAGAACCCCTGCTGTTGGATAGCAGAGGTAAGCACAGGCTTCCAATGTTCACTGGAAAACACATAAGCGGTCTCAGAAACAGTTAGACCAGCATTGAACTTGGATGTTTAAAGGAAACTATTTCCCTGGACTTGGATACTGTGAGTTCTCTTTGAGTCAAACTACTCGGCATTAACCAATGGGAATCCATTCCCCAATCATGTGGTTACCACTGACGAAATCCTCTCATAGGTCCTTTTTAAGGCACTTGCCGCAAATGACACGGATATATAAGTCGACACGACAAGACAGTAAATACCCTTTAATTCTTCAGTGACATCAAAAGCCACTGGTGAAGACTTCTAAAAAGCCAATTTCCTCTCACAAAAAGCAAATATTTTGATGGAAACTGCTGGTGGGATGAAACAGTGTGAACAGGCGTGCGGGAGATTTATCCCCGCCCTGGACCCGCATTCCTGCTGCCTCTGCTACTTAGTCATGGCTCACGCCCAGGCAGCTCTCACAGTTCAAGGCTTTTACCCGCACTGCGAGAAGCTGGGAATACAGGTCGTCTTTGCCACAGGAGTACGGTTGCTTGTAGAGCTCAAGGCAGCTGGTGAACTCGACGGAGCCTCCGCAGGTTGTTCTAAGGTTGTTAGAGGTAGTTCTCTAAGGTTGCACACCACTCATGGCATGTCCCTCAACACTCCCCATAAAGAGAGCTCGGGGGATACTCACAAAGAGTCTGCCACTCTCTCTAAGGAGATACACATTCATCTGGATCTCGACACCCAGCTTTTGGGTGTTGCATGGCCAGAATTGGAACAGCACAGCTCAGTCAATGAGCAGCGCTCCCTCCCAGCCATCCTCGATTTCCTTGATTAGGTGAAGCGGTCATGGGGCAAGCCTTGACACGCTCACCTGTACAGGATTTCGGACCCTTCTCTGCACTCCTACATGGTATGAAGGAGCACGGGCTAAACAACCTGTCTGAGGCCGAAGAAGCACTGGCCATGTGCCTAACCCCCCAAAATATGTCAGCACAGGGTTTGCCCAAATTGGCAACAAAACCCTGCCGGCTTACCGCTGAACAGGCATCTAAAGTGTATACCTGTGCATGAGGCGGGAGAATAGTGATACCCTAGACCTGTGCCCAGAGTGGAGGAAGGTGCTGGATCTGACTCTGTATGCTGCTATTCTGGCCCACAATGCAGAACATGAGAGACCGGTTTAATGTCATGCAGAAGAGTGCAGATGGCTTGGATACATTTCTGCTGCAGCATAATGTGAGCAATTCACGGTTAAATTCTTGAATGGGGCATGATGAGCCCCCTGCGAAGTGAGATAGGGGCTCCTCCTCAGTCTTTATGTCCATGCCAGTGTTTTATGTTTTAAAAAAGAAGTTGATACATTCAGTACTGCATAGCTCGCTTGCCGCCTCACAGGCCACCAGAGCCACCTCTGTTGTTGCCTCAGAGCAACAGTCTCCAGCAGAAATATATCTAAAGTCTCACCATCTGGTTATAGCACGCTGTGCTGTCTCAAATGAAAAACCTCAGCCACTGGCCATCACCCATCAGTTGCCTGGTCTTGCGAGCCACATGGTAGAATGGCAAGCATGCACACGCTCCTAGTGGGTTCTCAACACAAAACTGTAGCTCGCCGGTGCTCTGCCCGTGTCAAATTCGACGCGGTTTCTCTCTTGCACGCTCCAGCACCTCATCAGGAGTGTACTTCCTGGTCCCAATTTCCCGGCCCATTCTAGATCTCCGGCCACCGAACAGGTATTTATTAAAAGTACTGTTCATGATGTTAACGCTGCGGCGCATTGTTCAAAATGGCCGCGACCTGGTCAGGGACAGGAGCAAGCGTGTGCAAGTGAACGAGGAATGCTGGAGAGCTCTTGCCTTCTGCCGCTCCCTGAGAACCTCTCTGTTGGAGCCCCGTGGGGTGGGTGACAAGAGGATGAATGTCAACAACCAACGCTTCCCTCCTTGGCTGGAGACCAGGGTGCGAGGGACAATCGGTCAGGGGAAAGTGGATCAGGTGGCTGTAACGCCTACATATCAATGCATTGGAACTATTGACAGTGCAGCTTGCGCTAAGACATTTTCATCCGATCTGCAAAGACCTGCTGTCTCAACCAGCCGCAGTTTGGCATCCAACCCTTTTTGAGTCAGGATGCTCGCCATCTACTCTCAAGGTATATCTGGTGGCTATCTCAGCCTGCCATGTCGGATGGTCCAGTACAATGCCAGGGAACCACCCCCTGGCGTCCTTCCTCAAAGGTACTCGGCGCCTCAGACCTCCATGTTATCGTTCTCTCGTGGAGTCTGGCCTTGGTGCTGAAAGCACTCACTAAGCCGCGCTTCGAGCCTGAAGCAAACTGGCTATGGCTATAAAATGGCTACGCCTCAAGACAGCTCTGCTTCTTGTGCTGACATTAGTTAAGCGACCTATCATTGTTAGTTAATCTCAAATCTTTACAATTAGCGGTGGACGACTCAAAAGTGATTCTAAACCCGAATCCCTTTTACCAGCCTAAGATGCTCTCTGCTCCAATGAGATCTAGGAATACTAACCTGCTTGCCTTCCGCCTTGATAGTCTGCAAAGAGAGCTGTGGCTTGCAACGCTATGCTCAATCAAAGCCATGAGAGCCTATCTGGATAAGCTAAACGAGCCCACTTTGCAAAACATAACAGCTGTTTGTCTGCTTCGGAGCACAGGCACTGGGAAAGCCTATCTCTAAACAAAGGCTCTCCCACTGGCTTGTGGAGGTAATAGCGTCTTGGTACGAAGCAGTGGAGGCTGTGCAACCCAGCAAGCTCAGGGCACAATCCACCAGGGGAGCGGCTGTGTCCTGGGCCGCCTGGAAGAATGCCGTGCCAGATGATGTCTGTAGGGCCGCTGTGGGGGAGCATGTCATGCGTGCATGCTGGATGTGCCTCACATAGCCTAGGCGGAATAAATTAGAGCATAAAATAAATTTAATGATTATTATATAGTATACTTGCCTCCATGCCCTCGATGTGTTAAATTTAAACCTAAAAGTAAATCTGATAAGATAATGGCTTTAGGCCTTTAATGAGTACTCAATATTTTATGCTTCATTTCATTGGTAGGAGTGAAACCCAGGACTCTGAATGACATTAAATCTTTATATGCATCTAAGTAAATAAATAAATGAATAAAAAGCTGAATGGATTCCATTTGTTAACAGGCAATTAGAGCATTAGTAACAGCAAGTTTATATATTAAATGTATGGGGCAGCATATTGGCTCACCACTGCAGCTGCAGGTAGCATGCATACTGTATTGACTATAAGCTACAGGATGTCCTTTTTATGCTCTAGTCATACATGGTTTGGGATGACTATAGCTGAGTTCCATCGCCCCCACTCTCGTCTAACCATTCTACTGGCCACTGTCTCCAGGCCCTTTCACATCTGAACAACCCCCCACACCATCCTACTCACCCACCTGAAACCCTGAAGTTCCCAGCTGTCTCCATGGCAACGTCTCTTCACCACGACTGCATCTCCTCCTCCTCCACTTTGCTCCTGCAATTAAGAGAGAAAGTCTTTTTACACGCAGTGCCTGCAGGTTTAACATACTACACCAAAGGCATCATCAGGCACAAGCACTTAGAATACTAAAGAGCTGCAGAAGCACAACGTAGAGAAGCTAGGCAGATGGATGGCTGACCTGGTATGTGTTTCATGTACACACTGAACAGACGGAAATCACACACACAAACTGGTCTGGCATCAGACAGCAGGTAGTTTACAGTAAGGAATGGTCTTGAGGTTCTCGGAGGAGATACATTGAAACATTTTGAAAATGTGTGTGTGTGTGTGGGGGGGGTGGGGGGGTGGGGGGGGGGGGGTGCCATTACTTGTTTCAAAGAGGGGTGCCATTACTTGTTTCAAAGTGGTATTGCTGACATATGTTGAAAAGTAGTTTCACGTTTGTATCAAAGAAGTATTGCTGACGTATGTTGACATTACAGATGTATGCCAATAGCCTATACAACGCAACAATATAATGTGTTTATCACTTAAAATGTGTATGACTTGATTCAAGGATGGCATCCATGCACTTGAATGCACTAGCAACTTAATATATTAAGTAGATAGATTGATATGGGAAAGTGGCAGTCTTTCAGGTCCACATTGTATGTGTACCTGCAGTATTGTGGTACTGGTGGGAGAGGAGGCCCTGTACTTACTGCTACAGCCGACCAGCTCCAAGAATAGGCTTTTGGGGAAGATTTTTTTTTCACCAGACACCCTCAGGCAAAACTCTGTTCATCAACCTATAGCTGTGTGCCATGCAGCTAGCCTCTCAGACAGGCCTGTTGAGTCTCTCCCAGCCCTTATAGAAACAAATCCATCCTACCAGCAGATGCTAGGGATTTGGGATGTCTCAGTCTCCCATTAGTAAGCACATGGGACACACACTAAGTTGAATAGCTGTAGTGTGTATATTCAGTCAAGTGTGTGTGTGTGTGTGTGTGAATGTGTGTTGGTTGGGAAGGTGGAGGGTGTAATAGGAGAGCGGAGTTGGTGGATTTTATAACTTCAGCAGAATGTAGCATCAAGCAAAGTAACCTTCAGGGACTGCAAATTTAGCGAATAAATGGAACATTTAATGGGAAACTGCATTAGGCCTCCAAGATTGGTCTCCATCCTTGCAAATTCTTCTCAATCAGGAACAAACCCAGCTGTCCAGACCAGCCCAGCAATCAGTGTGTGTGTGTCCATGTATTCACACCAGAAATGGTCATCTGCGCTAATCAGCTGCCCAAGCTGTCATTTAAAGTCTATGGAGACTTTATTTTTAAACTGCGCACGGCTCGTCTGGAAAAATAGAACTGATTTCTATTTTAAGCGCATATGCTACACGGAACACACATGTAATGTGCATAGTCCAATCTTTTAACACACATTCTAAATGAAAACGGGCCAAAACCCGATGTGACTGAGGCATTAGCTTCTCCAGAAAACTGCCCTGACTTTGTCTTTTGTAAATGGCTGACTACACATCATTTTTTATGTCTTAAGGAGACAGTATACTTCCGTGCATTTGGCTGTGCGCGCACATTTTGCGGACAGTGTGCACTGCAACGGTTGTGTATACATTTTTTTCTAGTTGTCTGGATGGGCGTCAGGGTTCTGTGTCCCCCCACCTCACCACTGGAGGGTGGTATGAGTCTAGGGGCAGGGCGATTCTACCACAGAAAAGGATAAAACACAAATCCACTTGAATAGAGGGCTTTATCGTGCAACCATGGCAAGGGGAAGGATGCTAAAAGAAGAAGAGCTGTTGAGTGAATAAGAAACTCAGCATGTGAACACGGCTACAATGATGAACAATGCTACAATGATGGAGATATCTCAAGGGAAGATGATGAACATGTCTGTTACTGTTGCTTGAAGAAGAAAAATGAAAGAAGTGGACAAGAAGGTGGTGTGTGCGACCACTTAAAGGCACACTAGGCAACATTTTTCGGTTAATTTATCAGCTTCGTAGTGACTTTGATGATTAAATGGCTTATTTTGGGGTGAATGAAGGCTCTCTCGCCTGCCTCTAGCATAGGTTCTGCGGTTACAACACTTGCAGTATCTGAAACACCAGGCTAAGGAAACAAAACTGAAAGTAAATGAAATCGAAGTCACATTTATTACTGGCTTGTCAGTCATAATAACGTATGAAAATGATTATCGCTGGTTCCTTTTCTATGGTTTGCAAGTAAATTCACATGGATTGGTGAGAATGTACAACCTTTTTGCTATTTCTTTTAAAAATCGGCAGCTGAAGGGGGGGCTTCGGAGATAAAAAATTGCAGTCTTGCCTGGCATGTCATACTTCCACACTTTGGTGCAAGAGATGTGCATGATTGATAAAGAGAAGCATCACCAGTATCATATGTCTGCTGGGAAGTTTGATGAGTTGGTTCAATATTTCACTGCTTTTATCTGCCGGAAGAACATGCACAACACGCCGGTCACTATACCAGAGAGGCTTGCAGTGAACAGACTGGGAACACACAGTGTGTCCAGGCTGAATCCAGAAGTATGCTAAGAAAGAGTCTGCAGCCAGAGTTCATCATGGATCCATCCCAGTGGCAGAACATTGCAGCGGATTTTTGGCGAATTTGGAACCTCCCTCTCTGCATTGGTGCAATCGATGGCAAACACATTCAGATCAAAGGCCCACCCAATGCTAGCAGAGACTTTTTCACCTACAAGGGGACACATTCCATTGTTCCTATGGCAGCATGTGATGCACACTATCGATTCATGTTGGTCGATATTGGGGCATACGGTCGCAAAAGCGATGGTGGTGTCCTCCAGGAGAGCAAGTTTGGTGCAAGGATCCTGAACTGCATGTTGAGACAGGCACAACAAGCCCCCACAGCCCTTATTTGTTTGCTGCTTACCCTTTGAATCTGAATTTGATGTGGCCATACTCTGGTAAGTCATTGTAATGTTTGTGATTGTTTATAATTTGTAATTGGTCACAGAATAGGTTTGTGAATATGTCAACCGGATATCAATATTTTTACTCTTCTGTCTAGGTCATAATCTCTGTACTGAGCAGAGTGTGTGCTATTACCGCCACAGCCGGGCTTTTCACATCATTGAGAATGCATTTGGGATGGCATCACAGTGGAGGATCTTCAGCTGACCCATTGATTGCAGCACGATGAACACAAACCACATTGTGAAGGCATGTGTCTCTTAACACAATTACCTCACCTGCATAGATGCTACAAGCTAGGGAACAAACTGTTTCATTCCATTTCGGATTCGTTGTTCATCGATCGAATTTGGTGTTGGGTCAAAGGCTGCTTGAAACAAAACCCTCATTCTGAAACAGAGCAAAGTAGCCTATCAGACCACAGGCATGAGGAATATTGACAAGTTAAAGTAGGGGTTCCCAAACTTTCTTGGGCCAAGGACCCCTCATGGAGCAGGATTTTTTTCAAGGACTTGAAGAAGATTTTAAAAAGATTATAGCCATGTATTCTTTCAGATGCTGAACTCTTGATCTAAGAACATATTTTGCTAATACCACAACAGTTTTAAACAGGCATGTTATGGCATATGGCAGTGGAGGAGCAGCTTTAAAAGGACTACTGTGTTAGGCCTACTGTGTTAAAAATACTGTTTGTTTGACATAACTAATAATAACTAATATTCATATTTCTTGCAGTTAACAATAATGCCTAATAAAGGTTTTTTGACAGATTGATGTAATATATAATTTAGGCTAATTTGTCACTAATGTTATGCTGGTGAGAGTAAAGAGCTCAATGCAATTGGGCTTTATACTATCTCTAGTACATTGGTTCTCAATTTTTTTAAGCTCAGGGCACCCCTAGGGGTATCTCTTTTCATCCGCAGCACCCCTAAAATTCTTGCTTTTCACTCTGAATAGCCTACTTCTGCTCTATTTTTTCACATTTACTGTAATGGGCCTTATTGGCAACCTATTTTATTATGATTATCAATTTGTTGTTACATATTATTGCAAGAATTGTGACCACAATATTTAGAAAGATGTTTTAATTTGCAGTCCACTATATAGTTTATTTCTACTGACTTGCATTCACCTCTCAAACATATTTTCAAATTGTCCCAAGCAGTGAAACATCTAATGGATAAATCAGAATTACTAATTCTTAAACAGACACTTCAAAACTACAAGAAGGCATTGTGGCCAAAGTATTTAGAGATACTTTTTAGTAATTCATCAGGCCTATTATTCATTTTATCTGTATTGTGTGTCCACTTATTCATTTCTCAAACACATTTTCATGAACAGAACTGAAGCACCTTGCTGCTGAAGCTCTGGCGAGAGCGTGGAATGGATGTCGAACCCAGTCGAACTCCTCGTTTCTGTGTGGAAAATAGGTCTCCAGCCTTTTTTTTTTTTTGAGAACCAATGTACTAGAGATAGTATAAAGCTCCAGTGTAGCTAGGTGCGCGGTTACGGAGGCTAAGAAAATGTCAGTCTTGGGAAACATGTCAAATGTTTTTGTAGCTACTCTTTGTTGCCACTGCCCTAATTTTGATCTGAATCCATTAATCTTGTCTGTTGCTGTCAGAAGAGTTTAATTATGTCCCTCCATTGTTGTATTAAGTTCAATCATGTGACAAAAAATGTCAGCCAAGTAGGCAAGTTTAAGCCACCACAAATCGTCACTTGACCGTTCCTTGAAGGGAACGTCGTGCTCAGTAGCGAATGCCTGCAGCTCCTCCCTCATTCCAATAACGTAACGTAATAAGAACCTGTTGCCCATTTCATTTCAGAGCTTGCTGAATAACCGTGACTTGAGTGGACGGGATTTGACGAAGTTGACCATTTTTACATCTAACTAGCTTCTACCATCTGCCGACATACTATGCGCTGTTGACAATAATATCCATCCCCCGCCCCTCCTCCCCAGACAAACCGAAATGCATTATGTTTATTACCTTTATCACTTAGCTATTTTGTCTGTCATTTGGAAAGCACTGAACAGAACAATTTTTCCTACTATTACAAATCCCACTGGCAAAAGAAGTTAAAAATTAAGAATTCCGCAGCACCCCTGCACGAGCACCATGGCACCCACGGCACCCCAGCTCTAGTATTTTTCTCCCCATAAAACAAGTTTATACTTTGTAGCAAACTTTTTCACAGACCCCCTGGCAATGTGCTGCGGACTCCTGAGGATCCCCGGACCCCAGTGAGAGAACCAATGCATTAAAGCATTAACTGCAATGTTGTTAATTTGAAAGGTTTGAAACATTAAATTATCAGCAGTGGCATGTTCTTCCAGTGTTTCACACAGGTGCACAGCCATCCGAGATTTCTCTGGATGGGGGCCCTGGAGACGCTGTCAACACTGTCACCACTTCTTCCCTTTGGATGATCTTCCATCGCTGCTGTCAAGCTTGCTCCTTCTTCCCCAGTGACGATTTTCCTCCAGGAGTTAGAATACCAAAAGGCATCCTTGTACTCCCAGTGGGATGAGTTGTAGTTGTAGGCTCCTCCTGCAGGCTTTCATCACTGGCACCCATTCTTGTTGTGACCAGCAAGCTTTCTTCAGTTTTATAAGTATACTTACATAGACAAGGAATTTGACTTCGGTAGGTGTTCTACACATTCAACAAATAGACATGTAGTAGTATACATTCAGTAGACAAATAGTACTTTAGGAACATACTGTACAAAACACAACAAGATAACAATATACATATAGGCACATATCAACATAATATACAAATAATACAAATATACAAATAAGACATAATACACATGGAGTGGGATGTAAAGTGCAAAAAGTAATAGAGCAAATGTAGTGTGCAAGATGCATAATGGAATGATAAAGTATGTAATGTGCAGGAGAAGTGGGTGAATGGTCAAAGTTGGGATGACCTAACTTATCCTCAGTTCAGGAGAGTGATGGCAGTGGGAACGAAGCTTTTCTTGTGTCTGGTTGTTTTTATGCACAGGGATCTGTTGCATGGAGGTTAAAGAGAGTGTGTGCAGGATGTGTATGGGTCTGTAATGATGGGGACATTATCAATATTCTCTCCCCACTTCCTGGCCCTAGTAGAGAACAAACCCTGGAGACAGGGCAGGGGGACACCAGTGATTTTTTCAGCTGTGGGAGTTGTGCATTGTAATCTGCATTTGTCTTGCTTTGGGGCTGCCCCAAACCAAACGGTGAAGGATGGATTCAATGGCAGAATCCGTATGAACGCCGCAGGAAGTACATCCTGACCCCCTTTTAAGGTTGGTGTTGATGTTGGATATCCACTTCAGATCCTGGGAAATGATAGATCCTTGAGTACTTGAGTGCTCACTTTCTGTGTACTCCACGCACTGGTGGGGCGCATGGCCAGTTCTAGCCCTTTGGCTGCCCTAAGGTTGATGTTGGTGCCATTTTTACCACGGCCCATACTCTTCAACAGACTCTTGCCATTGATTGTTATAACACTACAAGTCATGTATATTTTTTATGATTATAGCAGTCTTATGAATGAGTCAGCAGGAGTCATTCAATGTGTACCTAAGCTCTGCTCGTACCTGTGTGGAGACAAGAGGGACAATTCTTTTAAAACGTATAGTGATTTGCACTACTTCCTCTCGCCTTATCTTATTGCCACCTGCTGTGCCCTGCATAACTTTTGAGAACAAAAGAGCAGGTAAATCCTACATGGATCCTTGAGGCCACAACTGTAGAGCAGCGGCTACGTCAACCAAGAGCTTATGCCAGGAATACCACAAATGTAGGTGGCCAAGCAGTGAGAGATGCATTACTAATTACATGGCAGCAAATTTTCCACTGCGCCAAGGTGTGCGTCTTTGAGACATTTATGGCACTAAAACAAATGTCTTATCTAAAGTTGTGTTGCATGTGAATGTGAGAGAGAGAGAGGGAGGGAGAGAAAGGGAGAGACAAAGAGTGAGAGACAGAGGAAAAGTTTTGTACAGAACCAGTAACCAATTTTGAAGCCCTGTAGTCAAAAGGGCCCTGCCTCACTTTCTCTTAAAGGAGAAATCCAGAGTGAATCAGTCAATAGCCTTGTTGTTCAAGGTCACTGAATATTGTCTGTACAAAAAAGAATCAAAGAATTTGATGCAACACAGACCAAATAATAAACTAATAACTACTGTTAACGGAATGGGGCATAGGGAAATGGAACTTAAAGTAAGTCACTGTGTCCCATTTCTTTAGTGTTAGTTGCCGGTTTACTATGCGGTCTATGTTGTATCAAATTTTCTTGTTCTTTTTCCTACTGACAGCACTTTGTGACCTCGAACAACAAGACTATGAATTGATTCACACCGTGTTTCACATTTAAGCATATAGGTACCATTGAATCACTTATCTCCACCGCATTTGACAACCAGAAAAATCTTTTCACACTGAACATGAACTTCAACAGCAACCTATCTGAAGCAGTATTCTGTTTGGTGTTTGTTGACTGGAAACAATAACACAGCCACAACCTTTTATGGCTAGGGAAGGCAAGTGCACAGGTGGTAGGCCTACTATTTACTGTATGCAGTAGCCTTCAAGTTATAAGATTTGTACCAACACTAGGTGATGGCCTAACACAGCACACCTCGGCGGCCATTTTCCCTTATGTATACCACTGCAGTATGTTAACTTTGTTCAGAACGAGTAAACATGTTGCTGGTCACTATTGTGACCACTGGTATAAAGCAACATCATATTTCCCAGAATTTCTATGTGCAGTCATCAGATTTGAACATATCATAGTTAGAGATATTATGAAGACCTTGTACCAACCCTGTTTAGTATTTACATCAAATTCATAAACATACTTCCCTCAGCCCTCACACACCACTTCCACCCCCACCAAAAGGTTATTACTAAGAGACTAAAATTAGCTGATTCATTAGTTACCGTGTACTGCTGGTTGCATTGCCTCAGCTGGTATTGGAAAGTCTTCAGGGGAGTGGTTGGTAGCAGATGTACCCTTGGTGTTTGTGAGAGCAGAATCCTCCTCAACATCATCAGCAGCACTTTTTGATATAAAAGTCCACACAAACTTTAAAGAAATCTGCACAATTCTTTATTAATTTGGCATCAGTAACTTAACTAGCTATGTTGCTAATGTTAACGTTCACTCACCAAGATTCAACATCTCCTCAACACCACCATCATCTATGGTATATGTTTAACGTAATGTCTTCCATCTCCACTTGCTCCATGGTTCTTTGTGGAAAGCTGAAGTCCTCAAGCTTCTCCGTCACCCTCTTGAATAAATCTACATTCTGGTGAATCCATCCGTCTAGGAAGCTATTATGATCAGCCAGAACAGATCAACCATATTCCATTTTGCCATCGCTCAAAAAGTGTCATGAGGATTTCACTGCCATAATGTTTGTCTTTCTGTTAGTGTCTGTCATTATTATGATGCTCAGCCAAAGCTAAGGACTAATCATAGTCTATCATTTATGGTGGCAACTACTGAATGTACTTTTCCTGCATGACCCCTGGCAGTTGGGTTAACCCCTTGAGCTGTGATCTACCCAAGGTCACTTACTTGAATAACTTCCACAGGGGAGTTTTTCCTTGCCCCTGTTGCTCGTGGGTGCTCTATGTTAATGTCTGTAAAGCACCACGATAATTGAATTGAGTAGTTGAATTTTGATAGTTACGTCACACATTTGACCTAAACTGCTATCAGAATCTTCAGTATTTGGCATAAGGTGTTTACAAATGACAGTATTCCGATTTCTTTGGAGTACTTAACCCTAGCACACAAAGCCAGGTTACTTAATATTCCAATCATATTTGCGATACTAAAGTGCATGTAAACACACTCAATGTCAGTATCAGCATAGAAGCGTGCCTGCTATATGTGTCAGTCCTATGATTCTTCTTCTGCTTCATACTGTAGCAGTGAAGCAGTGAAGGACAGTTTAGAGGCCAGATAAGAAAGCCCAAGGCCCAATTAAGCACTGTGAATTTAGTACTTTGCAAAATAATTACGTGTATAAGAAGGTCCCTCTTTTATTCCAACATGTCATTTCACTTTATTTCATCTTTATTTTATGTAGATAATGTGTTACTGTGACTCTGGTTGGTAATACTCAGTTTCAGTCAGAACACAGTGAGACAGATCCTCTCTTCTTACTGTGTGTGCAGCAGGAAAGTAGAAATTATTTTCCATTTAGAGATTCAATTCCTCAGGAACAGTCTTGCCTTTGATTCTTCCTGATTCCTTCAGACCTGGTGCAAATTAAATCCATTTGACTTGCAGATGTTAATAATTCATGCACCTCTCGTGTTGAGCCTTGCATCTATTTGTTTGCCCAGGGAAGAAGTCTGTAAGTAGAAAGGTGTTTATTTCAACAGAGGGATTCAATTTGTGCCGGTCATAAAAAATTATTTATTTATATGTGGCTGAGAGAGTCTCAGCCAACCATTCCTCCTGTTTACCGAACAAATGACGCTAAAGTTCCATCTAATACCTCACTTGATCTGTGAAACTTTGCTTGAGCACACACTATCTGATATGCTCTGTTGCAGATGGTTGTAAGGGCCATGTCAACATGCCACGTCAATAATAATGAGAAATTGCCTGCATAAAGGCTTGTTGGAGGATGGGATTTTTTGATGAACAGGCTACACAAAAAAGTATTTTTTTTACTCTTAACTATTCATTAATATGTCATTCAAGTCATTAATATGTTTTAAAAACAAATACATGTCACAGAAACACACACACACACAGTTTTGGTTTGTTTTTAAAATTCCCTACAACTGTTTGGTAGAACGCCCAATGCATGTTTCTGATGCTGAGAAGCAGTCCATTAGCCTTAAGAGACCTCCATACAATAGATTTCTTTTATTAAAGTTTACTTTCTCTTACAAAGCACGAATGTAACAGTACCAGAGCCTAGTCTCTAACAGGGTACCGGTAGACAGTCAGTCGTTTAATCTTTTAGATCTCCTCCTCTTCCAGCTCCGTTTGGTATCAGAAAATGAGTAGCCCTTTAAAATCAATGAAACAGACATGATAAATGTGGGGAGGGCCAGTTTGTTTCTCTTCTCAAAGGCACAGAACATGCTGCTCCTTCATCATCGGAGTCTCTCTTCTCTCTTGTTGCTAGTAAACCAAGAGTCTTACAATAAAGTAAGAAGAATTTCATAAACCTGCAGATACAGTAGTCTGTGAAGAGTTTTGTTTTAAAACACTATAGCCACCGTTTTTCAGATATATGAGTGGATCTACACATGGGATGCTTTTACATAAAAACAGCATAATTGAAGTCTGAACTTTTGAATATTAAAAAAATGGAATTATAGCATTTTGGAACCAAACTCTTCATATGTTCTCATGAAGTGTATACATGTAAAAGTAGCCTGTGTGCATTGTGCACACTCTTCAGGTATGTAACAAGTAAGTAATTAAGCATTTATGTGTATTGCCCAGTTTGTGAAATAAATGGACACTCAAAGCACCTCACATAAAGATGAAGACAAGACAAAGACTACGCCATGCTTTCTCAGCTATATGGTATTCAATGGTAAATGTATATTTTTGTCTTACTCAAAACTGCACCAACTGATGTTGGTTTCAAATGAAAATGTATACAAAAAACAGACCCTAGATTATTGTTGGACAGAGATTTCATAATTGTAATCCAGTGCTTTTGTAAGAGTTAACAGAGTTAATGGGCCTTTGCTTTTGCTCAGCCCAGTGCCTTTAAGAATGAAGAAAAATGAAGTGTTACAGCTTGTATCATTCCAGTCCCTCTATGTATGCATAGCTAACACCAAAAACTTGGAAATTTGAACTTGTAATTAATGGTTTATTAACACTGACATCTGCACTAATTAACTTTAATGATGATGTTTACATTTATGGGTATTTATTGTTATTTACTTCTATATAGTCATTACAGTATAGCCAAGTTGTTTATCAACAAATGCCAAAATTATTTTCTTAAAAGACTGTAATTAGATTGGGACATGAGCTAGCCACACAGCATAAAAGCATTTTTATAATGACTTATAATTTTATTGACCACAGCCTAAGTAAGTTGTGCAATTTAAAAAAATAAAAAATAAAAAGTTTACATCGTAAAATTTAGCAACAAGTACAATTTGTTTCAATATAGTATTTTTGCAATGTATGTACCTTTGGATAAAAGCATCTGCCAAGTAAACATAAACACAAATACACACAAAAACACAGACACATACATGAGCTAAACACTTTAAATACATCTGCTTGAGCCATACAAGCATGCTTTGGAGATGCCACACCATCAGCATTTTTTTCATTCTCCTAAACAGCCTGTCTGCATGTGGGTGACTTTGCCTCCAGGTGCCTGCAGCTGCTGTTGCCACCCTGCACCACCACGATAGGCAGGAGAGGAGAGTACAGCCAGACTAGTCTGCCCTGATAACACATTTTCCTCCTGAAGACGCTTGATAACACAAGAGGGAAGGGCTGTTTTATGAAGACCATAAAGTCACAATGGACTGGACAGCCAGAATCCATGCGATAATCTTCCACACACATATAAAATGCTTTTAAGGAAATTGCCCTGTAAAAATAGAAAGAAAGGCAATGGCAGAGAGAAAGGGAGCACCATGTGCGTGAGAATGCATGTCCTCCATGGTGCAGGTACCAGATATGGCTGACCTGAGAGCACTTCTAACACAAACACTAAATGAGTCCAATGCAACCCCACATGCAATATTCCAGACTGTGTCCAGAGGGCGCTATCATTCAAAGCATAGGTTGATACCAGCCTGGATGACTCACACTTCATCCTGTTCATCCTGTGACAGTTTCAGACTTTGCACACAAACATCGTAAGCACTCACACATACACACCAACACACACACACACACAAACAAGCATGAAGCACCTCTTACAACAACTCCTCCATCTCATTTCCCAAACAACAACAACAACAACAAAAGATAACAAAAGCATGGTGGTTCCATTCAGGTGGAGGCTACATCAGCAGAGCTGCTATCATGGGACTGTTTTGACTCTGCGCAGTGACAATCCTCCATTAGTTCACCCTTGCTCTCTCTGTGTGGGGCCTGTTGCTGCACTCTCGGGCCTTATTCACATAGCAATCACCGCGTTCATGGTCCGTAACCGTTGCTGTCTGTTCAGCGTGGGCGTCTGTGTATTCACATCAGAGAGGGTCTCCTGCGTATCCACACACACACACACAGTCTCTATAATCTGTTGGATTTGATATTGAACTGCCCAACTGTGAACCCCCTGCACACCCACCCACCCACAGACCCCCCACCCTACATTGCAGTGAATTGTTTGTTTGTCGGCATGTGACCGTGCACTTGCATGTGAATGACAAGTGTGAGTAGGAGAGAGAAGGAGTTTCAAAGAGAGAATGTGTCCTTGTGTGTGTGTGTGTTTAGGTGTATATAGATATATGTAATTAACTGCACATTTGTGTGTAAATCTGTGTGTCTGCATGTGTGGGATATATGTAACTAAATGCAAATGTGTGTGCGTGTGTGTGTTTGTGTGCGTGTGCTCACTTGAACTGTAGGAGGAGATCCTTGGTATAAACAGCAGCTCTTAGCCCGGAGCTGGAGTCTCCAGTCTGACTGGTCGTGAGCGCCCCGCTGTGCCTCCCTGTCAAAGCCCACTCTTCATGGCCACACCAATGAGAAACGGCAATCTCCCAGTCATACCATATGCTCCTAGGACTGCATTATGAACACAGGGGGGAACCACTTCTCTGTCCCCCACTATGCTAATAACTACCACAGGTTTCACACCGCACTATGTACACACACACACCACACAAACACAATCACATACCACCCTGCACCACACACACACACACACACACACACACACACATTTACACAAACACATCTATACACCATCACTCCCTCACATTCATTGGCACACTCTACTCATTTCCTCTATGGTAATGAAGGCCACAGGTTTCATACACAGCAACTCCACTCATCCACACAAACCACCTTAAACTATTACCTTCTCTCCCACTACAGTGAAGCTCACCACAGGACAAACACACACCCACATACACATGTACACACACCAATCCCAAAGACTATGCAAGCAGTGCTAGTGTGACTGAGGCAAAATGGGGGAAAGCTCTGGAAATCTCTGAGCGTTTCTCCGGCAATTTCCAGGGGACTGTCCTCAAAGGCAGAAGAGCGATGGGGCTGATAAGAAACTCCATTTCAGCTGCCCCCAAAAGGGCACTGGGCCCAGATTTATCTGCACTACTGCCAGATGGCACTGCTGCAGCCACCGCCCGCCTGCCCGCAAAACAATAACACCAAGACCAATCAAAACGATTTGATATCCTGATTGTAACCACAAACGCTCGTTAATCTTCCCACTGGGGAAAGCGATCAGTAATTTATTAATAAAGTGCAATTGGTGCTCTATGGAGAGTGTTCTAAACATTAGCGATATATTATCCAGTGTTTCTGCGGCTCATCTGGTATAGCATCTGGTGTAGTGAGGCGCCAAGAACACTAATATATGTGATTCAATTAGTACTCATATGGGCTTTATCTGTACTTGCCTACAGATGAACTGCAGAGAGGGAGAGAGAGAGAACTTTTGAGAACTACTCAATATACTCAGTATTTGAATTCTCCATATTGCAGTGTTAAGCCTGATGAATGACATTCTCTCTTCTGTTTCAGTTTATAGAGCTTCAGATCAAAGCCTCTTGAAGAAATACAGATATTGCACTGCATATATATTCACATAATTGGTCAGCTATAAGGACTTTAAGGACCTGTAATTCAATAAATAAATTCACATCAGATAGACTGGATCAGTTGGGTTGCCTAGATACTGTGTGCCTTTGGGTGTTTGTTTCATTTGAGAGACAGAGAGAGAGATGGAGGAGAGGTAAAGAGGTGAAGACTTAGAGTGAGAGAAAAAGATAGAGAGCAAAAGAAACAGAAGGGGAATGAGAGAGAGAGAGAAAAAGAAAAGAAAGAAAGCGCTCTGTGCCTGTACTACTGTGGCTCAGCCTTCCACCTTAAAGAGATTCACTGCCTCCATCACCATGGAAACCATCTGGCTGGAAGCAGTGGCAGAAATACCTGTTGCAGCATCTCTCTCCCTCTCTCTCTCTTTCCCTCTCTCTCTCTTTCTCTTTCTCTCTCTCTGTCTCTCTCTCCTTTTCCCAGCATCTCTTCTGAGGTACTGCAACAGGGCACACTGACCAGAGGCAGGGCTTTTAGCTAAACAATACGCCCCCATCACAAGCCAGCCCATAACATTATGTGAAATATGTGTCTGAACATTTGTGTTCTACATTGTGAAAGAACAGAATGTCACCGGTCCTGGATATCACTCTAATTTGTCTCAAATGTATGAAAGTAGGAGAGTCTATGAAAGTGGAAGAGCTTTTCCTAAGAGAAATGCACATGCCAGATGGGCTGTGCCGGGCCAGATAATTCCCAAATGTTTTTTTTTTCTTTTTGTCATTAGCCAAACTCATAATACATCATAACCTTATCTAGAGACTTGTGCGTCTCTAAGCAAAAATGGAGCAGGGTCTGGACGCCTCATCTCCTAAATAATTTGGGCAATTTATCTCGTTGTGAAGAGAGGAAATGAGAGGCTGAGGAAGTTGTGCTCCTTCTCTACACTGGGTCTTTAAATTACCATGCCCACGCATTCCTCATTGGCTAGGTTTCTGAATACTACTCCAGACCAGACCTGGGCCAGTTCCTGTCCGGATGTGATGCAGACCTGCAGTATGGTCATATCCCAGCTCAGGAGGGCATGCTCTATTCCCATTAACTCGCCCAGGCATCTCTGGTGCAACTCGATTGCGCTGCATATTACACAAGTGTAATTTTCTGCCGTGCGGTGTGTCAGGGTGTCCTTGACATTTGGGCGAGCGTAATGATACGGAGCACACTCTCCACTGTGTGGCAGCCCACTGCTAATCGTCTGGTTAATCTGTAGGTTTCTGTGTGCTGGGGGATGGGGAAGGGCACAAGCTGCTGCTGAGGAAGCCTTTCTGTGGACAGCCTCACTCACACAGCAGTTACAGAAATGCATTCATCTTTTAAAGTAGCCATTTTTTTAGATCCACATGTTCACTTTTAGGTCCAAAAAATGAATTGGTCCAGTTCTGTGTTAGACTGCTAGAACAAGCAATTGTAAATCAGCATCTGCATAAAAACTGCATTTCTTTCTCCACTGACATGACATATAATGTTATGGACATATTCTTACACCTTACACCTTGTTACTACTAGAAAAAGCCTTTTTCTAGCTGTTCTAGCATCAGGTTGCTGGTAGTTTTCAAATATTTATTATTTCAATAGGATGTCAGTGCCTTTATTGCAGAATTACCGTTCCACACTTTTCTCTATTATATTTGTCAGTGTCTTTTATGTGTCAGTGTCTTTTATCTAGTCAGCTAAAAAGACACTGATGACATTTCCAACCAAGTTGGACCTTTCATTTGGTTTACAATAATAAATACATAATGACATTATTATCAACCGTTATAGTGCTTCCCACTTTATAGCATGTAATATGATGTTTATGTGTATTAGCATATAAATAGTATTTAAGTTGTGTTAATATAATGTCATTATGACATTCATATCATTTAATGACACCTCTCTGTGTCATTACAAAAAGAAGTATACATGTTAAGCATATTAAGTAATAAATATTCTCGTATTGAAATGTATTGAAAACGTATTCAAAGGAAGGTATTAGCCATCAATGACCTTGAAGTCCCATGGCTGATTGAAGTTGCCGTGTTTTTCTTTTTTGTATGAGTTCTCATTAAAGTCCAGAGAGAGATTGGAGCTCTAGCGTGTGCACCAGGGTCATCTATCAAATTGCGACTTGATCGGGCTGCAGATCAATGCAATCACTGGTCTTTCACAGCCATTCTGGTGGCCTTCCAAAACGGCCTTCATAAGGCTGGCTGGGGAAAGTCACAGACCAAGTAACAAAACAAGAGGTATTACACTGGCTCTGGCAATCAATAAGATGATATTTATAGCACCCAACATGTGAATGGAGATTACCTTTGGTTTGGGATTGAAGGTCAACTCTATGACCGCAAGCAAATTGATGTGATCTCATAGTTTTCATGAAAACTATTATTTTTGTAATACTTGCATCCCTACTTCAGCAAAGCAACAGTAATACTTAACAACTTGTTGCCTATTTTTCAGATGTTGTGCTTTACCCATGGATAACTCATACATTTATCATTTTCACCAGCTATTTAAGATGTTCAGAAATACGCCAAAACTGCTGTTGTTTGATCTATGTATAAAACATGCAGTGAAATCAATTCCCTAAAGTTTTTTTTTTTTTGAAGCACACAAATTTAAATCATATCTCAGCAAGATCTAACAATCCCATGAGTCTTCATTGAAAAATTCAGTCTCTTCGGGAGCGCGGGCTTTTCCCTTAAGTCTCTCCAACCTCTCACTAACTCACATGGCTGCCCATTAAACCACATGCTGCCCCTCGTCTGTCTACTGTGTGTGCATAAAAGCACGTGAGATAGAAAGCGACCATTTGAAGTTGAAATATGTTTCTCTTTTGGGAGCGCCGGCCCCTTTGCAATTTATTGTGGGAAGAACGGAGACAGAAAGTGAAGAGGTACAAAAAGCAGAATAAATTTCCATTTAATCTGTCGATATAGAGTCATCTCTCCATGGGTTCCCTTTGATGTGAGATGCGATGCCTTAGATGCCTGTCACTAGGTACCGCCGACTGTCGGCCCATTTGAAGCTGGAAAGATGAAGTGAGGAGATTCACTCAGGCACACACACGTGTACAAGTAACAATCTCACCTGGAGTTTTCGTTCAGGCACACACACACGTACAAGCAACAGTCTCAGTCGCAAGTGTGTATACGCATGTAAACAGACACACACAGGCACACAGATATAAACTCTCTCCCCATTTCTCTCTCAAACAAAGTCATGCCCACAAAACAAGCACACATGCACAATCTGACTCTCTCTCTCTTTCTCTCTCTCTCTCACACACAAACACACACACCAGGCCACCTGCTCCAGCCTGTTAGGTGTTTTATTATCAGGTGACACATATGCATATTCTCTCACACTTGGATCTGGAGTAATAACAAACCCAAGGCAGCACGTGGAAATACAGACAACTACAACCACTTCAGCAGCTGACACTGTGGCACACATGACACTGAGGAAACAATTAAGTGTTGTTATGTGTAGACATGGTTAGACATTTTCTCCATAGCAATTTCTCCCTGTATTGTAATCACAGGGCAATGTGATTACATTGATGATGATTAAGTCAATGAGGTAAGTAGATCACTGCCATACTGACCCCTCTGTCAAATGATGCATTTGTTACAGATTTACTTCACATCAAACTACCTGTTGTTACAGTATATGTCATTATCATTCCACAGTCAATCACATTCAATCACCTACCATCAATTACGTTAATTATGTACTGAAATTGAAATATTGCTATTTGAGATGTTTTTTATGTGAAGTCTAACTCTGTACATGAACAGTGTTTATGCATTGTATAAAAAATGGGTGTGAGTGTGTGCTCTTCACATAGTCATAGTGCAATAAAATTCATGCGCTAACTTCCTCATAGCTCAGCTCCACTGTAGGTCCAAGCAAAGCTCATTAAAATGGTGTGGGCATCACAGTAAAGATAACCTCTGCCGCAGCCCAGGAGATTGTATTAAAATCCCACACCCAACGCCACACCACTTCATGAGATAGCACCGGGCGCCATGCACAGAAGCAATAAGGGGAAAGGGCTGACTGCCTGCACAGCTGGAACAATGAAACCCCAAAGAAATTAAACTCCACAAATGCTTGGCATATTATTCTGTTGCATTGGTGCTGTTTATTCCTCTGAGACTCCTGTCCCTCTGGACATATCTACATAAATAATACTGTAAGCACATCCAGTCTATTTAGGCTGCTATGTTTGATTTTCAGGGAAGAGTCCTACTGTCAGTCAGACTGCTGGCTTTTGTTGCCGGCCTCTCTCTGACAACAATAATAAGGCCACATTTCAGGCATTTTGGCTTTGAAAGCTGATGAAAAACATAACAACAATCGTGTGCAGATTATGGCCCATGAATGGAAAATGGCCAAAATTGCACAAAACAGCCTACACAAATGTATCTGTGTGTGCGTGTGTGTGTTTTCCTGTGCTTATTTGTCTGATGGCATTTGCACATGTGTATGTGATGTGTCTATTGGTATGCTTTCTGAATATGAACCAGTGACATGGAGTTCTTAACTGAACGCTGTTTGTTTTGATGACTCAAACTGACGCAGTGTGGCAATTTTGGCCTGAAGAAATGACAAGATGTCAAAATGTAAGTGCCAACACAGAAGTCTTCAACTGAGACCTGAAAAGGTCTGACATGCCCAATATATATATATATATATACACACATATTAGACATACATATTTTATATACATAAAATGTAATCTGGATACTGACTTACAGTTTTCAGCACTTGGACCTTGTTAATTCTCACTTGACGAGGTGTCTGCACATGTAAAGCTTTTTCATAAGTACCTATCACTGTTCTCTGGAGTACAACACAGCCAGGGAAGAAGGCAACAGCCATTTCTAATGCAGATCTTGGTGTACAGATAACATGTTTTCAGTATCTGATCATGCATTGCATTGGTTTCATCGTGTGTGTGTGTGTGTGTGTGTGTGTGTGTGTGTGTGTGTGTGTGTGTGTGTCTGTGTGACAGAGAGAGAGAGAAAGATAGAGAGAGAGAAATAAACAAAAAAACATACAAGTTAATGTGTCAAAGTAGATTTTTCAGATAATAGAAAGTCTTGGAAAGACTGCATTTCTCTTTTCAAACCCTTCCTTTTTAGGACACTGCAAAGGTTGTGAATTCTGCAAAAAACTTTCAGCCTCTCCACACCACGACATCTGTATAATATCATGAGATAAATGAAATTCTCGGAGTTCTTTTTCACTTATGACTGAAAACTAATTAAGTGAAAGTGATTCCAATTTGTTCATGTTTTTGCACTCAAAATAACTAATTGCTCATCCGTTTTTCATCTTTATGTAGACACCACATGTTAGTGTGATTGCTGCATTCTTGCCTCTCCCTCCTCCATCATTCACAAGTGTACTCCTGTGACCTCGGACCATATAGACGTGTACATTAACTCACACATGCGCTAATGTGAAGTGAATGGAAAACGACCCATTGCACATTTTAAAGGGAGTCGCTCAGTCACCAGTACTGCCTGCCTACTGGGATGCCGTAAATCAGGCCTGAGATTTGCTGACGCTCGAGTGTGTGGCCCCAGGACGAGCAGCATGCCTTTCGTTTGACCCAGAATAAAGATGCATAATAGCCCCCCCTGCAAGCCCCCACCCTTTGAGAAGTACAATTAATTTTGATTGTCACCATGACTAAATGTTACAAAGGGAAGCTGAAGTACTACATCATGTCACCACGCCATGCCCTCCTGCATTATTTTTATTTAAGAGTGTGTGTGAGTGAGTGTGTGTGTGTGTGTGAGACAGAGAGGGAGATGAGGATGGTGTAGGCCTATATATGGACATGTTAAGTGTCTGTACTTTATGTCTGTGTGTTTGCGTGTGTGTGTGTTAATGTGACTTTCAAAAACTGCAGTCCTGCTGAAAAAAGAAATTGCACCGACAAGGCAAATGTTGATTCATCTATTTGCATGGAGAAACGATATAACCAAAGTCACCTTAGTTGTGTGATCTATTAACAGTGAACCCCTGGCTCACCAATGCAGTAGTATTGAATACATCTTTTACTACCTCCATTCATGTTTCCACTTATGATTAACATTTTGTCATTATGATGATGCATGTTTTAGTGTTACAGTAGATGTGGTCCATTTTCAGACAGTGCCTCATACAAAGACATCAAGTGATATGTCTTCATAGTTCCAGTACTATGATTATGGTATAAGAACACCCAGATTATGGAGAGTCCAGATTCCCCCGCTCTCTTGACCTATAATCAGAATCTCTGTCTGGTGACAGATTCAATTCATACTGTCAAATGCAAATGTTATGATAGGCTATCCCAAGACCAATAATATGCACTATGTGTGGTGATTTGTATGTCATATATCAGAAATGGTGTGCCAATGCTCCCAGCAATTGTAATGTGTCCTGATATAATGCTCTAGTATGTTTTCCACCTAATATGCAAAGAGAAGCAATGACAGAGATAACCAGGAGAGAGCCCCAAATTTCATGCATAATGACTTTCCTCAATATGAAAATGACACGCAGCCTATCAGAGCCATAGATATGCATCTGTTCTCCATTCACGCTGGGCTGGTTACCTTCTGCAGTTACAGCTGATGATATGATTACAAGCAATATGGTTTATGGATTGTATCATCACACATTAGCCCAGCTCCACAGGCTTTGTTTGTGTTGCCTGACAATTGGCTTTATTAGTTTACCGATATAATAAATCCAATTCCCAGGTCATGAAACCAATTTGAAAAGTACAGTGAGGCATTGGGAAGTTAATTGCGGTACACAGCAGGGTTAATAAGAATGCCATTCTCAATTACATGCCCCTCACAAACACTATCTTCAGGTGCAGGATGCGGGCTTGGTTTGCTGAGGAAACGTTGCAGTCATGGGACTTCTTGGAGAAGCCTCAGTACGTGTCCTTCACAATCACAACACCAATCAATATGAATGTCACATCATCATTATTTTGTATCAGGTATCTCTCTGTTTTGTTAACTCTACTTAACTCAAATAATATACTTGCATTTTAGGTATTGACGAAATCTAAATTCAGAAGTAATTGAAACAAATGAAGTTTCAGGAGTTCCAGCTTTCAGTTTTCAAGATTCTCATTTGACATTTGAGGACAACCTAAAATGAACTAACTGCTAACAAGGCTGTACATAATGTTCCATCCAACTATATTCGCAAAAGATTTTGAGTAAAAATTCTTGGCAAGCCAGTGCACAAAAAGTGACACAACTTGTCAATTCCATAAGCTTGGTCGAAAAAGACTTGCTATCCTTACATCAGCAGTTTAAATCAAATGGTGGCAAATTAAACTAATCTTACCTTAAAGCATGTAGAATTTTGAATGATTTTCATTAGTGAAATCTGTAACGCTGGTTGCTGTTTATTTCTTAATTGGTTTGGATCTAATTTTTCTCAGTTTTCTTTTTTCACAAGACTAATGAGGACAAATATCTGAGCCAGTACTCTGTTGATTACTATTTTTTTTAAGGATCACAGTCATTGTTATAAAGAAATAACAAGCAAATATGAACATCACACCACTTCAAACTGTATGTAGTTAGCTCAAAACATGATGTAGAATCAGAGTTTCAGAGGATTTCATCAACTCGGAAAACATTTGTGTCAGTGTTGTCAAGTAGGATTGACATAATTATGAAAACAGCTGTCAAAGTGAGATCTTGTGAGACTTTTACTTTTCATCTTACACATGCTGTTATCCAAAGAGAGTTACAAGTGAGGAACAGCTCTCAGGCTTATGTAGGACTTTGCACTGAGGAGAGGAAGAAGAGAGTAAGAAGAAAGATATAGTGAGAAGAAGCAGAACTATGCACTTCGGCAAAGCCCAGGGGCAGTGAAGAACTGCACAGTTAGGGTGGGTTTGGCATGGGGCTAGCAGACGATGTGCTCCCAGTGCAAAGCTAATTTAGAGTTCCCATAATAAGTCTTTGAGCAATGTAGCCTCTTTTTTTTTCTTACAATGACCTTTGATAGACTCCCATTATAAAATGCATTACATACTAAAAATTCCCCTCTTGCTGTTCTGTACATAGAGTACCTCTGGTAGTTCCTTAAAGGCCAGGTCAATGAAACACAGCTTCCCACTCAAGAAGCTAATTTCTGTTTTATTCATTTTCCATGGCATGCTTCAATGCACATGATTATACATTGCTATCAGAAATGTGAATATATGTTGAAAGAGCCCCATCATGACAATTCAGAGGCTTTAACTTGTGATAAAAAGTAAATAAATGAATCATTGGGGGTGAACAGAGAATCTGCTGACATGAATTAGAATAAAGTCATTAACATTTTAAATACACAGAGATGATTCCAGGCAGCTTGGATGCATATTAATAGCTTGTGTTAATATCACACGCTACACTGTATGCCAAGCTGCACTGCAATGCAGGGCTCTGGTCACCAAGCATCAGTACTAGAGGCTGATGTCATGTGATGCATGTCTCTTTTACTCTCTGTGGATGTAAGTAAGTAAACATTGAGTGTCTTTACATGCACAGTTTTTCCCAATCAGACTGAAATTAGGCTAATTGAATATTCCACCTGAACAGTTTCATCCACGTTTAGGCTACACGTCTCAAGCATTCAATCCGTTTGTCACCTTCTGACGTGCACAGTGGTTTCTCACAGTCTTCCTGTTTTTTACATCCATCTGACGTTCCTTGACTAGCATCCCTTAGCCTGCTACCAGTCATGGATTAAATGATCTTCATAAAACAACTTTGTAACAATAAAGTTGTTTAGCTCGATACAAGGTCTGTATTGTGCTCCATTAAGATTATGAGACAGCACTTGTATAATCATCACAATTCTGTCTATTTTCACCCACTTGGTTAGCTAACATTAATGTTAGCAAGGTCACTGCTTGTTAATTAGCATATGGAAGTATGTTGGTTGCTTGCTAGCATGCTATCTAGGTTTGTATGGTAAGATAAGTGAAAATACAAACATCTTTGAAGACAGCTGAGAGTGATATTATGACTGGTGTTTTTTGTTGTAGGTGTTTGCTTGCCTAGAAAACTTATTCTGAATAGGTGTTGTTGTCAGTGAACAGGCTATAAAACTCTTGGTTAAGTTTAGGCTACAGACACTCAGCATTGAAAAACTGACGCTAATTATCTTGGCAACATTCTCTAACAGCAGTTGTGTTGTCATCATTTGTGTCTAACAAATTGTGAATTTGTTTGGCGAGCTAACCGACCACCATCTCCGACCATACTTCTAGCCAATGTCCAATCTTTGGAAAATAAGTTGTGTGAGTTGCATGCAAAAGTCTCCTCTCAGAGGGAAATGAGGGACTAACATCATCTTCATACAGAAACTTGGTTGTCGACAGATACACCAGACCGACATAGACTGTCAGGCAGGGTCTCAGGTGGGGCTGGTTCTTGGATGATAGCCTGGGCTATACGGTCGTCCAGGGTCCACTGGATGGGGCTGACGAAGAGACGGGTCGGAAGGATGGGCTCGTTGGACTTAGGTGAGTCGTCGTCTCCGTCTGATCTGCCTCCGGTGACCACTGGAGCGTTTTCGGTTTTCCCCAGAGCAGATTTGTGAGCGGTGCTACTACTAGGCTGTAATTGTGAATGAATCTTCGATAAAAATTCGCGAATCCCAAAAGTCTCTGCAGTTCCTTTACTGACGTAGGAGTTGGCCATTTGAGTACCGCGTCGACTTTCCCCTGGTCCATCTTGACGCCCTGGGGGGAAATGTGGTAGCCCAGAAACTGTACTTCACGGACGTGGAAAGTACACTTCTCTGCCTTAAGGAACAGATGATGCTCATGCAGCTTACGGAGTACTAGGGACACATGATGGCGATGTTCGGCCTCGTTCCGAGAGTAAATAAGTATATTGTCAATATACACCAGAACAAAACAATGTTCTCCCGGAACACCTCATTCATGTACCCCTGGAACACGGAGGGAGCATTGGCTACGTATCCGAATGAGGTTATACGTGCTCCGTAGATCCAGCTTCGTGAACATCACTGCCCCTTGAAGTTGTTCCATAGCGGCAGGAGACATGGACGGGCGGATGTATCCTTGCCGGAGAGCCTCTTGGATGTATTCATCAATTGCCTTTTGCTCCGGCAAGGACAGCGAATAAACTCTGCCTCTAGGCACTGGTTTACCGGGCAGCAGGTCAATGGCACAATCCCAAGGTCAATCCCAAGTTGTGAGGCACGTGTGGGACAAAAAACATCGGCGTAGTGACGGTACTCGCGTGGGATTGCGGTGCTACGTGCAGAAGGGGGACTCTCGACCGAGGTGGTTCCCAACACCAGTGCGGAGTGCTCACTCGAGGACCTAGGGATAGGGAGACAGGATAGACACTTAGAAAAACATTCATTGCCCCATTTTTAAATTTCCCCGGTAGCCCAATTGGCCACTGGGGCATGTTGCACTAGCCACGGCTGACCTAACTCTATGTCGACCATGGCTCCTTCGAGAACCAGAAGTTCAATACTCTCCTTGTGAGAAAACCCCACTTGGAGACTGAGAGGTCCTGCAACATGTCGAATCATTCGGGTGATGGGGCGACCAACAATAGAATGGACAGTGTAGGGTCTCGGACAGTGAAGACGTTGGAGGTGCAGACGACACGACTTAATAAACAAATTGGGATTTATTTACAAACAGTTAAACAGAATACAATTAAAGCCAATGTCCGCTACAAATAGCGGAGGATAAAGAAGTTCTATAAAGCACAGAAGACACAGGACGGAACTAACACACAAAAGATCGCAAAAACTAACACAGGCACTAACGAGGGGAAACAAAGAACCAAGGAGACAAACGATACCAGTAGGAAGTCCAGAAACGCGGGGGGCAAAGTAATCAGAGTTTGCAGGAGACGACAGGTAACACGACTGACGCGGAGTAAATCCAAGGGTGGATTGGCGAGGCCAGATATCAGGGAATCAGAGAGAGACACTTAAGTAACGTGGAGACCAGGTGAAGGCAATCAATAAACAGGTGAAGGTGAACGTGCACTAGGAAGTGGCTGTGAACGGGAAGACGAGCTGTGGTTTGTGAGGCGGAGTGAGGGGACGTGGTTGTGGCCAGGTCTGATGCAGACCTGACATAGACAGATCACACACTAAAAGAACTACACGCAACAATCACCAAAGCAGAGAAAACTTGCATCCAGAGGCTGTTTTTATCTTCGCTGGCAATTCAGGCCATGTACACATGTAGGCGGGTATTTTTACAAACGCACATTTGCTGTCCTCTGTTTTCTAAAAACTCTTGGGTCCACACACGACTGTTTTAAATATATTCACATCCACACAAAACCGCAGAATTTCGCGGTAACAGGCTTCTCAGTTGATCCATGCTGTTAATTGTCTGACATAAACAAGAGCATACATGTGACGTTTCAGCATCAATTGTTGCAGTTAGTGATGTTTAAAAACGTAAAACTCTGGTTATTGATATCCACACTGAAATGCCAAACAGGAATTCTTCCAAATCTTCACTTTGGTCGGAGTTTTTCAAATTCTCCGTTTCAAAGGAGATAATCCTGCGGTTATGTGTGGATGACAGGCCAAATCATAGAAAAATATATTCGTTTTGTCAGATACCCGGCTACGTGTGGACAAGGCCTCATTCATTGACTACATTACTATACACTTCGTATCCCGAATATGAGGCTTATCCCGGATTTATCATATTTGGGAGGAAGTGTTTACATGAATGCAGATAAATCAGGTCACTAATATTCATGTTTACATGATAAATACTAATATTGTGGTTACTGTTTACAACAATCTTTGTGGTGTTCTCATTGAGAATTCTAAAAAGCGCCGCTTGATTGTCTTGGCGCTTATCAGGATTCCATCCTGCATGTCAGATTCTAGAATCTTTCTCCGCAACTGTCAGAAATCAGGATAAGGTGCTTACATGCTTTCTTTCGGAGTACTCCACCTAGCATATCCCAATTTCTCAGAAAGCGGGTTTGGGCTTATTCAAGACCGCATACTAGATCACTGCTACTCTGCCTTCCACGATGGATTCAAGACCCTCCTCCGCCCACCATTTGGAAATTCAGATCACTCTTTCTGCTCCTGCCAACTAATAGACAGAAATGGAAGCAGAGCGTACCCACTGTCAGGACGGTTTTGGTGGTGTTCTGAGGAATCAGACAGTGCATTATAAGACTGGTTTGATTGTGATGACTGGGGTATGTTCCATTATGCATCAAACAGTGACATAGACGAGTATACAGAGGCAGTCGTACAGTGTGTGGAAGATCCAACAAAAACAGACTGGGCATGTCCTAATCAAAAACCATGGATAAATGATACTATAAAAGCTGCTCTCAGGGCCCACAATTGCGCTTTTGTGTCCAGCGACAAGGAGCTGGAGAAAAAATATGACCGGTGGAAAACAATCAAAGCAGCAAAACAAGATTACTGGCATAAGATTGAGGAGCAACTAGAGGCTAGTGATTCAAGGCATGTGGCAGGGACTAAACATGATTTCTGATTTTAGAGAAAAGAAATATGAGGTCCAAGTCTTGCACTCTTCAATCCCAGCTGAGCTAAACAGCTTCTATACCCGCTTTGAGGTTACCACTGACCCTCCAGAAAGAACCCCCTCCATCACTAACCTCTCAGCTGATCCAGACCTAATGGTCATAGAGGCTGATGTGTGGAAAAACTTGTCAACATTGTCGGGAATTTTGTAGAAACAAGTAATATATGTATGTGTGTATACAGAAAGAGGATAGAGCATGCAGCAGAGTGTTGTGCTATAAAAAGAAACTGTGTTGAAACCATGTTTAGAGCCTCATCGTAAAAGGACAGAGACTGAGGCCTTGTGTAGGATTGGCTCAGTGCCAGCTACATCATCTACTAGCAGGAGTACTTAAGATAGATAGATAAGGTGTAAGGTTAGAATGGTTAGTAAGATCAGAGTGGTTAGAATGGTTGAAGATTACCACTGTTATAACCATTCTCTCGGTGAACGCAATAAAGACTTGGTTGAACAAGACAAACTTCTCTGCTATTTGGGTTTTTCCAAGAAACTTCTCCACAACATCCACAAAGCAGCAGGGCCTGATGGGATACCAGGTTGTGTCATCAGAGTATGCTCAGAGCAGTTGGCTGGTGTGTTTGTGAGTAAATGTTTTGAGAGACTTGTGAGGAACATAATTTGCAGCATGATTCCACCTACTCTGGACCCTCATCAGTTTGTCTACAGACAGAATAGATCCATTGATGATGCCCTATTACCATCGCACTGCATTCCTCCCTGACACATCTGAAAAAGAAGGATACTTATGTAAGGATGTTGCTCATAGACTACAGCTCTGCCTTCAACACCATTGTCCCCAGTATACTTGACAGTAAGCTCAGGTGTCTTGGTCTACACACCAGTCAATGCAGCTGGATCTTGGACTTCTTGTGAGGGCGACGTCAGGTGGTGAGAATGGGCTCCATCAATTCAAACCTCTTGACCGTTAACACTGGAGCTCCTCAGGGTTGTGTCCTGAGCCCTCTCCTTTAGTCCCTGTACACTCACGACTGTGCAGCTATGTATAGCGCTAATATGGTCATTAAGTTTGCTGATGACATCACTGTAATTTGCCTGATTACCAACAATGATGAGACAGCCACACTTTCACTACAACACTTTCCACCTTTTTTATCACACACACACACACACACACACACACACACACACACACACACACACAGACTGAACATTGGGTAGGCCCTTTCTTTTTTTGGATTGGCTGGTAAGTGACAAGCTCGACTGACCTCCAGCGGAGACACGCTTGTTCATAGTGTGGCGCTAATATGCCGCGGCCAGTGAAATATTGGGCACTGCGGCGTATTAGCCTACAAATTGTTTTTCAATGTGAGAAATACAATGTGTGGCGGGAGTGCGTGACAAAAGACCAAAATGAGTGACATTTGAGAGCCCTGCTACTTTTAAGCAATGTGTGTGTGTGTATGCTGCGTCATCACATATTTATACCTACACATGTGCGAACAGGAAAATCTTGTCCATGAGTCCAATTGCATGTTTACATGCAGATATTTTCCCATCGATCAGATTATCAAAAGGTGTACACCATCTTTCTCAGTCTGATTCAAATTTCAATCCGATCGAGCCGGATGATAGGATGCCGTTGAAAGGATGCCATGGATACAAGAAGTATTTTGAATCCAATTCGACCTATACTCGGATTAAAGTGGTTCATGTAAAACCGCCCATTCTTAGCAGACAAGCATCTCAGAGTGCTCTACAGGTAGGCCTATACTAAAAGTGAGGTTGAATGGCAGAAAACTCAATATTGCCTACTTGACTCAATAGATCTACACAATTTTGGATGCCAGATCATATGTTATTGTAAAGGGTATATGCCAAAAATGAGTGGATATCAGGAAGCTAATCCATGTTGCTTAAGGTGAACAAATTGCAGATTTTAGTGTGGTATCCTGTCCAAAACATTCTTGAATATATAGTATGTTTTTTTTCTCGCAGCTGACAGTCTTAATTATTCTTCCTATCTCTGAATATGCATTACAGGAAGCCTGAGTCATTGATTATGAATGATGTATATAAGATTCTTGCTTCATCTGTGTGTTTGTGTGTGTGTGTGTACCCTTGGCCTTCTTCCCTAGGCCAGAATTCTCCCTCTGTCATGAAGTGGAAACAACAAATCAAAACTCCATCACTTCCACTGCCTAAACTATAAATTTCATCACTTCTTCCAGTGGGCTCCAAGAGCCTTCACTTCCTAACTCTTTCCTTTTTATCCTCTTTCTCCATATTTCTCTGTTCTATTGTTCCTTCTTCTTATTTTCACCCTGATTTTCTATTTCCCTTCTTTTCCTACTACCTCTTCTTTACCCTCCATTGCTGCTCTCTAATCAGATCTTAATGTGCACCCAGACATCCTCCTCCAGAGGAACTCGCAGGCTACAGCACAGTCAGGGATCTTTCCAAAAGCTTAGGTTTCCTTCGACAATTTTTTGGCTAACCCTAGGATATTTTTAAAGTTGACAGAAGGTATCTGCCTATGAAGAAGGAAACGTATGCCCACTTGAGGGATTCCAGAAGCTTTGCAAAAAGTGAAACGATGTGAAAGCGTTTGGTGCACCAGGCTAAGCATCCTCCACACCTAAGAAACATTTTACTCTATCCACCAGGCTTTCCACCCTCTGTACCCCACATTCTCCTTCTTTTAATTAATTAATATTTTTGCTCTCCTTCATCTCTCTTTATTATTTTCTTCTGTGCCTTCTGTCTTGCCATTGCAGACCTGTCAACCTGTATGCATTTTGTGTAGCAACCACACATTTTGACATTTTGAATTTTGATATTGATATGCATTGCCACTTAAAAGTATGCAAATCCAGTCTGTCAATTAGAAATGAACAAAACAGAAATTAACCAGATTTTTTAGACAGGCTCCAGTACTGTTGCAGACTGCAAGACTGCCTGCAAAAAGAAAAGTTTAGACCAATCATAGTGCAGTATTCACTCCATTTTGGGCCTCCAGTTCAAAATAAAAATATCAAGCGAGAACAATTGAAGCACAGAGGCAGCAGCGAAGATGGTAAATAGGTGGAGCAAGATAGTTCATAGTAATTCATGCTTGTGGGAGCAAAGAGGGGATCAGTTCCAATCTGCATAAATAAGTGTGCTGTTAACGCTTGGCTGTAGTAGATTAGCTGAAGCACTAGGCGGCGCTAGCCTGGCTAACAGTAGATAGTACTGTGCACAGAAAGAAGCTCAGTGCACACCTGAATTAAAGTTGATTTTCTCCGGAGTGGAGAGTCATACTATCAAGACATTTTCCTTAAATGGGCACAATGGTTTAGAGATCATAATACCGTGTCCGAAATGTACACCAAAGCTCAGAAAAATAAGGCTTTTAAATATTTTGTGAAATTCTGGGGTTCTGCCATAGACCTCAATATTACAGAGCGTGCCTCCGCACTGCATAAAGGGGGAGTAATGCCCCCACCCCCCTTGTGCAATCGTGATTCCAGAGAAAGGTTCATCATGAAACATCTACCATCTTTGGCAGCAGCAGCACTGACCTCTCGAGTCCCAACCCCTCCCCACTCTGCTGTTTTCCTCGCGTCAGGTTATGAGGTAAATAGTCAGGTTATAAGGTAAATAGTCTGGGAGAGAAATGGGAAACAGAGATTATGAATTGGGCTAGCCTGACATTAAGCCTGCCGTGAGCTAGCTAGTGTTTTAACAAAGTTATTGTCCATGTGTTGAGTAAGTGGCTTTTCATAACATGCAAAGCCTAATAAAAGCATTAAGAGCACAGAATATGGTTTACAGCTGCCCCAAGTTAATGACAGTAGGCTAAAAATTGCCTGTTAATCAGGCATTTTGTCCATAAACTTGATTAGAGGCAAACTGCTCATATCATTGACGGAGGTAGTTACTGCGGCCAAACCCGCATCACAAAAATAGCCCAAAACAATGGCTATGGCATTCAATAATTTTCCATGCAGGCTTACTTTATAGCCTGTGGACTGCAGTGCTGATATTGGCATTTGATAAAACACCAACATGTAATGTCCCATTTGAATTTTTGGAATTTCAGAGCAATCATGTATACCAGTAAGTGTAAATTAAAAGACACAGCAACACAAATGTCAATAGGCTACTTGCTAGATGTCAGGTCTGCATCAGATCTGGCCGCGGCCACGCCCCCTCACTCTACCTCACTGACTCTCAATCCCTCTCCCCGCTCGCATTCACTTCCTTGTGCACGATCACGTTCACCTGAGTTCTAATTGGTGTCACCTGGTCTCCACTCCATTTAAGCCTCCTCCCTGCTTCCCCTGATGTCTGGCCTCGTCATTACCGACCTGGATTTACTCCGTGTCTGTTGTGCTTTCTCCGTCTCCCGCGAACCCCCGTGTCGCACACCCCGTGAGCCTGGACTCCCCAGTCGGTATAGTTGATCCCTGTGTCTCACCGTTACACATGACTGTGTTTTTGAGTTCGTTACCTTGTTCTTCTGAGTGTTAGTTATTCCCTGTTTCTTCTGAGCGTTATAGTTTCCCGTTTCCTCCGCTATAGAGGCGGACGTGACTTTCGTTGTGTTCAGTTTTGCTTGTTTGAATAAAACTCCTTTGTTTAAATCAGTCCCTGTCTTGTCTGTGCCTGACACTATAGGCCCATGTAGGCACATGTAAATAATAATATGAAGTTCTCACGTTGTCATAGAGGACATACAGTATCTGCTGTTGTCATTGATAAAGTCTGACAAGTTGAGAGGTTAGAACCATTAGAAAATTATAATAATCATTACAAAAAATTAAATGGAGAAAAAAACATCTTTTCAACTCTTTTCAGACTGTAGATAGGTCAGTCATTACCAAAGAGCACTACTGTCAGGGAATGAGTTTTGCGTGTTTATGTGATCCACTGTGAATGGTTTAGTTTTTATTTTATTAGCTTTCTGACATCAAAAATAAGGAGATGTTTAAGAGGGGTCTGACCCCAGGAGGTCAATCATAGTTAATGCAGTTTGCCAAATTGTAGTCAACAAACATGTACAAGTTTGTTGATAACTGATGATTATATTAGTGACCCTGCCCTAGAGGCTGCACATCAACATTGACCTAGTTGACCTGACTGAAGCTATAGCGCCTTCAATGTGAAATTCCAGGTAATATGGGGCATGTCCACTGAGTCTCTGTATACCAGGAGATCCTTGGCCTGTAAAACGTTACGCACTCCAACATATACTATCCTACAACAGTTACACGTAGATAGCCTTTTTGGTTGCGGTTTTAGGCCGCTGTTTTTTTTTCTGCTGACGAGGTGCTACTTAAAAAAAAATTCAAGGTTGGCAGGTCTGCCATTGTTTCCTTCCCCATATAGAATCCTTCTCTCAGCCCCTCATCAACGCAGTGAAACAGCAGTGAGACAACACTGGGATGGCAAAGAGACAGTGTAGACAGACAGGAGACAGGCCTGAGACACTAAGGAGAGAGCTCATATCTCCAGACACAGAGCCCCGGGGATCCCCAGCACCCTGCTTCACATCTCAGTCTGGGTCTAAGGGAGCTGATAGCTTCTGGTGGTTACATAAGGCAGGAACAGGACTCATTATGTAAGGGCCTTTTGTGACTAGGGAGCCAGATTGGGAGACACAGGGAGGGATTCCATGGAACTCTTTTTATTTATAAGAATAGCTCCACTGTGAGGGAAAGAGGAGGAAGGCAGCTTTTGTGTTATGTAGTGGTACATGTGTCAGAGTGAACAGACATTACAAACATCTTCTGGATTATGTAATTATCTTTTGGTCTGATCTGATTGAATTAACAGGACATTAACAGGCAGTTTCATTTAGTTTTCATTCCGTGTAAGAATGTCTCTAACAAAAGATACTTTCTGACACATCTCCAACAAAATAATATACTATCTGCTCTCTGATTTAGCAAATCTTTCTTGCCATCAACTGATCTTTAAACCGTGTTTAAAAAGATATGTTTGTAAGCTGACAATAAACACATGAGATTTGGCCGAATTGAAAGATTTTTGTTTCATAAGAACATTTTGTGACTATTTGACTGTGACACTGGCAGTGCAGTCAGGCTCCTCACACCAAATCATCAAAGTGTGAACTGTTTAGGGTCAGCTCTGCTTGTTCATGGCACGCTCTTCAACAGACATATGGGCCATTTACCTAGCATAAATAGGATCTATTTACAAAGGGAAAACCTTTGTCACTCAGCAAAGCAAAGTGTTCATGTCGCTTAAGGTGACAACAGCTGGGTTCACTACCCTAAATGTCCTGCATACTGGTGAAGTCATGCAGATGAACAATACTTTCAGTGGCTTTAGGTAAAAAAGCATGTGATGCCTGTTCACATCCTTTGATAGACAGCCACTGAGCTTCATATGTGTGTGTGCATATGGACAGTTCACTTACTTTCACCCGTTCTAGCTTTCAGACCACTACCTCCAGCAAGCCCCTGGATCAAACAGCTATCGCTTCTGTCATTTAGGGTGACAACAACACCTGGGTTCACAACCCAGAAAGCTGCATGAATTTATCCTGTCAAAACCAGTGGAGTGGACTGGAGGACAATGATGCATTCACAGCCTTTGACTACTACAGACATTTCAACCTGCTGTTTCTAGAAATCTACTATGCTTGAACTGAGAGCCACTACATTCAGCTTCTTCCACAGAAGTCCCATGAAGAACCCTATTTCAACTAAACATCACTTGCTTTTATCCAAACAATCCCCATCAATTAAAATCATGTCAAAGAATTATGTGTGTGTGTGTATGTGTGTGTTTGTAGGTGTGTGCGAGTGTCACCGTGTCCCTCCCGATGTGGCACAGAGCCTCTGAGCCAGACCCAGCTGCACTGCTCCCGGACCTCCGGCTCCTCCAGTGAGGTGACATAAGCAACTTACCTCCAGCTCCCCTCATTCTCCCAGACGCCCCGTCAGCGTGGAAAATGACAGGTGAGCGACAGCCGAAAGGCTGGCGGAGGAGACGGCCAGACTGGCCAGACTCTTGCAGTGGCTCTGGCAGCTTCACAGGCTAATTTGGTGTGTGAGACTCGTTTGGCTGTTCTCACCAGGAGTACATCTAAAGTCCAACTACTGATTCAAATGTCTGTATACCAAATATATAAAATGTATTTGTTTGTTTGCTTGTTTTTCAGGGGGTTGCCCTTATTCAGACAGAAAATGAATAGGAGCAACAGAAGGGGTAGGATCAGGAAATCACCACAGATATTGGACTCAAACATGGGTCAGTCTAGGGTGTGGTCACTGTGGCCACAGCATCCCCTGCTCAGTGTATGTATCAGACTTGTTTCTCTTGGCACTGTGCATAGGTCTATACAGTAGATGAAAGTCTATATGTACTGTATACTCACTACCTAAGAGATGATGTGTCTGCTTAGCTTTCATTTGTAGCACAGCAAAACTGTGCATATGAGGCACAGATAAATGACCAATTTGTCTGATTCACAAATTGTCTTCACATTTAAATAAGAATAATGAACTCTTTCAACACTCTCTAAGTTTTACTATCGGTCTCAAAGATCTGCCATGTCTTGTAATACTTCTAGGAACTGCAGGGAACTGCAGTGTATTTCCAATGCTGCCCAGGTACTGGGTATTGTGAGTATGTTTGTGTGTGTGTGTGTGTGTGTGTGTGTGTGTGTGTTTTGGGGTGGGTCAAGTCAAGGATGTATAGTGAAGGCATGCCTTAGTATGAATTTTTATTATTATTTTCTTTATTTCTGAGTTTAACCCTCTTAACAGTGATGTCAGAGCATCTGAGAGGAATTGGTTTTCCCTCTCTCTCAGCGCAGAGCAAGTGTTCCGGTGGATCAGCGGCAGGCCCGATCCTGTCAGCTGCAACAACAAGCAGGAATAGCAATGAGCCACCACCACCGTCGCCGTGGCAGCGACACGGGCACTGGGCAGCCCTTGTCTGCTGATTTGCTGGGGCAGCAGGGAATGAGATTAGCAAGGTCTCGTTTTCGGATATCCCCCCTGGCCTGCGCAATTGCCCAGGGGATGAGTCTCATTTGCTTTTAATGGAAGAGGCCTATATAAGGTTTAGAGAAATCATATCAGCCTCTTAAATTGGCAATCTGCATAATCCCCCATGCATGTTCCTGGTTGGATCAGGGCATCACAGATTAATACTAGGGGGAATTCTCTTAAGGTTCTTATTTGTTGTTGTTGTTTACATAAAGAAAGTAAACAATATGGTATTAGATGTAGTCACTAGGGGTCCACGCGTGGTGCTGTTTTGTGTGTCTTGGTGTAGCTCTCAGATGATGAAGGTTCCTAGCCATGGCTAAAAGCCAGGGGCTCCTGTGGGCTCCCAGCTGAAGGTTCACACACAATCAAAAGGTTCAGTTCACTTGTGCTCTTCTAATGGTGTGCAGATCCAATTTCATCGATAATATCATAACTGAGTAAGGTGCCCCATAGGGACCTGCCATAGATATGACTTATTACAGCGCTAGGTAGGAGGATATAAAACAGCCTGCATGTATTTCACACACACACACGCACACACACGCACACACACACACACACACACACACAAACATATGTTCACATGCACACTGTCTTTCGAAAGCTCCGGATTTGTCATGAAAAGCAAAAATTCATCTGCCTCACACCATGCTGCTCTTTTGCCTGAATTTGTATTCCAAGCCAGTCTGTTTATGATGCTGTATCCTGGCAACCACTGACTGCTGTGGCCTCAAAGAAAGAGAATGAAAGAAATTAAGGAGAACTAGAGACAGAAAGGAGGAGAGAGAGAAAAAGAGGAAAATGGTGAGGGTGAAACAGGGGGAAAGAGAAGGATAGAGTGAAGTGGAGAGAGAGAAGACAGAAATGAAAGGCACACTTAGGAGGAGTAGATAGTCTGAGAAATGCAGATGGAGAAAATCATTAAAGAATTGCAGTGAATAACAGAGAGAAAGGGTGGAAAGAGACATGCATGCCACATGCTAGGAGTCACTATGCACACACAAAGTGTGATGATGTCCTCCCAGAGAACTCCCATGATTGCTACTTGACTGCAGAGAATTCACACAGATCATTTAGAAGGGCCTCTTCACCTCTTCTCAACACCACACAAAGCACAGCAGCACTGCAGCAAAACTCTCGAAATTGCAGAACATAACGCACACACACCCCCCCCAACACACACACAAAAACAAACAAACACCTCTACTCTCTGTCCCTGCTTGTGTGTGTGTCTGTCATGCACACAAATGCACACAGACTCTGGTTGTTACACACCCCAACACTACTCTCTCAAAACTCACTCCACTCTGCCCACCTGCAGAAGAACAGCTTCAGTTTGTTTACCCCATCTTGAGCAGCAGTTTCTTTGAGGGCCACAGATCTCCCTTTACACAATAACTGTCTAGCTTCACTTTAATTTTCCCTCTTTTCCCCATGTCAGTAACATGGATGTGAATGCATTCTCAAATAATACAAAATGTCATTGTGCTTAACATGTTTTTCAGCATTTCCAAATCCAAATTCTTGGTGGTGTTTCTTGGATCATAGTTTCTATGGCAACCGGTGATTTCACATGAATGTGGTCAGGAATAAATGCTATTAGCTTGGTTTAATACGGTGCTCATGTCTGTAGTGCATTCTTTATGGGGTAGGTTAGCAATCAAGGATGGAGGATGAACTTCACACTTATGGATTAGTGACTCATCCCCAGTGCTAAATATCACGGCTGGTATGCTACTGATACATATATTATGTCAGCGTGTTAAACAGACTAATGGCCACAGTTATTTGTTATTACATTAGTTGTTACATCTGAATTCGCTCTTCAGATCCATTTGGAAATGACCCCATTGCAACCCATTTCCAAAACAAAAAAGCCTACAATAAAAATTTTAATTTTCACTGGTTACATCCCTAGAAATGTAGTGAATGAGTCAAATTCAGACCCACTCTCAGTTTCAGATGAGATTTGAGATGCAGCCTGTGTTTAACCATTTGATCCTCAGCAAGATCTACGTATGAATTGATATTTCCGTCTTATAGGAGGATGGGAGAAAAAAGTCACTTGCTGGTCACTTGCGACAGGAGATGTGGTTGGTAAATTGTTCACACACCTGAGCCTGAGGTAGTAAGACAAATTATGATTTGCCATTCTGCTTAAACAAAATTAGAGGGAACACTGCACATCACTCAACTATGACAAGTCGCTCCACAACAGTCTTGCCTAAAGTGAATGGGACCCTTGGCTATTAAGGCTTGTGCAGAAAAAGGAGAAGAGGAAGAAGAAGAAAAAGAGGAAGAAGAAGATCCTTGAAGATCCTTGTTTTTCAGCTGTAAGGGAGGCTGTGCCTGCCTGCATATGCAGCAGAGGTTGGCCTCCTTCAACTTTAGAGTAATTGGTGAGTGTTCAGGGGCCAGCATGAACACATTCCCACAGGCATGCCTCAGATGGGGGATGAGGGAGATTCCGATGGAGGGTGAAGGGGACAGCAGGCATTACTGATGACACTGGGTCACATCCCAGGAAGCTCTAGGGGTCTAAGAGTACTGAGTTAAGTGGGGGGAGACAGAGCAGAACAAGATACCTCAGGGAGGGAGGGGTTAAGTAATGATTGGGAGGTGTGTGTGTGTGTGTGTGTATTTGTGCAAGGGGTAATATATTTTAATAAAATTGGTCTTCAGTGGGCCTGCTTCAGGATCAGTGAAATTATATAAAATGCTCTCATTAGATGACAAGTACCCTGTTTAGTATGTACTTCACATGAACATTTTAATTCACAAAAATACAATCAGAGTTCATGTAGATAAATAGGCCTATACAACAGATAAAACAAGGGCTACCATTAGAATACATAGTTAACACATACTATGAACTGCACTCTTTTTTCTCTCGCTTTTGCCTTCATGGTGATGGACAATATGGAGAGACAGGAAGCAAGAGGGATGGGAGATGGGCTGGGAGCAGGAAATGGGTTTGACTCACCTAAACCTGAAACCTGAACCTGAAAACCTAAGTTTTCAAGAAATTTTCCATTCATCAATGTTTTCTTATCTAATTTTTGTTCATAGGTAAACCTGTAAACCTTTAAGGAGTGACTCATTTGGGTAAAATTAGGCCTGTTAGTATTTTATTAAATAATTATATAATTATAATTAGGATGTTAAGTGATTTACTGATGTAATCAAACAACTACTTGAAAAAAAATGGCCATTTCATTACACATAAATAAGTGAAAATAGAAACTGACTGGATGCAGGAGGAGAGGCAGGCTGTGAGTCATTTTTCACCATCAGCAATGAAATATAACAGGGTTGTTCACTAACCTGAATACACGTTTAGTACACATACCAGTCACACACACACAACACTTACATAGTTGCATGAATGTTAGCATGCAGAATTATCACAATATCACCAAACTCACACTTAGCAGTTAGTGGCATAATCATCCAATTAGAAAGATGTCACATGTGAACTAATTAAATATGGCTAATTATGTTTGTGTTTCTGCTCCTGTAATGAATTAATGATCCCATACTTGTTGGAAAAAATGATTAATAGCCATTTTCCAAGTTAATTAGAGCAACCAACACTGAAAATACAAGTACATTTAACTAAATAAAACTAAATAAAAACTTAGAGTTACATTAATACATGGACTGATTAGAGCAGCTCTAGCATGATTGATCCAAACTATATGCAGTTTTGCTTCCAAAAAATCGTTTGTCATCATTTTTTTATTCCTGTTTTATTATTTTATTTTACTGTGTTTCTATGTTTGGTATTTTCACTTCTACTGTTCTGGGGAAAGTGAGGCTACAGTACATTATGCCACGTGGGTAAACCCAGACACACCATTCGCAAATTTTAGATTGAAGCTCATTTTTGAATGGCCAAAAACCCAGGAACCAATCACGGCTGCTTATCTGGAATGGGGCGAGCTATAGGTGATTCACAGCCAATGATAGTTTTTGGCGTTACTGTAGTTAAACTGTAGTATACATATATGTGCATTTTCCTTCAAACTGCATTTTTACTCATTTACTCAAAAGACGCACTTGCTGCACTTAGGGTTAGTTTATTGGGGAACTTAGGGAAAGTTTATTGCTTCAATTTAACTTAAAACTGACCTCTGTGGAAATAATAAGGCAATCACGCATCTCTACACCTGGTGATGGATGGCAAGTCAGCGTTAACAGCGGGTGGCTGTTGTTTTAGTATTATTGACTCTCACCCAGAGTGTTTTAGCAGAGCATAGAGCTCATGGGAGTCAAACCCTTAAACTTATTTGAGTATTTTTACACTCACCTAGTGCTGCTGAAGGGCTGTTGATACTGGATATTGAGGTTAATCTGCCTTCAGTTGCGCTGTTGCTACAGGAGACATCAGGTGCCTGAGGCAGCAAAATCACACACACACACACACACACACACACACACACAAACACACACAAGAATATTTAAGAGAATGATTCTACCTGAAAATTAAGTGTTGACAGAGAGTGCAGAGCGCAAGTGTAGCATTTTAAGTCACTGGCTGGACAAAACAACTAGCTTTTCAACCCCAGTCCTTGTGAGTGAGTCACAACATGTAGAGTGTACAATGTACACTACAGTATTATGCTGTAATGATCCTGATTGGATGTTATTACCATAGTAGCACACACTGACATGAGCAAAACACAGCCTACACATTAATATGATGCAAAGCTTTCAGTGCAGCACATAAAGGTATTCTTGTTATGACATGCTACACCTTTTTAGCACCTTTATTGCCTGCCTTCTCTGAGCAAAGCACTGTAAGAATGTTGGTCAGTTAACAGGGCCTAAAAATATGTGCACCATTTAACTACAGCTAATTTGCCTTAACGTATTGAAGGCATATATTCACGCATTTTTCAACCAATGTAGAAGATAATTTAGGATAAAACATAATTTGTAGTCTAGAGCTGCAGTGAGTGAATGAATGAATGGATGGATGGATGAAATCACCAGGTGAATTCACTGATTCAGTCTCTGGGTATCTCTATTATTTCAACAACTTGCATCTTCCAGAACATATTGTTGTATAGCAGGGCATTGTAGCCTCAGGTACTGACAATAGTCCCTTCAACCAGTTGGCTGATTGAACTCCAGCTGGCCCTTAAGTGAAGATTTCTGCCAGTACAGCCCCAAAATGCTTTATGAGGTCAACCACCTCAGCTCAACAGACGAGAATGCTTGAGAGGTCAGAGCAAGAACTTAGTTCTTTTCTGCAAAGGCAGCAACTAAATATCTTCTTTTGTATCTGCTCCCAGAGCAAATTTTAGCAGTAATTTGCTGATAAAATACTTGCTCTGGAAACGGCCTTCACTTGAAATGGTGCTTCATTCAAGAATGAAAAGAACTTAATGACCAAAACAAACCCTGAACATGATTTGAATTCTCTCTGATCCTCGCACAGCATTGTTAACAGGACAGTCAGAATAACTCATTCTAAATGATATAATATAAAATGTGAATGCATGATTTGCTAGACCTAGAGAGACCGAGAGATGTTTTCACCTGAGTGCTATAAATGGAACATTCAAACTTCTAAGCTGGTGTTTACAAGTGGAGAATCACTGTACAATCCACAATCAAAGGATGTAGTCCCAGAGCGCCACCTTTCTCTTGATGTTTCAGCTGTCAGGCCAAGTGTGTTCTGTCGAGTCTTGGGGTTACTCCGCCTTCATTGGACTTTGGAGTGCTTTTCCTCCTGTCCTTGAAGATCGTGCATCAAGCCAGCCGAGTGTTTTATCTGGTGGCATTACTTGAGCAGCTCTCTTATTTGAGTCCATTTTGTCATCGTCTAATAGAGCGCCCTGTCAGGGCCAGAGCACTGTCCTTTAACAAACACGGAGTCAGACGTCCTGCTGCATGACTGGGACATCAATCAATCAGAGCAGCAAGGTCAACAACAACAATACACACACACACACACACACACACACACACACACAAGAAGGGAGAAGAGGACACCAGCTTACTCACTCATCCATACAGACACATACTCACTCAGTCACACACACACACACACACACAGATAGAACAAATTTTTATGATCCATCAAACACACCAGAAGACAAAGTATGCAGTTATTTAAAGACGAACACTTTCTCACACATAACACACAGACACACAACCACACATACTCTTGCATGGGACAGGAGGAGAAGAAACAAGACACATGGAATAAGACAATAATATGTCACACTCTGTAGCTTTTCTTTTGTCTTTATCCATCTTTATATCTTTCTCTTTGTGTTTGACTACATGTGCCTCTGTGTGTGTGTGTGTGTGAGAGAGAGAGAGAGAGAGAGAGTATCTAACATCAATGCTATTAGTCTTCATTCATCTTTGTGACACTGCAGCTCATCCATAATAAAGGCAACTCCACGCCATCAAAAGGCCTTGTTGTCAAAGCCTTCTCTTTGAACAAACACTGCTTCCAGCTGTCATTTATCTGTGCACATGGTTCTGTGTGTGTGTGTGTGTGCATGTGTGTGTGTCTGTGTGTGTGTGTAAGAGAGAAAGAGAGAGAAAGAGAGAGTATGTGTGAAATTTCTACTGTTTCCCCCTCTTGTCTGACTTTGGTGATGGCGCCCAGGCTCTGCACACTCCTGAACATGATGTAAGCTGCTGGTTGTTGCTCAGGTATTACAAGCTTTGTGATTTAATGATGACTCAAGGCACGCTGCTCCCATTACCCTGGGTCTTGCGAGGCAAAGCCTGCCCTGCCTCAGTGAGTAGAGAAGAGAGCGATATTTCATTAATTGTCCTTACATAAGCTGTCACCAATAAAGCTGCTTTGAGTTTGTCAGCGAAAGCCTGCTGGCTCATGAGAGAAAGCCCAAGAGTGATGGTGAATTAGTGGAGACACCTCAGAGACTTAGAGGAGGCTATAGGCAGACATCTTTCAGAGGAACGACTCTGGAGTGTATCACCGTCAGGAAGGACTAGCGCACACTCAACGTGGTTAACCTGGACTCATGTCCCTATCTTCTCTTCACACTCATATGCATGCTATTTCATCTTTTCATGCAGAAAAAACAGGAGTATCATTACAGGAGTACAACATTTCTTATTCTGTAGGCAATAGTCCATCATCATGTTATTGATGGGCAGTGATGCGAGGCTTTACTAAGCAGACAGACACTGGAAAGTGAAAGGACTCATAATGAGCTAACTAAGTTACAGTCTCTATTTCTGCCCATTTACTCAGTAGACCGGTTACATTTTTTTGGCAGACACTTTTATTGTGTTTGGTGTGGATATCCAAAACTGGCCTCAGATTAAACTTCTGACTGTCCAACTGTCCAATGAGAGTGAGCAGCGATGCAGAAAACAACCATGAAACCTGCTTTCAGCGAACACCAGATGGCAATTCCATTACAGCAAAATCAGCAATTCCATTACATAAAAATATTTGCATGAATCTGAATTGCCTCCACAGTATGGAGATGTGCACCGGTGAAATAAGACACATCACAGGCAAAAGTGAAACGGAGTGGATTGAATCAGAAATGCAATAAGTATAATTGTATTTCTTGGACATAAACAGCATTTGGTTGGACAGCCTTTGACAGCGGAGGGCTCAGTTTCTAAGGTCTATGCTTATATTGAATGCTATAAGTATAACTGAATTTCTTGGACATAAACAGCATTTGATTGGACAGCCTTTCACAGCGGAGGGCTCAATTGCTGAGTGTAGATTTGTTAACTATCTATAAAAAAAGAAAATAGGAAGTTACTGATGTTACTGGCATCCAGCATGTCAGGGCAAGATAGGACATATGTAAGGGAACAATTGTGGTAATGGTGTCATGTAGTGCATATTGACGTATTTCCTTCTTATCACAGTGCGCTGATTTGTGATTAAATGTCATTTTATTAGTGTCTGCAACCTAATTTATCTCAAGCCCAGAGAGATTTGTTTCTGCAGTGAAATAAATTAAGTTAAAACAAAATGAATCTGTTTACAGTCAACAGAAAAAAAACTGTCAGGCTTTCTATTTTTTTCCTAAATGATGACTGACAGTCCACCCAAGCTGCATAGTTTCTGTGACTATATGGACTGGCTTGATTTTCACACATTCAAACACATCCTAATCAACATGCGGATGGTCACAAGGTTACATCACAGCGCCCTCTGTTTTTTTTCAGTAATAAATTAGTAAACATTAGTTAACTATTCATTCCAGTAAAGAATATAAGGAGTGCTCCAAATGTCACCACAAAACTGTGGGTTATTATTTGACACACATCTAAAATTTGATCAACACATGAAAGTCCTTGTCCAGTCTTGTTATTTTGCAAAATTAGGTCTATGCTTACATTGAAGGACACTGAGAGAGTTGTCCATGTCTGTCTCCTCTTGGCTTGATTACTTCAATGCATTATTTTCCAGTCTAAGCCCCCAATCTGTCAACCATTTATAGACCCACCCATTTCAGAACTCTGCAGCTAGACATCTGACAAAGACGAAACGTAAAGAACACATTACCCCAGTTTCAGCCCATTTACAGTGGTTGCCAGTAACTTACACGATAGATTTTAAGATCATCCTGTTCACTTAAGGCTTTAATGGATTGGCTCCTGACTATATTGTAGTGTTTTGTTAACCCCTTACTTTCTTTTATATGTCATGGTCTCACCCTGTACTGGCAACCTTCCACCACACTTCACCCACTCAATCACCTGCCACGCCCACTCTACTCTCACTCAGTCACTACTGCTCCTCCCGCTAATGATTCAATCGTTGCCTCCACCTGCTCCTTGTTCCAGCCTCAGTATTTAAACCCACGGTTTTCAGTCAGTCCTTGTCAGACCGTCTTTGTGTCATGGTGTTTCTGAGCCTGTTATCTGTTACTCTGTCTTCCCGGTTTCGACCCAGACCAACCTGGCTATCCCTGCTCTTCTGCCCCGGAGAACCTGACTTGCTGCCTGTCTCTCTACCTGAGTTTTGCCCTCGCGCTCCCGGTCCTGCCACCTCCACGAGGGTGTCCTGTCCGTACCTGTCAACGCCAGGCTACCAACGCGCGGATTACCCAGTTCCCAGTGTGATCCAGGAAGTCGCAGCCTGCCTCACGCTGCCCTCCTGGTTTTGAGAGCGAGACTTCGGAGCCGCCCTCGACCCACCGTCCAACCCTCCATGGCCATCTCCTCTGTCCTGCCTCCTCCCTCATCTGGGTTTCCACACTGGACCCTCCAGCAGCCACTGTGTCTCGGAGCCCCGCATCACATCTCTGCCTCATCTGACGCTCTCCTGGGTCACCCACTCCCTCACCCCTATCTTTGAACTTAATAAACTGTTCGTATTTGCAAAGTGTTGCGCTTGGGTCATCTGTGCTGCACCATTACAGTATATGTTTATGTATATGTACTTTCTTGAGGGGGAGCGATGTTTGCAGTCAGAGCACCTAAGCTGCACCTAAACTCCCTTATCCTATTAAATGTGCTCCATCAGTGGCAGCTTTCAAATCTAACCTTAAGACTATCATTTATTTAAAATGACCTTCCTTGAAGGAATATGCCACCTTCTGGGGAAATATACTTTTCCCCACCTCCCATTGAGTTCAACTGTTGAGTTTTACCTCTCTTGTGTTAATCTAGCTGTTCTCTCAGTTTGACGCTAGCACTTTTATCTACAGCCTTGCATAGATAATGAAATCGGAATAGACCATTAGCATCTTACTCAAAAGTGACTGAGAATTCTCGTATTTTTCCATTTAAAAGAGTATTAAGACCAATGGAAAATGAAACTTGGCAATTTTCTAGGCTGATATGACATGAAACTGTATTTTCATTCCGGCTTAATGATCAAGGAAATCTGAAAATAGACCCTCTATGTCTCCAAATCAAGCAGTGCAAGCCACTGATCCTTGATTATTACACCGGAATGAGAGTATAGTTCCATGTTATATTGGGCTAGAAAATGGACACATTTCATTTTCCGTTGGTCTTAGTACACTTTGTAACTACAGAAGAGTCAAGTTTCCTAATCACTTTTGAGCAAGATGCTAATGGTCTAATATGATTCAATGGTCTATGCTGAGCTGAAGCTAAAAGCGTCATCTTCAGACAGAGGCTGTGTCTCTAATCTCGCTCTTGCACTCTTCAAACACTATGTTTTAGTGCATTGTGTGTTACCACTGACAACCATGGCAAAACTCAGTGCACTGAAAGATGACGCACTTATAATGGCCAAAAAGTGGACAGGAGGGGTGGGGCCGTTGACCAGTGTTTCAATGATTAATGGTGACCAACTCCGAGACGATGGTGGGAGTTGCAGTAACTGAGTTTATATCTAAGCAGCAGTAATACAATTATTTCACTCATGTATCATACACCAGGATACGCACACGTCACTCTCAGGCTAGAGTCATCAATTTGAGTATTTGTTTGAGTTAGCGATTTAAACTGCGGTTCCGTCCATTACCTCTACCTAGTGTTATAAAGAATTGATCCATTTGGAACAACACAACACAACAAAGGAGGAATCTGGTGTGAATCAATCCATAGCCCTGTTGTTCGAGGTCACTAAGTGCTGTCAGTAGGAAAAATTACGAAAAAAAAAGATGCAAGGGGCAACTAAAACTAAGTGAATGGGGCACACAAATTTCTTGGGGGCAAAGTAAGTACTTTCAGTTTCATTTTACTTTGCCTAATTCAGTTAACATTATTTACTGGTTTGTTATTCGGTCTACGTTGCATCAGATTTTCTGGTTCTTTTTTCTACTGACAGAATTCAGTGACCTTGAACAACAGGGTCCTTTAATAACTAAATTAAGGCCTACCTTAAATATTCATTATGTCATCTTACTCCTAATCTATAATATGAATTAGCATTTCTAGTTGCATCCTTAAATGCCATATACAGCATTAAAGTTTCAACATTTAATATTGATTTGTGCAGCTAATGCTATATTAGTGTTAATTACAGCATTTAATGTAATGTAATATCATGTAATTTCATTAAGGGCATAGGCTATTACTGTCTCAGGTAAGGAGGCTGTATTGCAAGCAGAGCATGTACGTCTAAGAACATCATGGGCAGACAGCAGACTCATCAGGCACACTCATCCACACTAAATCAACTGCCTACTCCCTCCCTTAGCCAGAGGCTCCCCCTCCCAAGGCTCACGACTGCTCACAAGAATGCTCACGACTGAAAAACACATAACACATCATAGCAAGTAGATACAGAACAGCATTGCGCTGCAACATTTTGCTAAATTGTAGAACAGTAGTGTAACCTTAGTCCCAGGGTCAGGTGAAATAAGCAGTGCATTGTGGAGATATGTCTGCATTCTCTGATATAATGTTAATTCACTGCTTTTGAGTGAAAAAAATTCTACTCCACTTTCAACCATGGGTATATGAACCCCGACCCCCACCCTCCGTCTTGCCCCAACCAACACAGCCTCCCCACAACCTTCTGCAATGCTCACCACTCCCGAGCAAGCCAACCATGAAATTGGCCGTCCCAGATGTCAGGCCATACATAGTGTGTAGGGCTGTAATCAGTCACCGTAAGATCTAGAAGTCACTTCTGATTACGGGCACAATTAGCATGCCACAACTCTCCTTCAGTGACTAACCTGACTCAGGCAGCCCCTCCTCACGCGTTCACACACACACACACACACACACACACACACACACACACACACACACACACACACACACACACACACACACACACACACACACACACAAACACACACACACACACACACACACAGCCACAGGGTGGGAGGTAAATCTGACATGCTCATGTTTCACTTAGACTACTAAAGACAGACCTGCTCCAACCCACTAGCACTAAGAAGAGAACACACCAGAAAATGGGCCCATTATTTACATATATTTTTAATCTCAATATTGATGCTGCTGCATCAATTGAGATGATTGTTGAGATGAACAACTGTGTGTATGTGTGTGTGTGTGTGTGTGTGTGTGTGTGTGTGTGTGTGTGTGTGTGTGTGTGACCAAGCTTCTAGGGTCTAAATCTATGTGCATAAGTGAACACTCCTGGAATAGGAATTGAATATGTGTAGCGATGAGGCATAATATTCTACTCACAGCCTCAGTGTCTCTCTCTCTCTACTCCCACGGCATGGTGCTTTCCTTCCTCCCCAGTCTCTAGATACCAAACAGGCTCCCTAGCAACCCGTTGCTATTAGATACTGCTGGCCCCGTCGCCATAGCAGCAGGTTCTTGCTCGTTCTCGTTGGAGTAAAGCCTCGCTCTTTTTTCATGGCCTGCAAAACACTCGTAAAATAGAAAACAAAGACAGCATGTGAAACATGCATGACTAAGCCACAAGAATAGGCCAGAATCAGCCACACTGTAATATTAATACTGCTGATGACTTGTTGGTTCACACAAACACACACACACACACACACACACACACACACACACACTCCTAGTGAATCTTGCATGATTGCCTATGCTTATTAGCAGTGCACTCAATCCACTAGACACTTGTGGACAGAATTCCAATGTGAAGGCAAGACTGTGTGAGTCTTACCCGTTTGCAGCAGAAGCTTGTGTCTTAAATGTTCATATGACTCTCATCTGTGGTACTCATAGAAAGATCATAATAGTACAAGACTATTGGACTCATGTAGCTGTATAACATTCATATATATGATCTTAAAAAGGCTATGTAAGACTGTAAGTACTGCTCAGGGTAAAGTCAACAGCCCCAATTACATAGAGGACTGTAAACCTGAGAGACATGGTGATCTGAGTTTCTCAGTTAGTTGGGATGTTATCACAAACAAAACTTTAATTGCCCCTATAGTCTTTAAAGATGTTTGTATTTGGTTGAATTTCTCATCTTGATATGAAAGATGCTTATGCCTTTATCTAGATTCAAACATTGTAAGTGGCAGTGTACAAGTGGGAGTCATGTGATCCATTAGAAGAACTCTGTTCTCAGTAAAAGAGCTCAGAGCCCAGCTATCTGAATAGTGAAATTACTGTGTGTGTCTGTAACTAACAGCAAGATGGTGGGAAATATAAGGGGATTGAAAATACTTTTCTCCATCAGTGTGGTTTAATGCAGGGCAAAACAAGCAATGTGATTAAACAAACAATAGAGTAATCTAGTCTCACAGTGTTGCACTTGCAAGTGTTTGTGTGTGTGTGTGTGTGTGTGTGTGTGTGTCTGTGTGTGTGTGTATGTGTGTGCGTGTGTGTGTGCATGTGTGTACACGGTGATAATATTTTCTCACTAGGCACTGTCATATAGATGGGAACTGGACAGAGTGTGTGGTCACTGCATTATGAGGAATAAAAAGAAAGATGACATGAGTAGAAGGAAGCACACAAAAAACAAAGAGCATTCCTCCCCCTCTTTCTCTCTTTCACTCACTCACTAACTCTCTATCTCTTCATCTCTCTCTCTCTCACACACACACACTTCAAGGAGGGAAGCCTTCACTGCATTATTAATGAGCAGAAATGAAATCATAAATGTGACAGGGTGTGTTTCGCCCCTGTAAGCCTAATTGGTTTTGCAACTCTGAATTATGCTAAAAACCTGAAATTGAATGCCTGCAGAGGAGCAGCTGTCTTATTGGTGAATGATTTACCAAGGTCTCTATTTGCATCAAGCCTAAGCCTGCAGATGGCTCTGGTTATCAGTGCTCACAAAGCCTACTGCAGGAGAACCAGGGAGAGGAGTCAGATGAACTACAGCTATTGCAGGGAGTCCAAACCCAAGATGAAAAGCCATCAAGAGACTGCAGACCCTCACCACTGTCACAGTATGAACCATTAGTTGGTTTGCTGAATACAGATTCCCAGACTCGGCTTTCACAGCCAGATCCTGATGATCAGGAGGACCGATATGTGGTGACCATAAGTGTGAGGCAGTTCAAAAGAACTAGTTTATTGAAATTCAAATGAAATTTTCTATGAACTGTGAACTAAACTAAACACATTCTTAACGTAAGAATGAACATAAATTAGTTGAGATTTTCAACTCAGACTCAGAATCACTTTAGGTCCAGATAAAAGCTTGATAGTATGGGGTCATTGGTCATTAGCTGTGGAGAATTAGGAATATTTCTTCAACAGTTAGAGATGGTACAGGGTCCTGTTTGGTTCTGATTTCCTGACCTTTCCACTCTCATTTCTTATCGCTCTCTACTGTCCTGTATGATTAAAGGCACTGTGAACTGTCCTGTCTGATTAAAGGCACTCTGAACTGTCCTGTATGATTAAAGGCACTGTCTACTGTCCTGTCTGATTAAAGGCACTGTGAACTGTCCTGTCTGATTAAAGGCACTGTCTACTGTCCTGTCTGATTAAAGACACTGTGTACTGTCCTGTATGATTAAAGGCACTCTGAACTGTCCTGTCTGATTGAAGGTACTGTCTACTGTCCTGTCTGATTAAAGGCACTGTGAACTGTCCTGTCTGATTAAAGGCACTGTCTACTGTCCTGTCTGATTAAAGACACTGTGTACTGTCCTGTATGATTAAAGGCACTCTGAACTGTCCTGTCTGATTGAAGGTACTGTCTACTGTCCTGTCTGATTAAAGACACTGTGTACTGTCCTGTATGATTAAAGGCACTGTGTACTGTCCTGTATGATTAAAGGCACTCTGAACTGTCCTGTCTGATTAAAGGCACTGTCTACTGTCCTGTCTGATTAAAGGCACTGTCTACTGTCCTGTCTGATTAAAGGCACTCTGAACTGTCCTGTCTAATTAAAGGCACTGTCTACTGTCCTGTCTGATTAAAGGCACTATGAACCGTCCTGTATGACTACATTCTCCATTGGCACTATTGACACACAGTGGTTTTGTATGTAAACACTCATACCTTTCAAACTGAATTGGCTCAGTTGTGTTCTGGGAGATGTTTACTGTGAATAACAAGTTGAGTGGAGCTTCTACATACATAGTGTGTCGTTATTTCTTTCACTTTGTATAACAAAACTCAGACATTTACAAAGGAAGAATAGCATGTGTATTATGACAACCAAACAGTTTCTGTCAGGGCATTTCAAATAGGGAATTGGAAAAAATCTGTCAGCAGATTCAAATCTGTTTTTTTTTTTAAAACTCTCTCTCTCTTTTTCACAGTTGTATAGTCATAGATGACAGTATCGATCAACTCTCAGTGTTCAGTGGCAGAGCAATGTTGACAATCTGTGATGAGAAATCTGTGAAGAAAACTGGAGCCTATTAAAACTTTATCAAAGAGACACTCTCAAAGATACCTGCTTCTACCAATGTCCTTTCAAAATAGTTTCATGTGGAATTATTCACCCACTCACTCAATTCCAGACTTTGTGTATCATTCATTTATTTACAGCACTGTTTCTTATCTTAACAATATAGCAGCTGGAGGAAATGTAATTTCTTCTGAGCTACAGGGAAGTCTTGCGTCAAAACTTAAAGGCCCTAAAATATATCTTTTCCAGCCATTCACTTGGCTGGCTCTAATTAGCACAGCACCTCAGCTAGGTAAATCAGCTACAGTGAAAGCACCATGTGAATTGCAAGGATAAGACCGAAAACCCAGTTGTCTTTTATGCATGTATCTTCCCCTAATGTCTAATGTACTACACCTCTAACAGTGGTATCTTAATGTCTAATGTACTACACCTCTAACAGTGGTATCTTAATGTCTAATGTACTACACCTCTAACAGCGGTATCTTATTTGCAGGCTTCAATTGTTTTAACCATGTCTCATTTTCTGACTGAACAAGAACCCATTATATGACTTTTATTTACAGACTAAAGGTCAAAATATACAAAAAAACATACACAATACATTACATTTATATGTACGCACAGACACACACACACACACACACACACACACACACAACAAAGACAACAACAACTTACATACATAGAGAAAACATACAATGGTACAACGTCTGTCAAACTTAAAAAATTAAAATACATACAATTGTTTCTTCCAGTATTTCCAAAAATCAGAGGACTATCGTGTGTCACTTTCTGAAGGTCACTCAAGGACATTATAATTACATTCCTTGACTCAGTTAACCTACACATAAATTTATGCATGAAGTTCCTGATTAAAGCCTGAAATGTGGGGACATTAGAAGTCACAAACATATAACTATCACTTTCCCACCTTGGATACTTAAGCAGTATTCTAGCATTATGTTATGCCACCCTAATGTTATTCATCTTTGCTCTGCTGTAACTGCTTCATAGGTGAGTTGTATAAAGAACAGTGAACAGTATGTTCTAAAAAGAGCTGTTCTGACTTCATTTGCGCACATAAAAAAATTGCGTGTCAGCGTATTCACCTGAACATACCATTAACAACACTGACGCTGGATGTCATCATCATCACAGAAGTCATTCCTGACAGTATGACCCAAGTGTTTTACTTTCGTTACAACAGTCAGTTCATTATTTTTTGGATTGTATTTGATGTCATACTGGATTCCATAATCTGAACAAGTTCTCAACAGTTGCTGTAGACCTGCACTGTAAGGCAACAGAACAATTAAATCATCAGCATACAACAGATGATCGACATGCCTGTCCCCCACCATACATCCAGTCTTACACTTATGCAGTGTCCTAGACAAATCATCCATATACAAAAAAAGAACAGTAGACAATAAAATACTGCTAGTAACACTAACTATCGCCAAGAAAACAATCCTCATGAACTGGAAATCAAAACACTGTACACATTACCCATTGGAAAAACCTGTGAAAAGATTATATATAATTGGACAATCCATTCACTCCCAAACCCAAGATACACCCTCCCCTTTCCAGTCTCAACCTGACACCCACATATCCCTCCTTATCTGTTAATAGCTAGCCATATATATTAGGAAGGGGGATGGAAGCTGAAAAAAAATTCTCTCTCTCTTTCTCCACCCACTCCCTCCCTCTTTTTCTCTCTCACTTTGCATCTCTACATCACCTATTCCTGTTCTATCTAAGTCTCTGGGTCAGCTTGGGCGGCCCAATCCTGTCTGGTTGTCTGGTGGGACTGGCGTTGGTTGGTGCTGTGCTGGAGCGAGCTGGTATTGGTGGTTTCAGGGTCAACATGCCTTACTTTTTTTAAATGCACACCCACTTCTTTTAATACTATACACATTAGAAGTCACATAATCCTGTCATATCCATTCAAATATAGGACAAGTTGTGTTTTGTGTGAGGTGTGTTGGTGTGTTGTGTGAGGGCTGTGAATGGTGCTCCGGTAGTTATTATTATTATTACTATATATATATATAATTTCATATATATTATATAAAATACATAAATACATAAATAAAATAATACTTTCCTCCCCTGACACCCCCATTTGGTTCAGTTTCCATCTCCCTGCATATAACACAATACATATATTTACTCACACACGCACATGTGGACATTCCCACAAACACACTGAACAAACACACCATTTTGTCCCTGTACTCCATTTTGTCCCTTGCTTTGTCCCTCTACTTGTTGCAGAAGCACATAGGAAGTAGCTCTGAGAGTTTATAACTTGCATACTTCAGCAGTTATTTGGTTGACCACAGGCTTTGTTCACTGCCAACTTCCTAGTCTTGTGGTACACTTCATCTGGTCTAATGACCACCCTATAATCATAAACAACATTATCAACCATAAAAGCAGCAGTCTCAACACAGTTAAAGATTTCCCCAAAATGTTCCCCCCACAGTTCAGCAATATTATCATCCCTAGATACCCCATTAATACTAGATGGAAAAGGCATCTTGCTGTTATTATCTAATTTCTTTCTCACCATGCAGTTTACTTTCATCATCTTCACATAACGTACAGAATATTTAAACCTAGCGTTTAAAAACTATTTTGGGCCATGTATGTATAACTTTTCCAACTACTGTTTTGAAAAGCTTCTTTAGCCTCAGCATGAAGATCAGACACATAGTCATTCCATAATGGCCAGATCTTTACCTCCGCCAAGGAGGTTGTGTTTTTCACTGCCATTTGTTTGTCTGTCTGCTTGTTTGTCTGTGTGCAAAATAATTGAAAAAGTACGGATTTGGATGAAATTTTCGGACAACGTGGGTATTAGGAAAAGGAACAGATCATTACATTTTGGTGGTGATCCGGTATTTGATCTGGAGTTTGTACGGTGTCAGTGGCCCTATATTGCCCTGGCGGACTTCTGCGCTCTCTGAGTGCTTTTCTTGTTTGTTTTAGTAGTAAAGGAATGAGGCAATTTGACAGTTAACAACTTTTGCTACAACAACCCTCAAAATGACAGTATGGTGCAATTTGTTGCACTTCAGAAGCTTCAGCTACAGCTTCAGAAAATGGTTATAGATAACCCAAAAGTACCAGACTTATTTCTGTGCATAATAACTTCGATGGTGCAGGGGAGTCTACAACAGATTTAAGTATGGGAATAATATGTGGTAGTTACCTGGAGGTGTGGCCATATTCTGGCAAAAGAGATATGACTAACTGATTAGTGTGATGTGACTAGAGGTTGACTGGGCTATAGCAATCAGGGTTACACATGATAAAAATGTATTTATTATTTTAAATGTCTACACTCCCTATGAATGCAACCAAAATGAAAATGAACTCCTCAATAGACTATCCTTCATCATCTCTTTTATTACAGGAAGTGAATGTACATGCATATTTGTCATTTGATGTGATATGAATGCTGACATCTCAAATGATAATTCCCTATTTGAGCAAGTTTACATCAGTTTCGTCAAAATGGCAAATTAGTTCTCTCTGGTAAAGTGCTGTTACCTGGTGATAACTACACATATATCACTGATGCGTGGCATACAATATGGCTGGCTTACTGTGTGTGCACGGCCCATGCCCACGTCCTGCTGCTCTGAGGCCACACTTAGCCTAAGATGCCAAGTACACAAAGATTATAATTCAGAACAACACTAAATTAATGATTTACTTTATTTCTAAAGCGCAAAATGTGTGCAGATGGTCTGCTTCAAGCTGGAGGGTAGAATTTGGTAATTGCTGCCAAAATACAGTGGAAAACACCCTTGTGGTTTTGACGCCACATTAACTCAACAAGGTAAGAGTCAAGGTGCTGGCGAGCCGCTCCTCTGTGGACCTTGTTTCTCCACACTCCTTTGCCCTGGCCAAATTGCTGTTATCCTTCTCCTCTTCAGATTAAGGAATAAAATAAGTCCATTTGACAATTACAGCTTTTTTTTTATACAAACCCTCCAATAGGCCTATACCCACCACCACCAAGACTATAGGCTCCGTTGGTGGATAATACACTTGACCAGAAAAAGATAAATTCTCCCCTTATACTGAATAAAGAAATTAGTCAATTTGACCGCTGACAACCTTTATTACAACCCAAAAGAACTGTACAGTGTGGTTACAGATAACCCCAAAGTACCATAACTAATCTTGTTTGGGTAATAGAGTGAATAAAATGTCAGCACTCTCAAAGTGCTTGTCAATAACAATGCATCATGGTTTGTCACCAGCCTCCTGTCCTAGGTGCAGGTCACGCATGTTATATGACCCAACTTTCATCGTTCTGTCACAGTCCAGATTTGACTGCAGCACCTGCCCCAGCCTCATTCCCACTATTGCTCCTTCTCACTGCAGGAGTTTTAAAACTCTGATTTGTGTGCTTCACAGAGATGCCACAAAAAGACTCCCTCAGGGAATTCCCTCTGCTCATGCATCTTGTCAACCTCTTTGCATTCTGCAGTCATTTTGAATTAATTAAATAATTTCAGGACAATGTTTATCTTTTGGCCAGACATATCAATTTATCTTTCAGGTAACAAGCCAGATGCAGTTGGGGCTAGATGGTAGTAGTCAGGTGTAGTCGTGTTGTCAGCCCTGCTTGTCTACACAGTTCCATGTCATAATAGTTGATCTCATCAAAAAGTTGAAGTTGGTCATCAAGGCTGCTGAAAGTTGCAGGATAGGGAGTTTATCCAAATGAAGAGACATCAAAAGAGGAATGCATTCACCAGCATTATTAAGGCACTTTTAAACAGCTTTTAACACTGTTTGCGTCTTTTTGACGTCCTTTTTGTGTTACAAGGCATTGGGATGTATTAGAACAGAGTTCAAACTAAACTTTTCATTTCTCAGTCCATTCTGATCCAAAAAGGTTCACAGTCAGCAAAACTATGTTATCCTGACTGAGAGTTTTCAGTTTAACCACAAGAAAGTTCAATAGTTTATTATCCACCACAGCTTTACCATTTGCTGTAGTGTAAATCTCTGGTTTTATTCATGCTTTACTTAGCCTAGAAATCTAGATGTATCCCAGCAGTAGCAAATGCCGGTACATCCAGCCACAAGACATAGGGCCTAAGTAGGTCCTCTTCCAAGGTTTGGTCATACCAGTCACATCACTCTGTCCTTATAGAGTCGCCTAGACGTACTCCGGCGGTAGCTTATCAGCTTAACAGCGTCCAGATGCATTTGGAAAGACAACTGCTGATACCGCCTATCGGTCATGGCCAGACTATACATTTTCATGTTATAGTCTGGCTTGTCAGGTTATGCTTTACTTGTTGTTATAGTCTGGCTTGTCAGGTTATGCTTTACTTGTTGTTATAGTCTGGCTTGTCAGGTTATGCTTTACTTGTTGTTATAGTCTGGCTTGTCAGGTTATGCTTTACTTGAAACAGAGGCACCTCTACCTGCTACTTCCACACTCCGCCATTCAATTCACATTCGATACTGGAATGAAATGACATGGCCCATTGTTTCACTGTTGTGCTTACATATTCTTCATTAATTGGCAGTTTGTACTTATTGTTTTCTGTTGTAAAAACTGGATTTGAATTTGATGATTACTCCAAATTGCAGTATTGCAGTCTGTGGCAAAAGCTAAAACCTCTCTTCCACTGACTCCCCTGAGAATAATAAATCTATCAGCTCCTGGTACTAACAAACAAGAGGTGTTATAAATGCTGTCTAAATCCCTGGGTGGGAGCCTCACTGTAATCACAAGAGCCTCTCCAAAACAGCTTGAAGTACTTTGCTTATCCAACCTGAAGAATCAATGCTGAGAGCAGCCATTTAGCTCTGTGGCCCAACTTTCAATATTCACAAGACAAAGGGGTTTCACCAGTCGAGAGGAATGGGTCAGCTCTGTGTATGTTTGTGTTTGTTTTGAATCCTTGAATTCTTGTCAGAAAACAATAAAGAAAACAGGGTTCAGTTATGAGTTCAGCAGTGAAAACAAAAGAGAAGTAGCCCACTTTAAAATGTATAAGGCTTCACTCCTGACCACACACAATGAAACACAGTTTCCTCTTTTGGGGAAAACTGAGGAATACACAGAATTAGAGCTTGGGCTGAGAAATCATTTAGGTGAAATAAGACAAGTCAAGTAGGCTAGACTTTATAAGGTCTTTTACTTTCAGTAACTGAAAATGACATTATTTGGTTGGATGTTTCAGTGAATATGTGGATAAATGGTTGATCAGGTAATGGATAGACCTATAAATAGGTTGTTAATTAAACAATACATTAGTAACTATCAAGAATCATTTGCATGATAGATGAATAATTGCATATGTCCATCATGGACAAGAGAGGTTTGTGGGCCAAATACATCATTATTGAGGAACAAGGCTCTGTACTTGGGACTTTTCACTGTTTACATAAATGACATCACTACAACACTTATGACAGATGACAGTTTTAAACCAGGTGCAATAGATTTAAAGACTACAGCTTTCTTTTTGACCAGAGCCCGAAGTGTTGATTTTAGTAATCACTTTTCCAGAAATGATAACTCTGGAAATTATAACTAGTTATTAGCATCTTGGTATTCTGATTGATGAAGAACTTGGTTTTAAAACACTTTAATCAAGCTCAAACAAATTTAGAAAATCTTTAGAAATAGGCTTTGTTTTAATTTTAAAACTGAAAATTGCATTATTGAGTCAGTTCTCCTGTCTCTTCTCATGGATGTTGTGTAAAATTAAGCTCTACATTTCATTACTGGTGACTGTTATGGAACACACTGTCGTATTCTGTACAGTAAGACTGGTTGGCCAGCATTAGCTGTAAGGAGGAATAAACATTATAAGATCTTTATTTACAAAACTAGGCTTGGTCTTCTGAATCTGTCTCTCCTGAGCTGGAATTGTAAAGCTCTTTTAACACTCATTGCCAGAGCTTGCTCTCCCTTCAGTTTCCCCATTTCAATTCTGTTATAAAACACCCTATCTCTAGAATGAGTCACAGAAATCTCTAGTGCTGTTTGTTTGTATCCTGAAGAGAATTCTATAATCTGATCTCCACTCAAACTGACTTACCTCGTTACCTTGTGTAGTCATTACTCTGTTCATTTAAATTTGTATTCATATTATTTTAGTGTTTATTCCATGTGCAAATGAGAGGCTCCTCTGTTAATGTGTCTTCTGATGCCGGTGCTGATGATGCTGTGCATTAGACAGCTTAATGCTCTTGGTCATAAAAGCATTCAGTGTTTACATTAAGGATCAACAATAAGTCCATTTCAACAAGTCAGTGACGTCATGGGCATCAAGCGGACATAATGTACAGCTTATTCAAGTAGATGTTTGGCACCTTCTAAAAGCTCAATGGCTAAAAGTTTTTAATGTTAATCGGGTGCAGGACTTTAGAAAGGGGTGGTCTGCAGTAATATCTCCCTCTGCAGAGATGTCGAAATTGAAATTGAAATAAAAAATCTCTTTTTTTGCATCAATGAACTGACAAAAGGTTACAGTTTGCAGGAACAGAGAAATGCCTTGATAGCTTACAGACATAGCAAAATGTTTACTACTGACATATTTAAAAGTGCCTGACTTTAAAGGTACAACACTGATAATGATGTAGGATAGGTAATGACAATGACATCAGATGTGTACATGATTGGTAATATTGCATGAAATAAACTTCCATCAGAACAGAAACAGCTACACCGACCTTTTGACTGCATTGCATTTCAATATGTGAAGAGAGGAGAGAAAGAGAGAGAGACAGAGAGAGAACAAGGCAACCCAAAGCAAGCGAGACTGGAAGGAGAAGCAACATAAGAGTGGAAGTGGAGCAATCATCCTCTCCACAGTGTCTCAGTGAGTGGGGCCTCTCATCTTAGCGTCTCTCACACAAGCCCCTCTGCAATCTGTGTGGTTCCTCTGCCGCGGCCGCGGTGACGGCGGCATCTGGGGCCGCTGACTGCCAGGACAGAGGGGTGGGCATGAACAGGGTGGCGTATATTGGCCCTGGCTTCTGGTATGTCATCAGTGCCGCTGCACTCCCAAACTCAGGGCACCCTGCTGTGCTGCGCTGCCTGCGGTGTACCTCATGGCTCAGTCGCCATGCTCTGACAGCTCCTCCCCGGGTCCCACAGAGTCTCACATCCACCACTCCATCAATACCCTTAGACCCCATGGGTGAGAGAGAACCAGAGAGAGGCAGACAGAGAGAATAACAAAGAAAAAAGAAAATGAAAAGATTCTCTAAAGTTTCTTTCCCCCTCTCCTATCACCCTCAGCATAATGTGGAGTACTGACAGATAGAGAGTTGTCAAGCTCTGTTACAGTTCAAATGGGGAAAATTTTGCTTCCCTGTGAGGCTACAAATGTACTCGTGTGACTGGGGTTTCTCTGTGGCTGATGAGGAGTGACAGTCGCTGGTGAACGCAGTGGTTTGGTGGTTTGGGTGTTGCAGGAGCTGTCACACCAGAACAGGAGGTTATCACATGCTGGTGGTGATGTGGTCAGGTGGGGGGTTGAGGTCGTCTCGTGTGTCGCCCCCCCCCACTCAAGAAGGAGTCCTGGCAAGCATCAAGCAGTGGATGTCAGAATGACATGTCTCAGTGCTGTGACAGAAGTAATTGTTTGCAGAGTTTCAGCTGTCTGTCATGACCAACAAAACCATCAAAACAAGTTGTTTTCTGCTGGGCGTCTTTACAGCCAATCCACTTGAGCTTGGTGCAGCTGCCATAAACAGAAAAAGGCACACAGAAGAAAATACACACAAGCTCCACACACACACACACACACACAAACAAACAGCATGATAGACGGAGCAACCATCACTGAAGACGTATTCAAAACCTACCCCACATAAGCACTGATTTATAAAAAGAGGTGATGTTGTTTTTCTTTGCAAGGCTCTGTGTTTCAGGAGCATGCAGTGCTGGCTGTGGATTTAATTACAACTCTGAAAGCAGGACGGCAAATGAGGAGGGAGAGATTGTGTACGCCTCAGTAGTACTCACTATTGACAGACTCCACTATGGCGTGCATCAGAGATGCACACAAATACACACACACACACACACACACACAACGACAGACACACACACAGACACACACACACTGTGTGATTGCTGTTTGGAGAAAAATGACACTGATTAAATCATCTAATATCTACAAGAGGCTGAAAGGCGTGCGCGCGCGCGCGCGCGTGTGTGTGTGTGTGTGTGTGTACGTACACTTGGACTGATTTGACCTCCCATTTTTTCTACTGGCGGTTGAGGGGGTGGCTCTTTGCACTAGGTGCTGAGTGCTGTACATCTAAGCACATATTTGAGAGAGGAGAACAAATCAATGAGGTGTGTTTGTGGGACAGAGAGACATTTAGTGCATTCTGAGACATACACAATGCACACCTTTATAGGTTTCTGTCTGCGGGACCAAATGTTCTGGAATCATATTTTAGTGCTTACGAAAGACGATACACAAAAGGAAGTCAAAGAGGAATCTCTCTTTCTCTCCTTTTTTCACTCACATGCATTGCATTCTCTCCTACTTACTCTTTCTCTCGCTCTCTGTCTCTCTCTCTCTCTTGCTACATTCCCAGTGTTGCTATGGTGACATGTCCTCTCAGTTCCTTGTCAGCACGCTACCTCTCAGCTTTAGTGTCTTTCAGTCCAGAGGCCTAGGGTGGGTGTGTGTGTGTGTGTGTGTGTGTGTGTGTGTGTGTGTGTGCGCGCGCGTGTGTGTGTGTGCAACAGTGTTAAATGAATTAGTCAAATGAAGGGAAAAAGTCATTAGAGGTCCAAAATGCACATGCAGGGAAGCAGGGATAGGATGTGTTATGGACACTTCCACATTCACACATACACAGACACAGACACACACACACACACACACGGTTAAAGATGCATTACATATTTTGAAAAAAATCTTTAACAAATAATATTTAATTATAACAAGCTTTAGGGAAGGACTCAGTCACTTAATTGGTGGAGCTGCAATGTTTTCAGTAACTAGGTTAATAACCCTAATACAGAGTCACAGGAAGTGGGCATATGTGAGTGCAGTGGAGGGCAAAAGGCAGGCTAATCTAAAGGGACAAACCATTTAAGTGCTTTAATGAAACGTCTCTCCAGGGAAGCGCAGGATTAGAAGACGGCTTCATGGATGCAAATGGGTTGCATAAGAGTGTTGGACGGCAACACTGAGGGAAAAGCCAATAACGGCTGATGACTTTTTAGTGTGTTCCCCTTGAAAGATCCACAACAGTTGTTTATGTGTCTTTGATGCCATTACAGGAATAGAGCATCCCAACAGGAGAGTGGGTGGGGGAGGTACGTTTTTCAGGATCAAATAAGGACAAGGACGGAGCTAGAGTTGATGGAGATGCTTTGGAAAGTGTCTGGTGTTGTGTGTAAAATGTAAAATGTAGTCTTTTAGGAGGACAATAAGCAAAAAGAAATAAGGCCAATGAGTGGGAGAGACAGATATAAATATCTCTATGTTACTAAACAGTGGAGGGACTCTGTGCTGTACTGCTCAGAGCAGGTCAGAACCTTTTCCAACGGGGGTCTGATGCAGATGAAAACATGAGAAGAAAAGGAAAATGGGTGCAACATCAGAAGTGAAAACACAAGAGGCAAGGGGAGGGAGAGAGAAAGAAGAGCAGAGGAGAGGAGAAAGGAGCTGCACAGCCTCAGGAGGAGCGTTACGATAGAGATATGTATCATGCTGGCAGAAGAGGATTCTGGGAGTAGACAGCGAGCAAACGAACGAGAACGAACCTTTCAGATGGAAATGAGGCCGCGCCATAGAAACCAACGCCACACCGCGCGCTGCTAGTGAATCATCACCATGGCAATCTGCACTGAAAAGAAAGAAAGGATGGAGAGATAAAAAAAAGAAAAGAAAGTAATGAGAGCAAGGAAGGACAGCGACATGACGAAGACACCACCACACCAAGACGCCACCACAAAGACTGTACCCATTGGCTCATCTTATTTCCCAAGAAATCTGTATCATTATGATGATGATGGCGATTATAATAATCATCTCCTTTGCAGTGAGGGGCCGCAGACTATGGCCCCATTTTATTCCAGTAAGCTAGAGGCTTTTCAAAAGAGTGCACTGAGAGAGAGAGAGAGAGAGAAGCAGTGGGAGAGAAAGAAATCACAGATTTCCCCCAAGTCTATGCAGACAAATGGGTGCTCTTAAAGCCACTCTCCCATCTCTGCGCTCATTCTCTTTTATCAGGTCAGAGGACACACGCACAAAAGACGGCATCTGCGGAGGGCATGACGCGTGGGCAATGACAACAGGGCTGCCAATGTGTGTGTGTGTTTAAATGTGTGTGCCAGCTCATGCATGGCAGACTCAGGCAAGGCCACTGGTCGCCTCAAATGGAGGTCCTCCGTTTAAAATACTGGAAGACACTCCACTCTCTCTTCATTCTCTGTCTCTCTTTCTCCATTCTGTCTTCCACTCACTAATATCTCTCTCCCTCTATCGCTGTCTCTTTCTATGTCTTTCCCTACCTTCATAACTCCCTTTCACCCCATTCCCCCGCCTTCCTCTCTCCTCTCTGCTCTCTCTTTTCCTCCCTCTCTCTCTCTCTCTCTCTCTCTCACGCACTCTCTGCCTTGCTCTCCCCTTGTCCCTCTTTCATCTGGTGACATGCCACACCAAGTGCCTCCATGTTCACGGACCCTAAAGAGAAATCAATATACTTTCATGTCATCTGACAGAGGCGGCACTTCTGCGGCTAACGTCTTTTCCCTCCAGTTCTCTTTTTCCCGTCTCACTCCATGTCAGCCCCCAAAAGTAGAAAAATCATGGGAAATAAAACACGTGTACTGGATCAACTGACTGCATTACCTCGCAGTCCTCAAAGCACAAGGCCGATTTCCCCAGGTCTGATTGAAGCGCACAACATAAACAAGTAGTCTACATAGAATACTTCCTAACCTCTTGCCACAGTCTTATCCAGACCCCCCAAAGCACACATCTGCCATCTACATGGGTTACCACACCATTACACACAGGTAACTGTAGTGTACTCTACTCACAACCCAGCATTAGCCAAACTCCTCCTTGACCTCCCCTAGCCTCACTGAAATCAAGCAAATTTGAGCCAAAGAGCTCTTGCTGTGGGGTGCTCATCAGGATGGCTTACAGGCCAACATGGCATCATTCCAGAGCTGTAGTCTCCATGACATGCAGGTAAACACACTGGCCTCCTCTTATCTGGCAAGTGCTCCTAACTACATTGGCAGTCTCAAAACATTACATTCACAAATGACCGCCATCGAAAAATGACAGAAAACTCATACATAAGATAACCATTTTACTTCGATAATAGCAGATTTCAATCACACCTAGAACGAAACAGATCAGTCCAAAGGATCGCAAGAAAATAACTTTACATGAATTTCAGGCTCATGCGAATGTGACTTGTTAGGTCTGAAATAGAGCTACCTTTCCATTACTGCCATATGGCCTACTTCTAGGAAGTTCATGTGTTGTCACAGGGAAAAGCAGGTTTCAGTCGGGACAGCCAACCACATGGGCCAATTTGTTAACATGTGCTTACTCGTACTACCCTGTCGCACCTATTGGGTTCATTTTAAAAATGAACCATTCCTTTATGTCACAGGCCGCATAATCAGTGAAGTGAAATGGTTTGTAGAATATCTGTCAGTTTGCCCACAATTTAGCATGATATTCTACAATGACAGTCAGTGGTGACCGTAATCAGCACAACACACTGTACATCCACTTTAAAAGCACCAGATTTCCACATATTCACCTAAAAAATTTTTTTTTTTTGAATGAATCTTCACATGCACTTAGTGCCTCTAATTCTTCATTCCTTGTTCATTTCTCTTTTATATGCCCATCGCACAGAGCAAATAATGAAGATTTAGAAGCACTGAGTGCATATTCTAAGTCAGACGAACATTCTAATTACTCTTGAAAGTCAGTAAGGCACCATAAGACAATACAGACAATAAGTAAAGTGACATTAACGTCAAAAATGTTTCATAAAGCCTTGCTACAGATCAAGTTCTAATGTCAATAATTATGTGCTTAATTATAATTATAGTTTTGCCCTTTATGAATGTGTTAATAATGGCTTGTGAATACAAGGTTCAAATCAAATTCTTTGTTAGCCTATCCTAAAATCCACCCAGTCCTATTGCTTATTAATCTTTGCACGGTGGATAGAACGTATCTAAATTGTGGCTTAGAGATTTCTTCACACTTGGTCATCAGTATACCCAAACTAGACTACTGCACTGAATAATTCAGCCATCATGTCTCCCCCTGAGCTTCAGCAGGCGTGACATCACTAGCTCTTCCATCTGTAGTCCGTATGCAGTCCTGAGTCTGTCTTGCTCTCTAACTATCAGTCAGAGTTCAGTAGAGATGCCTCTGAAACGCCTTCATTTCCATTCTTCCCTGGTATTCAATACCAGCCCCACTGGAGCCACAGCTACGCCGCCGCTGCTTATTCCCCTCTTTGTCTGCCGTGAATAGCGATGATGGTCACGATGGCGGCAGAGGTGATGGAAGTGGTGACAGGGGCGGCCGGGGCCAGCTGGGTCCTCATAGCTGTTCCTGCTGAGGGCAAAATGGACCTCAAGCGATGGTGGAGGCAAATGAAACTTGTCACCCAGGTGGACACACACACACACACTCACACACACATACACACTTCTGCACAGGCACTCAGCCATTGCTAATCCAGTTGTGATGTAGGAATAAGGAAAATAACATGTCTCCCTATATGCTTATGACTCCATTAGTGCTGGCCTGTGCAGCATTTGAAGCCTTTGTTTTTTATTTTCTCATTCATGCTTTGTTTGCTGTAAATTGAAATGACATTGTGATTTAGATAGATACCATCAGTTCCCTTGTAATTACTTCACATTTGCAGTCCCTCAACCTGAATCACAATGAGGATTATCAGTGTGACAACATCACATCAAACCTACCTAAGGACCTCTCTGTGTATCTTAGCAGATGCTGAAGTAGAAGTTAGAGGAGTGAGTGCAAAGGCTGTTCACTACTATCCAACTATTTGGAATAGCATTCTATAGTACAAATGAAGAATATGTAACATTCTATAGTACAAATAAAGAATATGTACCAGGGAATTTGTTAAAAAAAAAAGAGCACAAATCCTAGTTAAACAAGAGCAGACTTGAGCCATATCCATTGTTGGAGTTGTTGTTTTTATTTTATTAAGTCTCTCTGGCATTAGAGGTTTCCTCATCCTTGTGTACTTTAGTGAATCGACTGCGTCAACAAACTAGGCTGTGTCCATGGTGTGGGAACAGAGCTTCCTGCCTGCGTGCATGCTACTGTGTGTGTTTGTGTGTGTGTGTGTGTTTGTGTGTGCGTGTGTGTGTGTGTGCGCGCGTATGTGTATGTGTGCGTGTGTGTGTGTGTGTGCGCGCGTGTATGTGTGTGTGTGTGTGTGTGCGCTGAGCTTCATCCTTATGTGTACTCTGGCTGGCACCTCCTGTTCTCCCCGCCCCAAGGAGTCTCTTCATCTGTCATCCTCAATGCTATTATGCACTAATGATTAATTGAGCCTCTATGTCTCTTCTACCACAGTTAGTCCCAGTAATTCTGCCTTGAAAATGACCAAAGCTGAACACTGTTGGCTTTTGACTACCATTCCCACAAAGGTGGAGGGGAGGAGACAAACAATAGTAAATAATGTCCAGTCATAGGTACAGCATCAGTCATGTTTAACAAAAGCCCAAAATATGACTAAATAGAATTACCTACGTTCACAGATTTGATCATTTTGAAGGTAAACTTTATGAATGCAGAGAAGATAAGTGGTAAGCCCCTTTAAAGAGAAACACAGGATGAATCAGTCCATAGCCCTCTCGTTTGAGGTCATTGAGTGCTGTCTGTAGGAAAATTATAAGAAAATTTGATGCAACATAGACGAAATTGTGAATCGGCGGCTAATGGGAAACAGTAACTTTCAGTTTCATTTTCCTATGCCCCATTCAGTTAACGCAAGCTGTTGGTTTGTTTTTTGGTCTATGTTTTATCAAATTTTCCGGTTCTTGGTCCTACAGACAGCACCTTAAACAACAGGGTTATGGACTGATTCACAACAGACTTCTGCTTTAATAGAAGAGCCCAAGACTTTGAGCATTTACGTTTTGCCGGTAATGTAATGTTTCACATGCATTTTGTTCAGTTCAGTTAGCAGGGTGATTATGGGCTGAAATGTGTGGTTGTTTATGGGACTTTGCGAGTGTCACCCTCCTGATGACAGGGAGGGTCAGGCATGGTGGCTAGGGCCATGGGGTATATGTGTTAAGCCTTGTGCTATTGTGTCCTGCGGCTGTGTTGTTACCATAATCATTAGCAACTGATGTGATAATTTGCTGGATTGCTATTATTATTATTATTATTTGAATTAAAGCATCTGTCAACAAAAATAAACATATTGTTCTTCATGTATCTTCATATACTGCAGGATCTTTTGCAAAGAGAATACCAAGAGATGGAGGATCCTAGCAACTGTGTAGACCATCTTCAACATTCATTGTGAACCAGGGAACATTTAAAAAAAAAAATATTCTAGTTGTGAACACATCACAGTTGGCAGTATTTGAGTGAGGTGAATTCAATGTGGACACTTTTTTCCCCGTTTTAACTGGGTACTGTGATACAACAGACTCACATCTCCTTCCCTGCTTTATGTGGTAATATTCCTTGGGTCTGCTCTGCGTGTGAGTGCTTGTGTATGCTGAGACAGTTTGAGGAGAAACATGGAATACAAACACAAGAGAAAATAAAGTTTTGTTTTGTCCTTTCTTCCAAATGACTGTCAACACTGGATAGCTGGAAGCATAAACAGCACAACACAAAGCTAATCCCAAGGGTTGTCACAGCCCAACTTCAAAAGAGTGAAACCAAAGAGTGAAAATCTTTAAAAATAAAGTGAGGAGCCTGAGCCTCATAAGGCAGGTTCAACACTGCTGTCAATCAACAAGAGACACAGCCAAGAACTCAACTGGGTCAAAAAAGTGTTAACCTGTGTCTGGTTTTGATCACTATCAAATCTTTCAGTCTGCCATTTTTGTGCAACTTAATCACCTGAAGTTGCACCTGCATCAGCCAAAACACAACATTACCCAAACACTCTAAAATGATGATGAGCATTGACCAGAGGTCAAACAGGGTAACCTCTGCAAGGCACCTAGAACATCCGGCATAGAAAACCACAGATAGTGCCCAACCACACAATATATGGGAAGCTACCCAAGTTATTAATTCATTCAATCATTCATGAGAGTAGACCAGAGTTCAATCTTTCAATCATTCAATCATTCATGAGAGTAGACCAGAGTTAAAAACATGTACATACACATTAGAAGAATTTTTTTTTTTTTTGGTTCTAAAACGAGAAAGTGTTAATTGTGAAGTCAAAAGGTCTAGGAGATTTAAACATTAACAATCTGAAAACACCCCTTGCTCACTACGAAGCTTCTGGAGAGACAGTCAAATAAATAAATAAAGCATACTTAGAGTCTAGAGAAAATAACCTTGTGTCAAAGGAGTACAGGATGAAATCATCAGAATGGAGGCCCTTAAGGGTTCCGGGCTCTTTTTGTCCAACAGCGAGCGAGCCTCGTTAACGTTTCCTCTTTATTCTGTCTCCCCTGCAGTCGTCCACGCTGCCCAACTTGAGCTGAGGCTTGACTCCTTCAGGATACATTCTTCCTGATAAAAGTCAGCTCTACCCGAGAGAGAGAGAGAGAGAGAGAGAGAGAGAAATAGAAAGAAAGAAAGAAAGAAAGAAAGAAAGAGAGAGAGCTGATTGAGCAGACTATTTTTCTCCCCAAGTGTCTGACTAGACTCAGTGGTAGGGAAGCACACACTGTAGCCAAGACAGATCACTGAGAACATTTGCTTTAGAGCTATGAAAACATTCAAGGATATACCAGTGCTAACACATTTAGCATCTAGAAGCTAAACAGCATTCAATTCAGTTCAATTCAGTTTTATTTATATGGCGCCTTTTACAATAGTATTGTCTCGTGGCGCTTCACAGAAGGAGCACCAAGTTATGTTTACCTTTGATGCTTTCTTATGACTGCCATGACTGTGTTTACATGCACCGCAATATCCTGAATATGAGCCTTATCCTGAATTTTGTTCATGTTCAGTATAAGGTGTTTACATAGAGAAACCATGACGTTACTATAACATCCCTGTTCAGCATCCGGGGAAATGAAATACTGTTTTCTGAATGGCTGACAAGATGTGTGGACTTGTGTGTAGTTGAAAAATACACTGACTAAAAAAGGATGAGAAGAAAAGGAGATGTATTTGGTGCTGCTGATGCTCCTCACAGCCTGCCTTTGCTTGTGCTTTATGCCCATGCATGCTACAAAGGATGTAGCAGTCAGTAATTTCCATGGTAATACTGGTATGTGCTGTGCTGCTTGTGTGTGTGTGTGTGTGTGTGTGTGTGTGTATCTTGTATGTGTGACTAATAGGGCAGTAGTGGTAAATTTCTCTAATTCAGTTTGTACAAACACACTCCCAGCACACGTGAGCTGCACAGCACTGTGTCCCAGATGTGGCCTGATGCATCAAATGCTTTCACATCATTTCACTTTGTGCAAAGTCTTAGTCTCTCTCTACAGTAGTAATGGCTGTCACTCTGACAGTCATAGGCCCATAAACTTGAAATCATCTCAGTGACGCATGAAGACGTGACTCAGTCAGATTTGAAACAGGAGAAAGATGAACGCTGCAGAGGGCAACTCAGAAAATATGTGTATTATGTAAAAAATGTAAAATATGTATTAACATCAGGCTGGGAATCTCAGGAGATGCTGGTTAAGAGTTATGTCTCCTCTAATTCCTTAAAGTCCACAGTTTGTTTAGTGAATGCATGGAGTGTGCTGTGTTAATGGGGCCATGCTACCCTGGACTAGCCCTCCCTGCTGTCACTAGCAGGGGGGAAGTGCTTCCTCCTGCACGTGGGTGCTGTCGTTTGTACGTATGGGAGATCAAAGTGTGCTAGAGCTGCGAGTGGCCTCAAAGCGCCTTAATTAGGCGCCGACGCGTAACCCGTAACTCACACAGACGTGCAATTCCCCAGGATGCCTCAGTACCAAAGAGCCCTCCTGAGCTTTCCCCGCACTCATGCTCACACTACTGTTACTCTACATGGGGAGATTAGAGGGCTGGAGTTTTATACAACACACACACACACACACACATACAGACAAAAACACACACATACACACACATATAAACACGCACACACAAACACACACAGATAGACAAGTACAGATACGTACCTTCCCGAAGGCATGTAGCATGCTGTAATCATCCTGATGTGAACCAGAGATGCTTTCAAATCTTTCAAAGGATTTTCATCCTACCTCTCCACACAGGTGATATCAACTAGTGGTACGGACAAAGACTAGGCAAGCCAGATTGCGTACATTGCAAATGAGATTTCTTTTAGACCTGACACCAAATGGATGTTTCGATAACAACAGACTTCCAAATAAGATGCTATTCTTATCCTCACTGAGAGAGAGAGAGAAAGAGAGATAGAGAGAGAGAGAGGGAGAGAGATTTGGTTAATAATGTGTGCCAGAAATGAAGGCTCTCTCCCGGTGAATTGGTAAATATATGGGTAAATCAGCAGGACCATGGTACAACACTGACATAAATAATCACTACAAAGACAGGGAATGGAGCGTAGCGTAGTCGACTGGACTCAGATTGGCTATCAGCATTTCTAACATTCATAAAAGCTTTATAAGTGATCCACAATAATATTGTCCGTCATGTTACTGTTATAGTATTCAATGTGGGCATTGGCATTCTTATCAGTTAACAGCAACTGAAGATTTTTTACAGCTGGCACCGGCAGAGATTGGTCCTTTACCCTCCCTCCAGCTGCACAGTGAGCATCTATATCAGCACATAATAAGACACACTCAGGTCTCATCTCCCTCACTATATAGAAAGAATAATAGCCAAGGTTGCACAGCACCTAGGTTAGCTGGGGGTGATGGGGTTTGCTAACCACATGAACTCTGAAACACTGGGAGCTTTCATTCCAAAAGCCACTCCTGCTTCAGAAGGCACTTTGGGGATTTTGTCATGCTCTACATACTCACCGTAGTTAAAAGAATTAATGCTTGACTGAGGGTCACTCACCGGGCTTTTTGAAGCCTCTTTTGTCTCTGTTCCTCCCCTCCTCCCCTCCCCTCCCCCATGTGAACAGGCTTTTAAATCATTTTTGGCGGCGTGTGGAGAGAGAGAGAGAGAGAGAAGAGCAGAGAGCAGAGATGTGTGAGTAGTTGAGTGACAGTTCCCACAGTGCATCTGAAACTGCCAGTACTTTTGGATTTGACAGCCAGTGGTGAGGGGATCAGGAAGAACAGTGCATACACTGACAGATGGAGTCTTGTAAATACAGCAGGTCTGATTTCCTGTGCCTCTCCCCACACTAAAGCCCACTGTCATTCCTTTACATCCACCAAAGACTTTGAAGTGTCTCCTGCTAATGCTCAAATTTGAACAGAACTCTCCTCCCACTCATAAATGATTATGCTCACACACTCGCACATGCAAACACACACACACACACACACATACACACACTTTTCATTGGTTTTTAGACAACTGAGCAGATAAAGCCTTATCTTTAACCAGAAGCAGCCCTGAAGACTAGAAGTACCCATAAACTTTAAAGTAGGCCTGAATCCTCCTATCAATACCTATTCCCTATGCCTCTGGACACTGTTACATGGTCAGCATAAGCTATGTGGACATGAATATATCAAGCTACTGACTTACCTGATCATTTTATGTTTTTATTCTCTGAAAAAAATTGTCTTATGTCTGACGGACCTGTGCATATGTATGTTTGCAAATGTGTATGTTGAATCTCTGTCTCATAACAGCACATCTGTGAGGTGTAGAAGCTGCTCTGAGCTGCCTCTGAAGGACCTCACCACATCCAAGTTCCTTTGCATCTCTGAGTGGCCCAGTGGAGCTGTTCTCCACACTTCTCTTCACCTACCTCCACCCACCTTAACTCTGACCACATAATCTGCTCAGTGTTGGCTCCAGTGGTACAAATAGCTGCAAGTAGCTTTTTGGAGCCAGAGCAGGAGAGGTCATGTATATTGATGAATCCCTATCTGTCTTCGTCTGTGAGCTCACTGGGCTCCTAGAGTTGCTGTGATATTTTCTTTCAGTCTGTATAGTTTGGAATTTATGCATTTATTGGACATGCAGTATGCAGTTACCTGCAATGTGCTCTCAGGATCTTTGCATGAGAACAGAACATCATGGGTTTAGGCACTAGGATTCTGTTCATCAGAGTTCAGTAAAAAATTTTCTTCTGATCGATGAAGGTCAGCCACAAAATGGCTTGTGAGAGATGTACCTTTCCCCAAATCATCCATCTTTACATTTACATTTTACATTTAGGCATTTAGCAGACGCTTTTATCCAAAGCGACTTACAAAAGAGGATAACATTCAAGCTACAACACAATGAACTAACAAGGAGTGCATATTGCTAACATAGAATCTGCGCTGTTTTAAGTTGAAAGTGCAATAGTGTAACACAGTGTAGAGAATTAAATTATTAAGTGCATTCTCAAAGTTTACACCAGGAGATATTCTTGGAAGAGCTTAGTCTTCACGAGTTTCTTGAAGGTGGAGAGGGTATCAGTTGATCTGGTAGCACTTGGGAGGTCATTCCACCAGCGCGGAACCAGATATGAGAAGAGTCTGGACCGACCTGCACAAGGTGTTGGCCGTGCTAGAAAACGTTCCTTAGAGGAGCGTAGTGGTCGTCGGGTGACATAGGGCTTCAGAAGAGAATTCAAGTAGATGGGAGCAGAGCCATCATTCGCCCTGTAGGCCAACATAAGTGCCTTGAATTTAATGCGAGCAGCCAAGGGCAGCCAGTGAAGTTCAATGAACAGAGGTGTGACATGTGCCCTTTTTGGCTGGTTAAAGACCAGACGTGCAGCTGCATTCTGGATCATCTGTAGCGGTCTCACTGCACAGGCTGGTAGGCCTGATAGGAGGACATTGCAGTAGTCAAGACGAGAGATAACCAGGGTCTGAACCAGGAGCTGGGTTGCATGTTGGGTTAGGTACGGCCTGATCTTCCTTATGTTGAATAGGGAAAAACGGCACGACCGAGCCACAGAGGCAACGTGATCTGCAAAGGTCAGTTGGTCATCGATCATGACACCTAGGTTTCTTGCCACTTTGGTGGGAGAAACAGACAGGGAGTCGATCTTGATACCGATGTCGAGGTGTATGGCTTGTTTGGCTGGGAGGACCAGCAGTTCAGTTTTGGAGAGATTTAGTTGGAGGTGATGTCCTTTCATCCATGCAGATATATCGGAGAGACAGTCAGAGATCCGTGATGACACCGTGGAGTCGTCCGGCGGAAAGGACAGATAGAGCTGGGTATCATCCGCATAGCAGTGGTAAGAGAAGCCATGGGAGTGGATGATTGAGCCCAGCGAGGTGATGTACAGTGCGAAGAGAAGGGGCCCCAGCACAGATCCTTGAGGTACTCCTGTGGTGAGTTGGTGAAGTGCCGATGTCTGTCCTAGCCACGATACGTTGAATGACCGTCCAGTAAGATAGGACTTGAACCAGGAGTGCACTGTGCCATCAATCCCAATGTTGGTCAGCTTGTCCAGTAGGATGCTGTGGTTGACCGTGTCAAATGCTGCTGATAGGTCCAGCAGGATGAGCACTGAGGACTGACCTGCCGCTCTGGCCTCTTTTAGTGCTTCCGTCACAGACAGAAGCGCCGTTTCAGTGGAGTGGCCACTTCTGAAGCCGGATTGGTTGGAGTCGAGGAGGTTGTTCTGAGTGAGAAATCCTGTGACCTGTTTAAAGACAGCTCGTTCAATGGCTTTGGAAAGGAAGGGAAGAAGAGAGACAGGCCGGTAGTTCTCCACTTGAGTGGGAGCGAGGGATGGTTTTTTGAGCAATGGTGTTACCTGGGCTTGTTTGAAGGCAGTGGGAAATGTACCCTTAGTTAGTGACGCATTGACCACATGTGTGGTTGCTGTCACAATTGTGGGGGTTATGGCCTGAAGAAGGGTTGTTGGGATAGGATCCAGAAGACAAGAGGTAGGCCGGCTGTCTGTGAGAAGAGAAAAGAGTTTCTTGGTGTCCGTGGCGTTGTTAATCTTGTCATGATAGAAAGCCTTTTTCGCAGCAGTGACACTGGACAACCATCTTGGCTGGTACTCGATATAGTATAACCATATTTAAAAATACACTCACTTCAAATGGGGTATTTAGCCCATGTTGAACTCCCATCACCCACCCCCTAGTCCTCAACACTGAACAGCATGGGAAAGCTAAGCCGCCGGGTGTTTACATCAGAGAACAGCACTCCTGCATGCAACATGCAGTGGCCCATTTGAGTTGGGGAATAGAAGCGTAAAGTATTAGGAGTAACTTAGTGAAATCAGTCATGATGGCAAGGCTGGGCCTCTGTCTAAGTGGGAAGTGAGATGTATTGCAGCCTTTCATAGCTCTTGTTGCTTGAAGACATCCCAGAAAACAGACGTCTGACCGTGAGCTACAAGCTTCCATCCAGATGGCTCTTTGGTTCTATCATTCTCTCCCTCTCTCTCTCTGCCCACAGTCAATCACACACTACTGCCATACAGCCGATGGGCAGATTGTGGGGAAAAAAGGAAAAAGGTTGAGATGGACATGAAGGTGAACTAACTGTGCCTGCAGACATTTTCATGAGTCATGTCAGACTGAAACACGAAGAGCAGGGAGGAATGCAGAGAGGAGAGGAGAAGAGAGGAGAGGCAAGAGGAAGAGAGGAATCACAGGAAACAAGAATGTAAAGAAGGATAACAAAAAAAGCCAGACAAAAGAGAAAGGTAGAAAAAAGAAGATGAATAAAATAGATGATGAAAAAATGGAATGCAATTGAGAAGAGGAAAGAGTTGAATAAAGAAAACATGAAAGAGAAGACAAGAAAGGCTGCAGGATCCAGCTAGACAAAAGACATGAGAGGTAGAAGATAGAATGCAAAAGAGAGAAGAGGAGTAGAAAAGGGGGGTGGAGCTGAGTGGAGAAGTGAAGAAATGAGAGGAGATGGGGGACTGGAGGAGAAGAGAGAAGAAATGAGAAGAGAGGAGTAGAGAAGAGAATAGAAGAGCAAAAGAGAAGATCAGAGGACCAAATAAGGAGGAGGACAGTGGGTCAGTGATCTTCTGTAGAGGTCATTGGCGTTACAATAAGGTCATGGATGAAGAGGCCTGGCATTGCCAAAGCTGCTCAGACAGACAGAGGGAGGGGGGCAGACAGGAGCCTCTGGACGTGGGGTGGAGCATTGGGCTGTTGGGCATCCCTGCTGTCCATCACACTCAGAGAAAACAGGTCAGGAAGATGCCATGCCGGGACTGCAGGCATATGGAAATGCACGCGTCACTTTGCATTATCCCTCGCCTCCTCAGCGGAGACGACCCAGCATGGGAAAGAATGCTCGCATCACACAGCCACCAGCGAGTGGCCAGACCTCTGATCTCTAAATGGATTGTCCTCTTGGGCTTGGAGAAGAGAGAGATGCAGAGAGAAAGAGAGAGCACAGACAAACACGGCCTTGCCTCATCCTAACCATTCAATATGCCTGTCAAATCACGGCAGCATCTGAGAAATGATTGGCCAATGGGTGATTAAACCAAAGTCACTTCCTTGCAAAAAAATGTTCATTGTTCATGGCATGAAGTATTACTATAAATAGTACGGAACTCGATTCAGTTCTATTCAGTTCAGTCCCTCCCGTTCATACATAAATCAGATACTATGACATACCTGTGCAAGGCAAGAAAATTAATCTCACGTTAAATATGCTACATGTTGTTTAATGGACCAGAGACTGGTGCTTCGCTCACTTCAGCAACAAGTCCAGTGGCACCCCATCATAATTACTGGTGTAATTATCCTAGCCAACAGACTTTTGCTCTTCAACAAGATGGAGATGAATGGGAACGAGATGGAGGCCTGGAGTCAACGCCACCATTTTTCCCTGAGAAATCTCTCTTTCTTTTTTCGCCAGTACTTCAATGACAGCTGAAGGCCAGGATGGAGGAAGAAGGAGGGGAAAAAGTGGAGAGAGGAGAGAGCCAGGTCCTGTGAAGAAAAGAGAAGCGAAGAGAAGAGGGGGGAGAAGAAGAGTAGAGGGATTATCTCTGTAAGGCCCCCCCAAATGAGCCTGTGGATTATTTCACCTTCTCATGGAGGCATGCATTATTCATGCCGGCGGCGTAGAGCATAAGCAGAGCCCAGCCACGGTGTCAGAGAGCCGTTTCCCCTTTTCATTTCACCTCCCAGTCTTTTCTTTCAGGAGGAGCTTTGCGCTTTTCAACACCACCTAACCCCCCCTACCCCCCCCCCCCACACACACACACACACACCCTTCTCTCCACCCACACACACATACACACAGACTCACACCACTCTACCACCTCTTCTGCTTTCACTTCCACCTTCACTATAACCCCCCATGCCGTTGCCCTCCCTCACCAACCTCCCTTTTTAACAAATCCTGCCTCTTTCTCCCAAAGAAAAGAAAAGATGCCACTGTGTGCATTATCTCTCTGGAACATTTCTACGTCTGCTAAGCTGCTGTGTTTCCCCCCTTTCTCTTCTCTTCTCTTCTCCTCTCCTCTCCGCTACTCCCTTGGCTGGGAGAATGAGTCTGGCTTTTGAAGGACGATTTTCTTTTTTTCTTTTTTCTCACACACAGATCAAAGCTCTGACTGAGATGTACAGTACCTCAAGTCACCTGCTTCCATGGGAAGTTGTTGGGTGAGAGAGAGAGAGAGAGAGAGAGAGAGAGAGAGAGGGAGGGAGGGAGGGAGTAATCTGTACAAGTGAGGGGCACTATACAGCCACATGGCCTTTAAAAAAATGTGTATTTCAGTTCTCATCTAAGGCTTTTTTCTCTCTTCTATGTGTGAAACACACACACACACAGACTCTCCTACTCTCTCTCACAGACACACACATGCGTGTGAGCACACACACACACACAGAGAGAGAGAGAGAGAGTGAGAAAGACTGATTGTCCTTCACAGTTCCTAAGGACATCCATTAATTATGACGACAGGACGTTCTGATCCCATATCCTTAACAATTTTGTAGAGTGCCCAGGTTGCTGACACGACAAAGAAGCTGAACTCTTTCACACTCATTCCTTTCAAGGTAAGAGCTGCGTGATGGGAAGAAAATGGCTGGAAATGGCACCATGGCCTAAAGCATTTCATTAAAGCAGGAAAAAGTTCAACCACACAGTCAGACTCTGAAGATTCTGAACTACATAAAGTTTTAAATTCAATTATATTATATTTATACAGCCCTGTTTACAATTGTCAATTGTAAATTTAAAATTGTCTTGTGGTGCTTAACAGACATTAACAAGAAACACCCAAGAGCAACAGGACCAAGGAAAAACTCCCTTGTGGTAGTTATTCAAGGAAGAAACCTTGGGCAGATCCATAGCTCAAGGGGACAACCAACTGCTAGGGGTTATGCAGGAAAAGTAGTCAGCAGTTACCATAAGTGAGACTACAATTTGCCCATGGTTTTGGCTGAGCATCATAATAATTCCAAAACACTGTCCCACAACAATTACACAATGTAGTCAAGCCATAGGTGGTTGTTTAATGTTCCAGCTAGACAGTGTAGCAGCAGCCAAACATAATGTTAAAGTTAGAGAGTGAGATCAATCATGGGGGTAACACTGGGTGCCATCGTGAGAAGGGGTCGGTCACAGGGACTCTAGGAAGGAGAGTCGGTTCTGGCATGGGCCTTCTGTGAAGTTGGTCGCAACCCACTCAGAAGGAGTTTTATGTACTAATTTATTAGCAATACTCACATGCATTTATTCATTTATTTATCTGTGTTTTTGTCCTTTGCTGAAGCAGGGTATAGAGACAAGGCACATGTTGAACTCCCTGTCTTCTTGTCCTGTATTTTTATTCTTTTTTATTTCACCAAAGAGAAAAGTGATAAATGAAATAGGATGGAAAAACAATCATGAATTATTGTTTTCTTGAAAGTGCAACAGAGCCTTTTCAGTTTCATAAAGCAGATGAATGTAATGTTGATTTAGCTGCATCAGGCTTTGCCTTTGTGTAGGGAAGTGACTCTATAGCATCTCTTTTCTAGGTTACCTTTGATGTTAGTTAAGCTTGACTGATGTTTAGTTTCTATCCGAAGTGACATGGACTTGCAACAGTGGGCTTGAGAATCAAACCATGATTGTCAGTCTTCATGTTCTGTGCCTACATGTACATGTGTATACTGTGTGTGTGTGTGTGTGTGTGTGTGTCTGTGACTGTGCCTGCATGTGTGTGAGAGTGATCTCAGCATGCAAAGCTCTCCCTGTCGCTGAGGTCCCTTTAGGCTGAGAGCTCTGAGCCTTGAGTGCTTCTCTCACCTGGAGTCCACTTGACACTTGGTGCAGGTGTATGGCAAGAGCTGTAGCAAAGAAGGTTGAATGACATTGCAAGAACACAGAGCTCTGGTGAAAAAGGCAGGATCCTTTCTTCAGGACAACGGGACATTTGTCACCATGTTCTAGCAGGTGTCATAACCTGCTATTAGTCGCCATGACAGTTCCAGTCCAGTGCTAAAAGAGGATGAGGCTGTGTCATTAGGAGCTCTAGTACCAACCGTCAGAGGAGGCCAGCCTAAGGATTCATATTATTGTAGCTGTCATACTCTCAGTCATTATTAGACTTGTCATAGGCTATACTAAAAAAGGTACACAGCACTTGAAATATGCCTTGAAATGCCTGACAGAAATGGCCTCCAACGAGACATCAGTTTGTGATATGAGCGTTATTGTTCACTGAGATGACACGCAAGAAGAACTGAACACAGAACTCCAGAGTCCAGAGAGCATAGTGAAACTGAAAAAAGAAAGAAAGAAAGACAGAAAGAAAAGAGTTAAAAGCAGAGCAAATCCAGAATTATTTCTGGACAGAAAATGTCAACAGTGTGGATCTACTGATTCAGGGGCCATTTTGCAGCAGTGCTATAGCAGAGTGGTGGAAACTCTTCCCCATATCCGCTCAGTATCATCAGTGGCTGACAGATGCCATCAATGTTTTCCCCAACTTGTTTATCCCTGAAATGAAAATGGATGAACAAAACTGTCTGTAAAAATACAGCAATCACTTGTCACCAGCCTGGTGTTGGAGGAAAGAGGGAAGGAAGAAAAAATCAGACAGAGATGTTTCCTGTGGATATAACTTATCTTGAAACAGTTGCCATTCATTTGAAAGTCTGATTCAGGTCTATTTTTGGAGGGGATTGTGGTGAGTGCCAAATCACAGCACATGCATTCAAACTGTTGAGTCCTCTCTAAGTGCCAGTGCCAAGAGCATGGAGTGTGTCCTCACCCCACTGCACAGTGCTGTTGCTGCTGCTTTTGTTGGGCTGTGTGTTCATCCTCATAGTGACAGTAACATCTGAGATACAAATCCTTAGTGCCTTCCCATGAAAACAGAGTGTATTCTCTCTCCATCATGCTCTGCTACTATCAAACACTCCCTGTCCATCCCTCTTTCTCCCTCCACTCTGTCAATCCCTCTTTCACACTCTACTCTCTTTCCATCTCTCTTTCTCCCTCCACCCCCTCCCACTTTATCCTGCCCATCTCTTTACCCCCCCACCCCCCAACATACACACCACTCCCCTATCTTTCCTCTCAATCAATATTGTCATCACACACCAACCCCCATAACAACAAAAAGATTAAAAGCTTCACAAATTCCGCCAAGCAACATTTCATTTCACAAGTGGCCGCTCCTTAACTCTGGCGAGCACACACCAGCCTGGCCTTATATCACTGCGGTATTAAGCGCCCGTCGCTGCTGGTCACGTTTCAGCCATTCCTCTGGCCATTCACCTGTTTGATGATGGCTCTTTATTGCCACTGGTAATGCCTTTGTGCTCAGATAGAGATCCAATAACATTGTGGAGGAGATATTGCCTCCATGTTGCTCTCACGGCTGTTGTGTTCTGGGAATTGCTGGCTGTGACCCTCTCCTTCTGTCTGCTGCTGAGTTTCTGTACTTTTGTGTAAAGAAGCTTTCAAACACAGACTCATATAAATCACATTTTGTATATTTGCACAGTGTCCTTCAAGGACAAGTTGAACATATTGAACGTGCTCACTGCAGGTGTTGACAGGCTAATTGGAGAGCACTGTGTAGGTGGTATAGTTGTTGCAAATGAATAGAAGCCAGTTAGTAAGTCAATTAAAAGGCAAGAAAGTCTCTCTGTTCTGCTCTTCATTTAATCTATGATCTCGGATGAAACACACACCGACACAGACACACACACACACAAACAACTTTGTAACTGATGACATAACAGTGTTTTTCCTCTGTGCAACCAGATTCAGAAGCTGTAAATGCAGCTGTCATGTTCATGCAAGTAGTAATGTGTTGAGTTTATCAGGTTTGTGTGTGTGTGTGTGTGGGTATACACTTGTGATGAACGCCCCCCCCCCCCACAGCACATTCACCTAAACAAAGAGAGGGACCAAGTGTGTGCACCCTGTGCTTGAAAAGGAGGCAGTGAAGTGCATGGCTGTGCTGTGCTGTGCTGTGTTGTGGTGGTGGGTGGGTGGTGATGAGTAAATGACAAAGGGGATGATGAAACAAGCTCTGCATCCCTCATAATCACACTCATTATCCCACTCACCATCTTCAGCATGGGTCAACATCAGAGCACACCGCTCAAAACACTCTACACATGGACCAGCTCAGAGAGGTGGCCATTCAGCTGCTGTGAATGACAAAGGCCACTGGAAGTATAGTGAAGGGTAATTTGTAGTAGCGTATGGCATGTAGTCAACTTACTGCACTCTGTTAACACCACAAACGTCTTACATAATTATACTTCATAAGACCTAATCATAAAGTTACTTACAGATTGTACTACATTGCATTAAATGTTAATAATCATTAATAATCTATTTTAAATTAGGGTACACATATTCACCATTAATGAGCAGCTCATTACAATGCATATTAATTACATACTAGCCATTTGTTACTCATTAAAAGTCACTTATTAATACCTTATACAACATGAGCTTATTCTACCCATAGTAGACCATTAACTAGATTTTTTCCAATATAAACTCCTAATTACTGCTTATTCATAATAAGTAAGCTAGTTGTTGTATATGAACTATGATCTCAATATGCTTATAAGATGGTAGTGCAACAGGACAAGTTAATCTCAGGAACGTAAAAAGACGTAATTAGGACTTATTAGGACACTATTAGGCACTTGTAGTTTTGAGTTTTGTTCCTATGAATAGACCATCTTTTCTAAATGTTATTGATGGAGAATAACTATTCCTGTTGTACTACTGCAGAGGGACTTTTTCTTTCACACAAATGCATAACACACACGCATACACACTCTGCAGAGCAAAATGGACAGAGAGAGAAAAGAGCGTGGTTGTGTGTGAGAGCGAGAAACAGAGAGTGGAGGCGAGAGTGGTAATGATAGGATCCTGGGTTGGGCCAGAATGAGGCAAAGTGTGTGTGTGTGCATGTGTGTGTGTGTGTGTAAGGGAGAGAGAGATAGAAGGGAGGTGAGTGTGGTAGTGTAGGAGCCAGTGTTGGGACAGGCCTCAGGTAATTAATAGCAGTCCCCGCGCAGGTCTGGCTTGGCTTCAGCCACAGCTGCAGTGCTCCCTGCCGGCCCATTAATTCACATGACAGGCCCCTCCCTGAGCCACTCCAGGGGTGAGGGGGCCAGGACTCAGGGTGCCATAGAAACTACATCTGCAGGACACACAGGCATAGAGGGCCCATCCAGAGTCCTGCACGGGTTACCCGAAGGGTAATTTTGGTGAAACAGATGAAAAATATTCGACTCTGTCGGATAGGGGTTTGGGTCGGGTCGGACGCAGAAGGAACACGGGTCAAATTCATTTTTTTCAAACATCACATCACATGCAAACAGAAATAATTGTAGCCTATAATTTATAGACATCCACACTAAAGTAAGCTTGCATTTCAAGGTGGTGATTCTCGCATTTAAAATCCTACCAGTTTTTCTATGCATGCACCCTCACAGAACTCCACTTTCACTTTTGGCTACACCTGCTCTGCTCTGCTCTGCTACCAGCGCTGCATAGGAGCAAGATTTCCCCTGTGCTGAGAAGGCCTACGTTAAATCAGGAGACAAAACACACCGTTCTAAATCACCAAACCAAATACCACACAGTCTAATGCCACTGCATAGGAAAAGGTAGGCTAAAATTACGCTATTCAATCAAAGGAAAGTCTTGCATGTCTTATTAGATAACATAGGCCATACAGTATAGACTGCCATATGATTTAGTTACATGTCAGTTAAGGTCAGTTAATTGTATTGATGTGTGTACATTATATTTAAAGCATAAATTGTCTGGTAGAGGCTAGAAACTGTAAAAGGCAATTTTGTGGGGATACTTGTGTTGTCGTCTCGCCTGTTGCTCCGTTTGCTGACTGTCAAAGTAGCAGCCTACCACACAGTAGACTAGTAGCAACAGGTGAAATTGGACTTGCAGTGTTAATAGCTGTTTGAATGGGCTGTTGGTAAACCTTCAATGCGGGTACGGTCCAGGTGTCTCAGGTCTTCAATGCAGGTACGGTCCAGGTGTCTCAGGTCTTCAATGCGGGTACGGTCCAGGTGTCTCAGGTCTCTTGCACAATTTTATTATTGCTATTGTCAGAAAACAGGTTGGATGTTTTAAGTATTGTGAGTACGGAAGCGGTTCACAAAATTAGACCCATTCAGGACTCTGGGCCCATCTATTGCGGGTGCCATGTTAGTATTAGCCTATTATTATCGTCATAGTTACGGCAGTAGTGAGACGAGTAGTAGGAGCAAGATTTGTAGAAAGAAACAAGATTGGACTCATCAAGCTCAAATATCAACAGAATCATAGGCCGCATCTTTATGTTATGCATATTGATAATAACTGGGGCCCTGATTAAATTTTTTTTCGATAAAACTCCAATGTCCAAATGAGCAGTACAACAGCATCAGTGTCGGATGACTCATCCACTTGTCTCTGTCTGCCAGCACACCAGCTCAGATATTTATATGTTGTTGTTGACATTAAGATTTCTTAATGTAGACACCTTAATAAATCTGTAAAGTGTAGTTAAGTCAGGGTATTGTTTGGCAGTACACAGCATGGATAGCATTGCATTATATTTAACAAGAAGTTTCACTGCCAAATGGCTAAATGTGCTTAGTTTTCTTACACTGAGTCACAAGCTCCTCAGTAAATCAGTGCTGTTAGTGTAGTTGGATTGCTGCATGCCAGTACAGAACAGTATGGGGTTAATGTTAGTTAACATTGCACAGAGCAGGACAGTAGAATTGAATACCAGGTAGGATCAGTGCAGAGATGTTAAATGTGCTTCATTTTCCCATAGTGGTTCACACAACTCCTCTAAAAGCAGTTGACTTCCCTCCTCAGGGGGTTCCAAATCAATCACTGCTCCTTTTTCCTTATTGGACTGCCAAAAAGCTACCGGGGCCGCCACCAAAATAACAGATCTCTGTGTTCCCCAGCCACTCTGAGAGTTCCCAATTAAATTACAAGTGTTTGGATTAGAGTAGCACAGAGCCGTTTTGACAGACTAGGCTGTTGGTACGATTCATTAGCCTGCCATTCACTACCCCAGGAGCTACAGGTCTGCTCTTCGTCTCTCTAACCTGAGGTGCACCACTGCACTGAATGTCCACCTGAAACCTTGATTAGAGCAAAGCCAATAAAGCACAGCTATATTCTACTTAGCTACAGGGGGCATTATTTAGGCAGGGTACCTGCCACCAAGCAAGCCTTTGGTTTAGTTGTTTCTGTGAAGGCATGTGTGCAGTTTTGTTTTCATGCCATGTTCTCCATTATCCCACTGCCATATTCCTTCTGTTACTCAGCATCCCTCCCATCACTGCTCACATCACATCAGCCCAGTCTTCTAAAGCACCACTGTTACTACCCCTATCATCTTCCTTTCTTTATCTCTGTCTTTTTTACCACCTTAAAGCACCAAGTAGGTTTTCAGACCTTAAAATAACTTTTACAAAATCGTTTCGATGGTGCATCAACTCTTAATAGGATGAAAGGAATTTCTGCTAAATGCTTTGTGACCCTCCAGTGCATGCTCATGCTACACAAATCTGTAGTTTGTAAAGAATTTAAGCTATACCTGCTAGTGCTAGTATCAAGGACAGATTAACTCAAGATTAATTCATTAATTGTCATATAAGAATTGAAAAAAGATCAGACAGAGTAACGGCACCTGTCCATTAGATTTCTAGCAATTGTGACACATCCTGGGTTTTGGATGCCAAAGTGTGTCATTTCAAATTTCAGCTACTTGGTTTCCACTGAAAATGAATCAAAGTCATCTGCAGCCTTGTACTTGACAGAACCAATGGACACACACTGTAAGAACCCTGACACTTATTGGACAGCCCTTGCAAAATAATGCCATTTCCATAGCTAGCATGCTAATTTTACTTAGTGTTGAATGTAGCGATGGCCAATATTAGCCTTTTGTCAGTCACACTAAACGAGTAAGAGTAGCCACCCTTTAGCCACTCTAACCTTCACACATGTCAACTCTTGTCTCATCACTGCTCAAATCCTCCTGTCATCATATATGTTTTTACAACCAAATCTTTGCTCTCTTCCCACTGAGTTCCTACTGCTCTATGATATGACTGACCAAACACTACTATGCTGTGTGTGTGTGTGTGTGTCTGTGCTGCAGGCTAGCTCCATGTGGTCGTAATCTTTTTGACATCCTCTGCCCCTTTGCCAAGAGATGGCATTTAACTACTTCCACCTGATCAGCTTCTTCCACCTCTCCCTAAGCATCCTCAGGCTGCTGTATGTTGTTTCTCTGTGCTTATTATATCCTCTGACTACATCAGACAGGCCTCATGAAGGAGAAGGATATCAGTTTCAAATGAATTACCTCTACAAACATATGCCCATACATACTGACATACATGTACAAACACACATACAGATACATACATACATGTCCCCAGACACACACAGTGCTGATAACTGAAACCAATCAACTCCCTGGAGGATGAAGGAGCTCATCTGCAGCCCATTACACACAGCCATTAAAACATGATCTCCAAGAGAGGGAAAGACAGTCACACAATATATACACACAACTGAGTTGCTACATTACAGTGACACAAGTTCAGTGGCTACATTGCTGACAGTAGTTGAGTTAGTCTGTGACAGTGACTACTAAAGAAGCTCCACGAGCAGTTCCTTCTGTTCCTAGTGTTCCAATCTTATTCTGTCTCTGATCACTATGAGTGAGAGACATGTTATCTTTCTGTTGTCCATGTCTTGGTAGCTCTGTCTGGTTATGCACAATATCTCCCAAACAGGGTGAAATATCTCAGTCAAACTCGGCAGCTGATCACTATAAATAAAAGCTTTTTTAACTTATGGTTAAAATTTCTTTTCACAGGACGAATAAGCAAGGCCGTAGTGTCAAAAGTCAAGGTTAGATGTGGGTGATGGGGATTCTAGGTCAAATATAGTCCAGATCAACCAAGGCTTCAGCCCGCGTTCCAATCAGTGGCTTGTACTGAGCTTATTTTCACTGTAAGAACGACTCGTTGGTTAGAATTATAGAATAACCTGAGATCTGATTTCTTTTTCAATTCTGAGACATAAAAAATCCCCCCTAGCGCAAGCCTCATGGATGCTGCCAGGTTGCTGAGGAGAATTTGGAAAGCAGAGGCGTAAGAGAGCTGAATGGAATAAATAAAGAAGTACTTCTGCCCCGAAAACAAAACACCCAATTAAAGACAAGACTCATTGCAGCCGGAGATAAAGTCTTATCAAGGCCATGTTGTGAAAAGCACTGGCGTTTACAGCAGTCACTGCTATCCACCCTCCTGTGTATCCATCTAGTTAATGGGACTAAGAGGCCTTATTGATTGCTTGGGTTTTTTAGTGGCACTGGCCAGCAAGCTGAAGTGATCATACCCCCCCCCCCCCAGCTGAACAACAACAACAACAACAACAATAATAAACAGCAACAACAATCAGATAACTTTTATTTTGCAAAGTATCTGTCGGTAGTATCCAGTTCTGCTTGTCATTATATGGAGGTCAGAGGGAGCAGAGGAAAGGAGAAGTGTGTGGTGTTGAGGAGGAGGAGAAAGCAGCAGGCCAAACCAAACAGCTCCAGCCTGCAGGGCTTTGTTATTAAACTGGCACAAGCAGACGCACGCTATCTCATTTCATCTTTTCGCTAAGAGCGCAAGTAAAGACTTATGCCATCACTCAGCGAGCGTTTCTCGCTCACTTGCTGGCATGAGGAGAAAAAATGTGTCAGACCATAAAATGAAAATGGGGATGAGTCATTGGAGACAATGCAAGCTGTTTTTTTTTTTTTTTTTTAGATCACAAATCTCATAAATCTTAAGAAAATATAATAAATGTGCTGGAGACTGGAGATGGTTTGGAGCTAAAAGCTTCATCAATCAATGTACACAGTTTCCACAACATCTGAAACAGAAGATGACTGCATTATGCTGCCAATCAAAACCGTGCAAATGAACGAGATGAAACAGGAGGAGAAATTCTGCATCTCTATTACCTTATGATAAACAAACCTGACTGCAAGACTTTTGAGCGTGTTGGTGAGAATGAAGAAGTCTGCTGACACTGCGTTTCTGCCAACCATCAACCCCTGAACCGTCTGGAAGGAAAATGAGAAAACAAGAACATGAATGTATATGAGCTATGCTCTCCTTTTCCAGATGCCTTTCGTAACATGCAAAGATGTATCCATCGTGCAACTAGGCTAAACATGAGGTTGTAGAAGACGTTTGGCTATTTTTACGCACCATCAAGCCAAACAGCCCTCCAGGATTTCTGCAACAGCACAGCATGAGTAAGCCAGCGTGACAAATTCCTGTTCAGAGGGATATACTCTTTTACATGTATGTTAGTGTACAGACTGGACAAAGCCATATCTATGTCATAACAAAGCTTTTCCAAATGACAAACACACAACCATCTTTTCTACTAGAGGGTGGATGTAATAACAGATATCCTTCAATCTGCGCTTTTCTCCCTTTCAATATATAACAGCTATAAGATAATTAAGCTTAATGAGACAGAGGGGAGATTTGGAGCAGTGGGGATGACTGGGGTTTAAATATGTACAAAGCACATATGTGCAGTATATGTATGTGTGTATATATGTATGTGTGTATGTATGTATGTGTATATGTATGTGTGCATGTATGTTCGTATGTATGTGTGTATGTAAGTGTGTATGTATGAATGTATATGTGTATATACACTACGTGCGCCACAAATGCGGAACACCAATGTATGCACAAACAGATACGCATATGCAGACACAAATGTAAATACCTTGCACAATACACAGCAATGAACCACAGCAACATGTGGATGATATATACTATACATGGCTGGGATTACACAGCCACACACACAAATATACAGGCTCACACACACAAATGCACAGGCTCACACACACAAATGCACAGCCACACAAACAATTATACAGTCAAACACACAAGGCCGTGCCTGCGTCTTTGGTCTTGCCTCTCTCTTTCTGTGTGTGTGTGTGTGTGTGTGTGTGTGTGTGTGTGTGTGTGTGTGTGTTCCTCCTTACGGTGGATCAGCAGTGTCAGCAGGGATGACAGCAAAAGGCCACAGGATGCACTCCTCCCTGAAGAGGAAATGTAATCTGCAATGGAGGAGGAGGAGGAGGAGGAAGAGGAGTCAGTTCTTTTATCTTAGTCATACAGCCACAGTCAGGCCCTCAGTCCCCAGCTCTCCCAAGACCACAACTCCTTCAGAGGAGGAAGAGAGAGAGAGAGAGAGAGAGAGAGAGAGAGAGAGAGCATCCATCAGGAAGGGGTGAGTCAGTGGTTTTCTATGGTCTGATTGTGTTTGTGAAGCACAAGGCTAAAGCACGGCCATGACTGTGACATCCCCAGCCCTAGTCAACCCCTCACCCCCAAACAATCCCCAGCCCTAGTCAACCCCTTCACCCCCAAACAATGCACTCACCTCCTCTACAGGCCTTGCAGGAGAGTTTCACACACATCCCGGGAGAGAGAGAGAGAGAGAGAGAGAGAGAGGTGGGGGAGGAGGGAGGGTGGGAATCAAAGAGATTTGGGTTTCAGTGGCTCCTGACTGGAAAGAATGGCCAGACAGCCGGCACAAAAGAGGAAGCAACAACATGAGCAATGGAGACGGAGTGAAGAGAGAAAAAGGAGGGGAGATTGGAAGAGAGAGAGACCACAGAACTCTCCGGACTACAAAAAAGAAATGAAAGGGAAAGGAAGAGAAAGGACACGGTGTGGTGTAAGAAAGAGACAGAGCAAGACACAAGGGAAGGTGGGAGATGTGATGCAGTGACAAACAGGTGAAGAAGAATTTAAAAAAAGAAGGAAGATCACACGGAAGAGTAGAAATGGGTGACATAGAGGACAGAGAGATGGACGAAAGGGCAAACATAAGGCAGGATGAGAGGGGAGCGGAACAGAGATGAAGTGGTAGAAGACAGAGGGATAGAAATAGAGAGAGAGGATTAGTAATAATCAAGACAGTGGTGTGGAGAGAGAGAGACAGAATCAAGAAGGAAAGAAAGGGGACAGCTTTGAAGCAGAATGAGAATAAAGAGAGGGATAGAGATGAGGTGGAGAGATGGGGGCAGACTGAGATGAGGTAGAAAGAGAGAGGGATGGATTAGAATTGGAGAAAGATAAAGGGTCAGAGATGATGATGTGGAAAGAGAGAGAGACAGAAGTAGAATCAAGAGGGAGAGAGAGGGAGATAGATTTGAAGTTGAATGAGAAAAAAGGGATAGAGATGAGGTGGAGAGAGAGAGAGGGAGGCCTCATTAGAGCCTCGCTGGAGTGTGACAAACACAGATCGGCCTCACAGTCCCTCGGAGAGGCACAGCTGACTACAACACAAGTGTGGGTGTGTTTGTGTCAAAGCCAGGGCCAAGTGCCCACACAGACACACACCCCCCCCCCCCCCCGACACACACACACATACATACAAGGAGTGCTTACAAAAATGTTCACATTCACTGTCTTACACGGAATCACAGGTACAAATACACAAACAGGACCACACACAAACACACACCTACACACAAACAGAGCCGTATACCTTCAGATGTATAGACTAAAGATAATAAACTCTCTCTTTCTCACACACACATACACACACACACACACACACACACACACACACACGCACTCACACTTCACCATCACTGTGCGCACACAAGTTCTCTCACACATTAAGAACAGAAGAAATGTGCAAACACAGACAGATGAACACAAATACACCTTCACTGTGCACCCAAAAACACGCACACGAACACACACACGCACGTACACACACACACACACACACACAGACACTACCTCTGCTGCGTGCCTTTGCCATCAGCACTACAACTTACATGGAGGATCAGACTCTTTCAGGCTCCACTCACTGTGAAGGAACATCATGTGGCACAGACACTCAGACAATAAAATATACATCAGTTAAGACAAAATCACACCACTGCACAGCAGAGCCGAACCGCAGACTCCAACTGATCTTGGCCAGATCTGGTTCAGACTCAAAGGAGGGCAAGGAAAGTGTTGTGTTTTTATAGGCCTACACATATCCAGCTCATTTACTGACTCTCTCAAGAATAATGACCTTAGTGAAACTTTTAAGACATCCAAAGAAATAAGAGAAATCTCATTCCTGTGTCTGATTTCTCATTAGATATAACATATGTTATATTTTTCTAATGTCGTTAGTCATTATTATACACACCATGTACATTTGCAGCACTCTTAGATTAAAATACCTCCCGGTTGCTGTTAATCATTTCTGCTCGTAACTGAGTGCATATACACGACCAAAACAAGTAAAGCATTCCATCAGACTGCCTTTACCATCTGGGCTTTCTCATTTATCCTCCCATACAATCTCACACATCATAGTTAAGATGTAGGTATCTTCAGTAATGGGCATAATAACTTCTCATTAATGCCTTTCTTATTGAGTCACTGCCTTGTTTCGGCAGCAAGGGACAGTCACAATCACTGATGCTAAGAATATATCTGTGCAAAATCTTTCCCGATGGTTGTAGTTACTGGCATTATGCCTTTGTTTTTTATTACCATTGGTCTTGTGGTGTCTCTCTAAATGTTATGAGTTCTGAGGTTTGAGTACGTAGGTTTTCCTCCTTGGAACAGGTAACGGAGTACAGTAAATCACAACTATTTGACTGCTATCATCTCACAAGGGCAGGAAGTGGAAAGATGTAAGTGGAGGAATAGGTCATCCCCCCCTGGGATAAGTGCTCTTAAAACAGTATATTGCTGGCGTGGAGGTGCTTGGTTCTAGCTGTGTGTGTGTGTGTGTGTGTGTGTGTGTGTGTGAGAGAGAGAGAAAGAGAAAGAACTTTGGTGTGTATGTGTGTGTGTCAGTGGCAGACTGTCAGGGCCTTCATGGCCTTTTCTGAAGGCCAAAGTATTTTCAAAGTGATAAAACTTTGACACTATGAAATATGAATACTATTTTAGTTTATCACTTAATCTGTCTGTGTACCTCCCAGCAGTTTCAACCACAAAGTTATTAGCAAGGGGGCGAGAACAATTTTTTATCCAATCACGTTTTTCCTCCTTGTGAATTCTCAGACTGAGCTGTGTTTTCACCTACTCTAGGGTAAGCATAAGAAATGATACATTTGAGTTGATTTGATTAATCAGCATCTGACTGATTGTTCTTTGTTGTCTCCTGTTCTATTTCCTACGGACCTCAAAGAACGGCTATGGATTGAATCACACCGGATTTCTTCGTTAACCTGCTAACGGGATAAAGAAAAGATGAGCTTCTCTCCTTTGTCTATTGACCTGATACCTATCATGTTCCTCCACAGCATGACACAGTCTGTTTAATGGTTTCAAGGCAAAACTGTGTCCTTTCTTTATCACTAAGTTGTGTTATGTGCCATGCAATGTAAACATTAGCAGCAATTAGTGAACTCTGGTGGCTATCTAAATCATGGTAAAAGCTAACATATTTTCTTCAAGTGACATAATGCAGGCTTGCATTGGAAGTACAGTATACATTTATTTACTTCACACTGAGGTGACTGTATGGCTTCATTCAGACTTGTGCTCTTTTTTGTTATGAGTGGAGAAACCAGACCTAGGAAAGAGGAAAGCAGTTCTCTACAGAAATTTCAATACAGAAATGTTAAACACACCCCTATTTCCGTGATTTGTGTATTGTATATTGTGTATTTTGTGTGAGTGTGTGTGTGTGTGTGTGCGTGTGTGTTGAATATGGTCTTCCACTCCTATGACAAGAAGTGGCAGCAGGGAACGACCTGCAATCTTATCTTGTGTGCTATAGTCATCCTCTGTCATGTCAAGTGTTTTAAAATGCTCGCCACGGCAACCAAAGGTCAGCTGGCCTAGCAGGAAAACAACAGATGCCACAACAGGAGCTGTCAGGCTTTTAATTGCACCACGAAAAAAATGCAGCTTGCTTCCCTGTCGCATTGTCCTCTGCCACACGTTTGTTTCAGCAAAAACTTCTCTCTCCTCTCTGGACATGGCTTTTCCAGACTAACTTTTGAGTGTGCTTTCCTTCACACGCTATTAAATTTTGCTGTAATGTGCTTTTTAATGCAAAATAAAGGGGATATCAAGTAAACATGATCATGAATCCTCTTCAGAGCCCACCCACTCACCCTATAATAAAACCCCTTCCACCAAAGGCCATCACATGCCTGATCATCTACCTGTTTCTCATCACTGAATGGAGCCCAGGAAAGTACAAGAACTCTTCAGCAGGCAGGGCACAGTTGCAGTAGGTTTGTCTCAGTCAGGACAAGTCCATCTCAGCCCAGGACCCCAACAGTGGCAAACAGCAAGACACTGAACCCCAAACTGCTCCTGGTGGCAGGTTGGTACCTTGTATGGCAGCCTCCGCCACTAGTGTGGGAATGGGTATGTGTGAATGGGTGAATGTGAGGCATACGTTGTAAAGTGCTTAGAGTGCTCGTAGGAGTAGAAAAGCGCTATATAAATGCAGTCCATTTACCATTACATTACCTTCTCAGCAAACCACAGCACATGACATTGTCTAGGCACTATATTGTCCAATGTTTTACACATGAATTATAATATAGGTAATAATAATAAATCTTCTAGATTTTTTTAGTCCTTGTAGTTGTAGTCCAACAATTCACTACAGTAATAATTCTATTTGGCAGGTCAAAATGCCTATGCTTATTGTCACATCAACATTTTATGCATTATAAGATGAATTTTTAAAAAAATAATGATATGCCTTGTAACAGGAATGAGCGCTTATAAAATCGTTGTCACCTATAACCTTTACCCAAAATGCCTCTATTTAACCTAAACCAGTGTATTGAGTGCTTGGACAACGTGATGTAGTAAACTGTGTTTACAGGCCGCGGCTGCGCCGATGAACTGATTGCAGGCTGCCGATGTCTCACTCACCCTTAAGGGCCTGTTAAGGGTGTGTGTGCGTGATTGTGTGTGTCTAATTCCTCCACTTGCAAACAAAATTACAGTGGATTCTGAGTTGACAGAATAGCATCAAAGCAATCAAGACAATCTGTGATAGCCTACATTGCAAAACAAAAAAACAACAAAAGATTTTCAGGAATTTCAGACTGTTTAACCACCCACCCTAACAAAATGCAGTTTTATTGCATATATTTACAAGAGGAGTGAATCTACTCGGCCTTGGTTCGTGCACAAGTGAAGCGTTCATCATAAAACTAATCAAACCCGAGGTGCAGTCCATGGACCTGAAACTTTGATCGTGGTTCACCAAATCATAGGCAAAAGTATCTTCCTCAGCAGCCCGTTTGAGTTCAGAACTTCCAGCGCTAACTTTCCTGAAGTAAGTGGCCACACTGCTAGCCCCTGGCTCTACCCACCGCTTGTGCTTCACCGGTTTGAGTTGGTCTTTAACATCTGCGCTACCACCATGAGCGATAGAGAAGGAGCACTTACAGTGTGTGCAGTAAGCTTCATGTTCATTACCCTGGACTTCTCGGAGGAAGGGGTAGGTAAAATTTAACAGTTAACATTTTCTCTTCGGCCAACGAAGTTGGCAGCCGCTAGGACAAAAACCCGTTATAACACGGCCGATATACTGCAACATTGTTGGTATGTACTGTAACACTGTACAAGATACATTGTAAGTGGTTGACTGTACACAGCACATATTGATGCCAAGTTGCTGGAAGCTGTATTAGGCTAAGCTGTAAAATCTCATTGGCTATGTGATCACTGTAACCCGGACTGTTTGATAGTTTTTGGTGTAAACCGGGACATTTCAGCGTCTCGACAGACTTTTGTCGGGACTCGGGAAACGCAACTCAAAATCGGGACTGTCCCGGTCAAACCGGGACGTCTGGTCATCCTACGACACGGGGTCAGGTGTCCACTCGACCCGCCTCGGACCCTAGTGTCAGAGCTGAGGCGTATTCAGTGTGAAACCTAAGTCAAATGCGGCCCGGGGTTACCTGGGTGATGACGTGTAACACCGGAGTAATACGCTTTTGTTTAGGAGGTGTATTCATGTCAGTGTCATACTAACTATGGTTTCATAGTTTTGTTAGGCTACTAAGAGCTGTACAGAATAGCATTCGCTAGCACTGGTGGAAGTTTGTTGGTTGGAGGCTACCTTTGAAAACACGAATGAGCTAATGAGCTTCATGTCAAGGGATATTGACAATATGGAAAGCAAAACTAACTGCTTGTTCAATATTGTTGTACAGCTAGCACAGATAACGTTAGCATAATTTTGTTAACAACACTATCTGCAGTAGACAAAAAATTGCTTAACGTTAACTTACATGCTCCAGCTTTATCAATAATCCACATTCATCTTAAGTCCACCAGAACCAGTATTTAAATCATATAGGCATAGGCTACAGACCAGCAGATTGCTTAGCTAAGAGATTTGTTTATTGGATTCCCATAGACAGCATCATAAGCTTAATAAGTGCGATTCTGAAGAGCTCCCTCTGCTGGTTACCCTGTCTCCTAACTCCTCTCCCAACACACGGCTTTAGGCAGATAATACGCCTTTATTTCACTCTGCTCGACCTGCGATGAACTCGCAATTTTGGTCCCCGGAAGGTTCCAGTGTGAAAAGGGCTTCGCTCTCTCTCTCTCTCTCTCTCAAACACACATACACACACACGCACGCACACTCTCTCACACACACACATACACACACACACACACACACATTAATAATATTTTTTCATTTTAATAATAAAGCAGACTGAAAACATGAAGTCTGGTCAATCTCCAGTGTTTTGTTTCACTTCAGTAAACACTGACTGTTGGTCAGGTAGCACCCCAAACGAGGCCCAGATCTATGGGGACGAGGTGGGAGGAGGCCTGGGGTTAAGCACTGGAGCCAGCCAGCAATCCAGCCAAACAGCCAGACGACTCCATCACAACACTCCTCTCCCTCTCCTCTCCCTTTCTCTCTCTCTCCTTCTCCCTCTTACTCTCTCCCTCTCCTCTGCCTCCACAGCCATTACTTCCCCGGTCAAGCACACAGACACACCAGCCCTACAGAAAGCTATTGAGGTGTTATTTCATTTTCTCCCATTCTTTTTTCCCCCATCTATTTTTTTTCTTTTCTTTTTTTGTTCATTGAGGCCTCTTTAGAAAATGGCCATCCATTACCTCCTGTCAGAAAACAAAAGACGGCCATGCGGGCTTGTCTCATCAATCAGCTGTGGTGGTTCTGTGGGCGATGTAGCTGGATAAACTCAATCACACGTCTCATGTGATCAGCTGCACGTGTCCCAGATTCTTAGACTGTTGGTTTTGAGATATGGTGATACAGGTCTCAACATTCATGCCCTCAATCCCCTGCACCCCCCCCCCCCCCACACACACACACACACACCACCACACCTGCTCCTTCCCTTCCCTCTCCCACACACTACCCCAACACAGCAATAGCAGAGATCAGAGGCTTACAAGCACTTTCTCTGCCTTCCACTCCCTTAAGACTTGGCACTGATGTTTAGAATGACTTTGAAGCTGAACAGAAGCACAGCCAACCCACCCTGAGCACAGGTGATGGACTCATGATGGATTCATGGACTCAAGAGTGCAGGTCAGGTGAGTCTTATGAGTCTCTTGAGTTTTCTGCCTCTTGTAGGAATGTACATGATGAAAACATGAACATTATAACTTTACACAAAAAACTATAAAAAATAACTGCACATATCTGTGTGTGTGTTTGTGTGTTTGTCTGTGTGTGAGAGAGGTGAGGGATGCTGTTAGCAAATAATCCACTGTGCAGTAGCAATAATCCACTGCTAACTGGTGGTTGTGTATGTGCACGTGTGTGTGTGTGTGTGTGGTGTGTGTGTGTGTGTGTGTGTGTGTAGTGGTGATTGGTTGGGTTTAGGACACTATAGTTCCCATTATGCATTATGCATGTGCACTCTAATGGCCTCCCAGCGAACCTGAGTACACTACCGCACACAAGCAGGACTGATAACATTCCTTGGTGCTAATTAGGAGCCAGTGCTAATAGGTAGGATAGGGAGTGTGTGTGTGTGTGTATGAGAGAGAGAGAAAAGAAAGGGTGAAAGCATTAATTTATGAACAAAATGTTTGTATGTGGTGTGTGGGAGGCAAACATTTTTGCACAGTATAGTATGTTTGTGTGTGTGTGTTTGTGTGAGCTGAGAAAAGTATTTATACATCTGTAAGCATTAATGTGCCTATGTGTGAAAGAGAGAAGGTATGAAAGAGAGTGTGTGTGTGTGTGTTTGTGTGTTTATTCACCTATTGGTGTGTAGTAGGACTCTGTCGCTAGGCCTCTGTGTGGAAGAGGCACAGGGGGACTGTGGGTGCACTGGTGGGAGACGGGCGCCCACCTCTGTGCCAGTCCACTGCCATCGCAAGGGACAATTACAGGCCCCTGTCACGCCTCTGGGCAGAGTGGCAGCCAAATAACAGGTTTCACATCGTCATCTGACTGTGTGTGAGTGAGAGAGAGAGAGAGGGAAATGAAGAGGAAAATGGGAAGACTGAAAGAGAGAGAGAGATGAAAAGAGTAAGAGAGAAGCTATAATCCAGAGGTAGTGAGTGAATAAGGATGCAGAGAGAAATGGGGAAAAAAGAAAATGATAGAATAGGAGAGAGGGATAGAGAGGTCAGGGTGGGAAGAGGGGATATGGGGGCTGGGCCCAAAGGAAGAAGAGAGGGAAGGGGCAGCAGGAGAATAGTCAGGGAGGAAAAGACACAGGGGAAGAAAGAGAGAGAGAAAAAATCTGGGCTGAATTTGCCTCCACTTCGCCTCTCCTGCTCAAGCGTACTAGCCCCTGACAGCAAGAGAGAGAGAGCCTAAGAAAGAGGGAGAGAGAGGAAGAAAGAGGAAGAAAGAGGGAGGGAGGGAGAAAGAGAGAGAGTCTCAGCTAGAGAGCGGGAGGGGAGGAGAGCGTGAGCGAGAGAGAGAGGCAGCCTTAACTAGAGAAAGGGAGGGTGAGAGAGGGAGAGGTAGTGCCTGAGCAAAAGAGAGAAAGCAAGCGAGCGTCAGGAAGGGGGAGGGAGAGGGAGGGAGAGCCTGAGCGAGGGAGCGGAGAAGCAAACGAGAGAGCACAGAGACTCGTCCTCTGTAGCTTGCCCACACAGTGTCAGAAATAAAGAGCAGTGTTTTAAGGCGGGGTAAAGGGGGGTCTCTCAGCAAGAGGGAGAGAGCGAGCGAGAGAGAGAGAGAAAAAGAGCGAGAGAGAGAGAGAAAGAGCGAGAGAGCTCTGAGAGCATCCGGCAGCGCAGGGGGAAAACACCATCAGCCTGAAGAACAGCACTGGGGGAGCAAAGACACGAGAAGAGAGGAGAAGAGGAGACAGAAGGAGGAGGAAGAGAGAGAAAGAGAGAGAGAGAGACGGAGGCTGAGACCCAGTCACTCACTCACTCACTCACACAAACGTCCGTCATTTCTCGTCACGGTAGGGGAACTTTATTTCGAGTCGAATGTTTTGGCTGTGCATAGACAACGTGTGTTGTGTGTTAGGAGGTAAACTGACGGTGAAACTCAAAGACGTAGTGGGCTAAACATACACAGATGCAGGTTGCCACAGTGACGGTGACAGTGCTCTTCTCTACACACACACACACACACACACACGCACGCACACACACACACACACGGCTCGAGAGCATGTCTTAAGGAGCTTCAGCATCACAACAGTCAGAGGCTGGTTTATGTGTGTGTGTGTTATGTTTTCTCTATCCTCCTGATGTCCCTGCAAACTGTCAACAGTTTTAACAGTGGTTGGCAGCTGGTGTGTGTGTGTGTGTGTGTGTGTGTGTGTGTGTGTGATGGTGGGAGGGGGTCAGCTTTAAGTTGAGCTGCTGCCTGCGTGATAAGTGCATGGTTTGTTTTCATGCGTGTGTGTGTGTGTGTGTGTGTGTGTGTGTGTGTGTGTGTGTGTGTGTGTGTGTGTGTGTGTGTGTGTGTGTGTGCGCGGGTACACTCAGCATACTGATAGCAAAGGGATGCAGAAGCAGTATGCACGGTTTAGCACAGAACAGAAAGGAACAGAATGGTACAGCACTCTGTGTGTGTGTGCGTGTGTGTGTATGTGTGTGTGTGTGTGTGTGCGAGAGAAAGAGAGAGGGAGAGAGAGTTTTAACGAGCCAATGGCACAGGGGAAGGGTGCATTTGTGTCGCAGTGACTCTCCACAGCCAGACAGGCAAGAGCAGTGAGCATAGGAGGTGCCACTGTGTGTGTGTGTGTGTGTGTGTGTGTGTGAGTGAGTGTGTGTGTGTGTGTCTATATGTGTGTTTCTGCAGCATTTAAAGAGGGGTCTGAAATGCAGTAGCATGCATGTATCATGTCACTGAGGTGATCAGCCTCCAACACCAACCTTCTTCCTCCATTTCGTCTCTCTCTCTCTTTCTGTCCTCTATCCTCCATCTGCTTTCCTAATTCTCCCTTCTCTCTCCCCCATTTCTCTCTCTCAATTTCAGACTCTCTCTCTCTCTTTCTCTGTCTCTCTCTGTCTCTTTCTTTCCCTCCTTCTGCCCACCCCTTCCCCCCCTCACACCCCCCACCTCTCTGCCCCCTGTTGCTTTCTTGTGGGCTTTGCCCATGTCACTGTGCCAGTTGTGTTGGCGGAGCTGCCTGGCTGAAGCCAGTCTGTGTGTGCTGTGCTTTGCTGTGCTGCTAACAGGCTCGTATGGGTAGGCTGCAGGGACTGACTGACAGACGGACGGACAGACTGACTGACTGACTGCTTTAAGTCCAGACTGACTGACTGCTGTCCTCTTCCTCCTCCTGTTCCTTAAGACTATAGGATCAACTTAGAATGTTTCATCCCACTCAGTGTGTTTGAGTGTGTGGGAGAAAGTGCGAACATAAAGTGTGTGTGTGTGTGTGTGTGTGTGTGTGTGTAACAGTGTGATACTGTCGTGTAAGTAAAATGCTGGCAGCTTTCCTGGTAAATGTATGCATAGATATTGACTGAGAGGGATGAAAGATGCATAGGGGTAATGCTATATGGTCTGTGTTTACCTTTATTTCTATGTGTGTGTGTGTGTGTGTGTGTGTCTGCAGATGACTTCAGTGAAGTTGAGTGCATGTCTGTTTACCCAAATAAGACAAATAGCACAGAATATGTATGATCCGTTGACTGTGTGGTGGCATTCAGTCCCCAAAGCAATCTGAGTCTAGTGAACCAAGAGCAGATTTTGGCTGATCTTGATTTCCTGTTTATTTTATGGTTCAGGGAATACACATTTTTTGGAACAAGTTACATTTATCCCTCTTCACGCTGCGTTAACATCATAGGCATAAAATGAGCACATATTTATGGTCAAGGATGAAACAGGAAGCTTCATAGTGAGTTATTTGCAGCCTCACATCTGAATTCAGATCAAAATCTGGCACTGGTTTAAACCGGACCCAAACCGGGTCAGGTCCCAGAGTCTGGGATCTTCCACTAGTTTACAAAAAAGAGTTTGTATCAACATTTACTTTCTCCTTCAAAGTGAAATGGCTGTGACTGCTTATCATCAATGTGCATGCTCAATCGGATGAAACAATCAGAGCAAAGTCGTACAAGCGAATGAAACCCACAGCCTGGCCAGACAAGTAGACTGGAAAGATAATTGCATCGTTTGTTTATGGTCATGTTGATTAGCCAACAGAGCCATTAGGATGCATGCTATCACGCTTGTGAAATGCAAAAGCCCATGAATAATTTCACATGAAAAAATATTCCAAGCGCGCACGGACACACACACACACACACACACACACACAAACAACACACACTGACACAGGCACGCATGCACAGGATTCAAATATAATTAACGTTCCTTTAAAAGCTGTCATTTGCTATACTGTCTGTTTTAAATATGCCCTTTCCAGATCCCTGCTTATTAGTACATCAGTTAAATCAGCTATTAGGAGATAATGAATCAGTTCTGTAGAAAAGAACAAACTCAAAGCCACTCTTGTGCTCAAGAGTGGATTATTCAGCAGTAAAATGTGACATTTATGTTTGATAACTCACAATAATCTCATTAAAACACAGGGAGAATCTCTCTCTCTTCCTCTCTCTCTCTCTCTCTTCCACTCTCTCTCTCTTTCGCCACATCAAACGACTAATCAAACTGACTCTTTATTTGTGCCATTACATAAGATGCTAATTCATTCCAGTGCTGCACTAGAGTGTTGGGTTTCATCTCCACCAATCGGGTGGCCTGCCTGCCTCTGCCTATCCCATTCTATCTGCCCCATCACTGACCCCCCCCCCCCATAAAAAAGCAATACACACACACACACACCTATCTCATCCTGAAAAAATGTGGAGGAATAAATCTGGCAAAGTAGTCCCCCCTGCCAACCCCTCATATGCCCCCCCGCCCCCCATTACGCTGTGTCAGTGCCTCAGTCAGTAGGCCCTGGATGGGTAGCTCTACTGTGAAGGCCAGTGCCCATGCTCAGGTTTTAGAACAGTGTTCTAAGCTTCGGCATCGGGCATTGGCAGTGGGCTTTGCTCTGTTCACCCGTTCATAATAATGACGTTCTAAACTTTAGCTTCTCTTCATGAAGCACAGACCCAGAGCCCTTGCATTAGACACAGAGAAACGGACATGGAAAAGAAATGTCATGTAATCAGATTTGATAGGAGAGAAGGCAAAGGAAAATGGTCATAGCTGTACGTTTGAACGGCTCAGTCTCAAGCACATTGTGTCTGGATTTCTAAGATGTCTCTTTTTAGTCATCAGTCAGGCCATTTTTAGTAGTCAACAAAAGCACACTGTGCCCAAAAAAGGTGACACAATCCCCAATGAGAAAGAAAGGTCAACCTCCTCTTCACACCTCTCCCTCCCTCCCTCTCTCTCTCCCTCTCTCCCTCTCTTTCTCTCTCTACCTCCAATAGAAAGCCAGGATGGAGGCCATACAGTAGGCATTGCATCGCCACGCTTTCTAAAAATAAAACCTTGTGCCGAGTCAGAGAGAGCTGCAAACAATAGCTCCTGGATTGGCCCCAAAGCTTCATGCAGCGCTGCTGTAGCCCTGATTCCTGCCACCGCTAGCTCACTCTAAGCCCTGCCTGACCCCCCCCACTCTCTGGGTAAAATCCCATGTCACTTCTAATTGCCATGGGGTTTGGACCCTGACTAACACACATACACACACTGATATAAACACTGTCACGCACACAGACATACATTGATACACACACAACATAATGATGCACACAACCACATATACATATGCACCTCTGGCGAATGCATACAAACACATTCTGACACACACACACACCCACTGACTCAAGCTCTGTCACACACATACACAGACACACACATACACACTCACACACACAAAGATAGATAGATAGATAGATAGACAGATAGACAGATAGATAGATAGAAGCTTCCACTACATGGCATACACATGACATACATACATCATAAAAATACAGAGAATAAATCCTATTATCTGTGCCTTTTAGGATACTAATTTGTTTGGTGTGGAAGTAGTGTGGAATGTGCAGAAGGATGCTATGGTAACCCTAGTGCAAAAGTGTCAGTGCAAACGCATTTCCAGTGCAGAGTCTGTTCCAGGCAGAGTATAAGTAGGCTACACATTATAAAACACAGCAATGTAAAAGAAAAACCAATATAAGCAGTTAAGAGAGCAGTGCAAAAGCTTAGTCCAGTCCTTGATATATAGAAAAGAATAAAAACTGAAAAGACGTTGTAAGAGAATGGGGGGCCAGGGTGGGGGATGGGGGGTGCAGTATGTCCAGTAAGAGTCCAGTCCAGTCCTGGATTGGGAGGGGTAATTAAGAGGAAAAGTAAAAAGTAGACCAGGTGAGGTCCAGGCGTAGGACACGGGGTCACTGTGTGGTGTAGAATCAAGCAGATCAGTATATCTCACACCTCTTCTGTGTGGCGTTGTAGAGCTGTATGGCCCGTGGGACTATGGACCTTCTCAGCCTGCCAGCTGAGCATGTCAGACACAAACTTTGTCACACACACAGACATACACACACTCAACATAGGCTGACACACACAAAAACATATTGTACAGTACACTTATGCACCCACTCACACAAATACATACAAACACATCTTGACATGCACATACAGAGAAACACTCACACACACACACACACATACACTCACAGGCACAAGGCTTTCTCCTCTGAGACATCTCATTGTGAAGGTAAGTGCCAGAGGATGTGTGATGCTCAAGTTTTCACATAAACATCTGTTACATCATTCCCTTGAGTTAGTCGCACACTAACAAGACTGAGAAGTGACCGAGCAGCTGCCTCAATGAGAGAGAGCGAAAGAGAGAGAGAAAGAGAGATAGAGGGAGCGAGAGGCAATGAAGACAATAGGAGGAGAGGAAGCATGGAGGAGAATGTGAGAGATGCAAACACAGAGAAAGGAAGACAAGAAGAGAGAGAGGGTGGAAAAGAAAGTGAAAGAAAGAGAAAGGATAAAGAGTAAGAGATGCTCTGCACTGCCCCGGCCTCCCCCAGATGAAGACAGGAGTCAATGGAGACAGATGTTGTCCATGATTAAGTGCTAAAGATGGGGGGGGTCTAGGCTAAGCAGATGGATTTGCCTCCTTGGCACATCCGCCACGATTCAACACGGCCGTTATTGACTCCTGATGAGGTGCCACTGTCTTCCAAGCACATAAGCGACACACCATAACCACGCCCGCACCCTTGCGTCGCTTCTCGCCTCCCTCAGCCTGGCGCCGCCATCTGGACCTTAGCGTCTGACGAAATGGCTCTGAGACAGCGCCTGACTCCAAGAAAAAACAAAAAAAAACAAAACAGCCCATTCACACCGTGGCCAATCATCATCGGCCGTGCGTGCGGAAGCCCCGCGCTGCCACTCTGGCAGCCATAATCCACTTTTACTGCGATACATTGCCCCCTGCAGAATTAAAGATAATCCCAATTAAACGACGCTTAATAAAAATTAATTGCGGCCGTTTGGGTGGTGGTCAGGCTGAGAGTGTGAGCTGAAGCTGTGCTTGGTGAGGAGGAGATGGGCGGCTGGATGGGGAGGTGTGGTGGAGTGCCCTGCTGGATGGTGATAAGATGGCAAGCGCCAGCGACAGGCTGGGCGGTGTCAATCAAGATAAGGCCAGCTGGGTGTAATCTGGGCATGGGCTGGCTGGCATTTTCGGTGGCATTGTTTTGACTCGTCCGCAGAGATTGCCCCCGCAGCAGTGGGCAGCGTGCCGGACGGGCAGCAGGCTGCTCATGTGTCTCTATTGCTCACACACACTCACAAACAAACACACACATTCAGGAACATAAACACACACACACAGCATTCTCTCCATGTTTCTTTTTTCCTGTCTCTGACTAAGGTCTTTCCCTTGGGTCCAGAGGGTGTAAGTTCCAGCCCCAGGAGGAAGACAGCAGGGTACATTGTGTGTTTGTGTGCGTGTGTGTGTATGTGTTTGTTTGCATATGTGTGTGTGTGAGTGGAGTGAGGGTGAAGGCAGGAGGGGTCAGTGAAGGGCTAATGTCACCTCCCCTAGCTGATGCCTGGGTACGGGTCCCTGGGGGGGGGTGGCAGACATCCGTTGGACACAGAGCGGAATATAAAGATAGAGAGAAAAGGGAGAGAGAGAGAGAGAGAAGAAAAGAGAACACATCCTGTCATACCCAGGTCAGTCACTCATCTGTCTGAGACCCAAACACACACACATACGTGCACACACACACACACACACACTGTCACATACATAATGACAAAAACAAACAGCATGCAAATCATTCAGCAGGGTAAAAGGCAGTAGGGCTTCAGTGGTTATACTCAGAGACGTTTCTCTTGAAAGAAAAATTACAGTTTTTTTTCCTAGTTTTGATGTTGGCAGAAGCTCCTCTGCATATGTGTGTGTGTGTGTGTGTGTGCGTGTGGGTGTGTGTCATATTTGCAGTGCACGTGTTCCATGTTCAGGCACATGCGATGGAGCGGGCGATGTGCAGGAAGTATGGCATGTTGTTTTGATGGCTCCGCTCCTCCACACACACAGGCTCCCCCCGGTTGGCTGGCAGGCGGGGGACAGCAGGGGAGGAGAGCGCCTGAAAAAAGCCCCCCCCCTCAAGGGCATATCTGTGAATTAGTAAACACATCAGTCTGCCATTTTGTAGCCTATAATGAATGCAAACACTGAAGGTGAACAAGACAGAAATAGATGTTTCAGGAGCATGGCGCTCCTACATGCTGTCACAGTCTACTGATGAAGGACATTTTTTTTTCATTATTATATCTATTTATTATTATTATGTTTCTCTCTTCTTTTCAAGGATATGCTGCCACTGAACCATATCTCAGACCACAGCTCAACCCCCGCCCCTGTTTTACAGCTCATCAAGAGCTCTAATCAGACCCACACACATGCACATGCACATACACACTCTATAGCTTCAGGTGTCATCTCACAGCCATTTGGCCCAGAGCTTTGCTTGTGTGTGTGTGTGTGAGTGTGTGTGTGTGTGTGTGTGTGTGTTTCACTGACGCTTTCACACAACGCTTTGCACATTTTGAATGAGTAAGCTAAGCAGGTGCCTATCTTTACAATCGCTGGCAAATTCACAAACAACACAGAACCCAAACAACCCCCCCTCCTCCAATCTGTCCCCCATGTGAAATATTTCATGGTTTATGCATCTGAAAGAAACGCAGTCTTTGAGCGCGCACGCAAAATAAGTGCTTTTGATACCCTCTTTCATCCAAAGGCATCTCTGTGATTGTTATTCCAAATCTGCTCAAAGAGAATAAAACAGGACAAGAAGCACACAAAAACAGCTGCTAAGGAGAAATGCAGTTCTGTGTCATTACCAGACCTGTTCATTTAAGCAAGACCTCCATTTATCAGCGTGTGTGTGTGTGTGTGTGTGTGTGTGTGTGTGTGTGTGTGTAAAATGCCTGTGCACTCTGCACAGAAACCTGCAGCTATGATGGAGATAATGACCAAGATCTTAGACTAATCAAGGCAGCCATTGTGTGTGGGGCCACAGAGGCCACACTGCTGAAATATCTCTCCTCTCTGCTCTTCACTCTTGTCTTCTCTCTTCTCCTCCTTTTCCACCTCTTCTTCTTTGTCAGGAACTTCTTCTTTAGATGAACTCATCTCTCCACTAATTACTTTCACAAAAGAGATTAGCTGAGGTCATCGCTGTGTTTTTTTCTTCATCTCCCTCAAATTATTCCACTAATCTCCGTCTTTGTGGCGTCACACTATCAGATCCTCGCGGCCCCACGGCTCTCTGTGCCAATCCAGCTATCTCTGACCTCGCACGCTCCTTTTTGAACGTCTGTGGAAAGACATTTAAAAACGATCTTACGAGGTCAAAGTCAAATAGACGTTAAAAAACGAGAGCAACTTTCTGCTATTGCCACCACACTGAACATACAGCTGCCAACGTTCATGTCTCGACATTTGGATGCAAAATACAAAAGACCACTCACACGTAACGTAATCTCTCTCTTTCCATCTCTCTCTCTCTCTCTGTGTGTGTGTGTGTGTGTGTGTGTGTTTATGTTAGTCTTTGTTAATGTGTGTATGCGCACAACAGTTGTCTATGCAGAGGACTTTCTACTAGAATGCAAATGGATCCCATTTGAAGCACTGGCCCAAGGCATTCATGTAATATCACAAGCTATACACCTGAATAATGCATCAGGCATCAGAGAGCATTCAATTAGGAGGAGGTGTGTGTGTGTGTGTGTGATGGGATCTGTGTCTGATCAGACATGCAGGAGGGATACTATGGCCTCCCAAGACACCAGCGCTCATCAGGAACCATGTCAACCACTTACCAGTGCCCACTGTCAAATGGCATACACACATACTCACAGCATACAAAACACACACACACACACACACTCATACATCAGACGTCATGTCAAACACTTGCACATACAAACTGAACGAGCACATACGAACTGCACATACAAACATTACATACATACAGCACACATACAGTCCATGCATTCGTACATCATCACATGGGCACACAAATACACACATCATGCATCATGTCAAACACTTACCTGTGGTGAGAGATAGAGAGAGAGAGAGGCTGGCTCCATCTGGAAGGTTGGAGTCACAGCACACAGACAACCACATGATAATACATCAGGCATTATATCCATCCAAAAGCACACACATTGTCACTACGAACACCCCAACACACTCATACACATTGTCACTACGAACACCCCAACACACTCATACACATTGTCACTACGGACACCCTAACACACACATACACATTGTCACTACGAACACACTAACACACACACACTGTCACTACGAACACACTAACACACACACACATTGTGCAGGCACACAAATTGGAAGGAAAAAAGCTACAGTTAGCATTTAATAAAACTCTAAATCATCCTGACAGCCATTACATGCAAGAAAAACATCCTATATTTACAACAAGAGCTGTCATACAGAGGAAAGGTTTAAAGAAACAAACAGTTCCCCTACAGTTGAAAAAGTTCCCGTTTAGACCTGTAGTGTAATTTCTAGTTCTTCTGTAGAATTGTATTTCCATAACTATGTTCCCTCTAATATTAGGCTTTCAGGATCAGTAAAGTAATCCACTCATCTGTCTTAGAATAACTAGCTTTCTTTGGTTGAGAAGGACATATTTTTCATTTAATTAATGCCCTTTCATATTTATCATTAAATAAATGCCCCTATTTACATACAATCTGCATTCAGTGCATCATAGAGAGGCACTGTCCTCTTTGCTAATTTTTACAATCTTGGTGTGTTTTGTTACCTCATTGCCTTACACTGGCAATACCGTGTTGGGTTCTAACCTCACTGATGTAAGGTTAGAACCATTGCAAGATAATACAACAACTTGAATGAAAATATTCAACCACTGAAGAACTTTTGTGAAGAACTTTTACTTTGGAGAGTTTCGGGACTTGGCGGTCATCTTAAGAGCAATTATGACTTTGACTTCCCCAAACGCCTAGATCTCCATAATCATGAAGTCAGTGCCTCCTTGTGAGTTGCTCAAAGCAGAAGCGATCAGCACGTCTCCTTGCAGGTGCATTTGATGCTATTATGCTCTTCCTCGCCACTTTGGACACCATCAAGCAGTGGCAGAATACTAATTAGGCAGACTGTACACCAGAGGACAAATGTGCGCATAGTTAAGGACCTATTTAAAGACAGATAGATGGAGTGTGAGACTGGGTGTTTATTTTAGCTTCGGACAACAACAGCGCTCTTCCCCCGCCCGGCGAGATGGATCTGACAGAGCTCACACTGCCCCCCTCCTCAGCCCTCCACTCCCATACCTCTCCCCCGTGCCCATGGCTATATTTATACCCCTTGTATTCATGAAGTCATCCCACTACAGAAATAGCACAGTAACTAATGGCAGGCTGGCTGATTGCTAACTCCTTGCATCCAAACACCTGCAGCAACAAGGCCCCCTGCATGCGCAAACTAATGCACACCACACATTCGCACACACACACACAACATCCACGCGCTAACTCGTACACATATACACACACACAAACACAAATACACATGCAGAGGCACACACAAAAATGCAGCTACACATTCACATCCACACACAGCTTGGAAATGTGCACACACACACACACACACACACACACACACACACACACACACACACACACGGGCAGGTCAGTGTGTGAGCTGAAAGAGAGACAATCTAGGCTTATTCCAATTGTCAGGGGCACAGCGTGGCCCTGCTATGGCCCCTGTGCTGCGTGTCGGGGGGAATCAGGGCCCTAATGACTGACACAAATTGAATGTTGCTCCGCATGCGGCTCCAGCTGCACTGCTGAGAAATACAGGGGGAGGCTAATGAGCAGCCGGGATCTCCGGGCGCGTCACCTGACAGGGCTGACCACTGACAGCACAGGATACTGGGGCAGCATGGGAGTTAGAGAGGGGTGGAGGAGGAGGGAAAAATAAGAGAGGGTGTTTGGACAATGGAGGTAGGAGAGGAGAGGAGGAGTGATGGAGAGGTAGAGGAAGGACTATGGGGAATGGAGAGGGAAGAAGAAAGAGAACAGGCGGAGGAGGCTGTCAAGAGCTGAGGTAGATGTCACCTGACAACCCAGGCCACTGGGCCAACAAAAGACAGGAATTAAGAAAGAAGAGAAGAGAGGAAAGGAGAGTGGAGAAGAGGATGACAGGAGAGCATGGGAGGAGCAATGAGAGGGAGAAAAGGAGAAGAGAAGAGAAACATGGAAGAGTGTGTGTGTGTGTGTGTGTGTGTGTGTGTGTGTGTGTGTGTGTGGTTTCTGGCACCATATGAAGTGATAGTGGTTGCCAGGAGCCATCTGTGCTCTGGCGGCAGATTAGACACGGGCACAAAGTGGGCATGGGCAGGACCACGCCAGCACCAGCAGCATGGCCACAGCAGACCAGTGGCAACAGTAAATGTCTCACCCGGACATCACCTCTTCCTCTTCCTCATCCTCCCTCTCTGTGAGGGATGGATCTGGTCAGTCAGTCATCCTGCAGCCCACGTCTGCAGCACTCTCCACTGGCCATGTTACTTTTGAATATGTGTGTGTGTGTGTGTGTGTGTGTGTGTGTGTGTGCGTCTGTCAGGTTTGCAAGTGTTATATCTTTAGGCCTATATACTTATATTCCATCATTCTACCAAATTAGAACCTCCAGCCACACATACAGATGTTGCCAAACCTCAGGGAGCAAATCTCAGACAGTGATGGGGGGTATGGGAAGGGAAGGAGTAGAAAGGTAAATATTTGTCTGTCAGCTTCCCTTTGTGTGCCTCAGGAGAGCAAGCAGATTGGGATGTGGTGATATCAGTTGACTATTTAGTAATGAGTGTCTGTGTGTGTGTGTGTGTGTGTGTGCATCTGTGAGGTAGGACAGTGAAGTAGACACAGTTGACTAAGCAAAGTTTGTTTAATTATGGGAGCGCATGGGCACCAGTGGACTCCACCACTGTCTGGAAGTAATCACGTAATGAGACTGAATGCCATATGGTCCAGGTCAGTGCCCAGGTAAGCATTAGTCAGAGTAGCCAAGGGTGGGGGTGCGGATAGCGTGGGGGGTGAAGATGGATAATACATTGATTGCAAAGCCAACACATAGTCCCAGCCTCCTTTCCACACACACACACACACACACACACACACACACACACACACACACACACACACACACACACGCACACACTCTTCCTGTCTGTCCTCCTCTCTTCCTGTTCCTGTCTGTTTAAGCCTCTATCCATCCTGTGTCTGCCTCATTAGAGTGCCGTGTCCTTATCTGATCCACAGAACCATTAAAAAGAGAAATTAAATTATGCTCTTCAATGCACTCATTCCTCTCTGAGAGAAAAGAAGTCATGGTTAGAAAAAACACCAGATAACCGTTTCATGTGTAAACACCAGAAAAACTACGTGTTTTCCTGAGCTCACAGAGACACAGTAAATACAGACAGTGGATCAGCAGAAACATCTATACATTCCATGAAGTTGCCACATTAAAGCCTCCCTCTCTCTCTCTCTCTCTCTCTCGCTCTCAAATAAACACAAACTCACGCAGATGTTGCAGGATCATTTCTCAATTTGGCTTACACGAGCTCTGTGGCCCCATTCACACATGAGCCATTCAGACCAGACAGCGGGACTATCTTGCAGCAGCATCGTCAGCTTCAGACAGCCTGTGTCTGAGAGCTGCAGCTCAGCTGATGAAAATGCCCACTGACATGGCACCTCTACAGTAACGCAGGCAGATTTATGGGCCCTGCTGCTCCAGCTGTAAATTGCTGAAGGAGTGTGGATCTTAAACGAGTGGCTGTGTGGGGACTGCACCGGGCTGGGTTGGGGCTGACTGGGGGAGGCAGGAGAGGTGGTACCGGAGGGACTCGTCCCTGCGTGCTTTACAGTGCACACAGTTCACTATACCGTAAAATGCTGTAAATTAAAGGCCACCAGACTTAAATGGCCATCTTAAAAATCAAGTTGATCTTTGACTGGACGTCTCACAAAGGTTAATTTACTGGACTGCACATTGTCATAGTGTTCTTTTTCATAGGCCATGAGGTTTGGGTGCAGTCTTTCAGATCAGTGAGTATGTGTGCGTGTAAGAGAGAGTGGGGGTGTAATTCAAGACACTGCATCAGTGAAACACATTTTTTTTCTTCTTTTTTAAGGGCATCTGATCTGCACAGCACCACACAATCTTCTTAATGCATTCAACACAGTCTTGTAGTTTAAAAGCAGCTCTCACCATGTCTATCAGACTTGCAAAGCAGTGTGCAAGGAGAAAGAGTGCAATCGTTGCATTCCAAAGTAAACCTCTGGGCAAAAATAATAAAAAAAAACAAAAAAACTTTGGGGCCTTAGGTATGTAAGGCAATTCTGCTTGCCACTCAGTTTTTATGCTGCCCACCCTTTCTCCTGTTACATATTTAAAGCCCTTCCCTCAAGCACAAAACACTAATGGGATGGTAAGACCTCTCACTCATCCATGCCTTAAACCTTCATACACCAACCCCCACGAAAAAGCACAAAAACACTTTTTTCTTAGGCCACTGTTACAATGTAACTACATCATTAATAACTACTCTATAACACACTTACTACCTGCAACATGCACTCACATAACCTCGCTCACAAAGATTCCCCAACTTTATCATATAACTATAGTTCAATATAATTGTAAAGTCTTAATGCAATGTTTGAACTCTGAATTTAATCATTTAAAATGCTTAATAGTTTAAATAAGTGGCATCTCATAAGCTATAAATCCACCCACCTGCACACACATGTACCTCCACACACACTAAAAAAGTTGCATTTAAGTTACTACCGTAACAATAATGTCACAACTAAAACATCACAATTATTTTTCAATGGTGACAATTTTAGAGAACTTTAGGCCTATAACAAAGATACTGGGTAGGACATGGTTATTTAGCTGTGGTCTGAGCAATAAAATACATACGGTATTCCAAAATGATTTTTTTTCAATAACAGAAAATAGATAGTGACGTTCTTAAATGTCACACCCAGGTTTTTTAGACTTTTGCATCACATTTACTTCAGTATCATGGGATGTACTTTTTCAACACTCAGGAGAGAAAGAACAATCAACCAATACTTCCTATGCAAAAATATAAGATGTGACTGAAATTATTCTCAGTCAATGGACAAAGACTTTTTGTGTTTTGGTAGTGACATGAAAATGTGGGACACAATTCAAGTTCAATCTATAATTAATGTGTCTTTCAAACTTTCAAACTGTTTTTAGAAGTAATCAAAAAGTCTTTTAGAGAAAAAATATGACTTAAATCTACAAAAATATTTTGACAATATTTTCGTGAATTGAAATTGAAGGGTTCAAATTTGGGGCAACCACCTCCCCATTGAAAGCTATATATGATTATTTTAGATATATTAAAATAGTTATTTAAAAAAGAACTTGTAATTGAATTAGACCATGATAAGATCTAAATAATGATATATGAAATATGATTTTTATACCAAAAGTCTTTTTTTTAATTCGTGTTTTTTTTATTTGCCTGGGACGGCAATTTGCATAAATTCAGTAGAATCGCCCATATACAAATACACTTGGTATTGCACACCATCACACAGCTGAACTGCCCATATACACCCACACACACTTGGTATTGAACAGAGGAAAAAAGACTTAAAAGACAGAAAGACAGAAAAATGACTGAAAACAGGAGAAAGAAATCTGTAAGCATCACATATCACATAACAAACATACCTGTTTCTGATTCCTTCTACAACAGACTCCTAAGCCATCATGCCGGCTTGTGTCAACAGAAGCCGCTGCTTGCGGTAAACACTATATGCACACACACACACAGACAGACAGACAGACACACACACACACACACACACACACACTGTACACAGACAGCAAAGCTCTGAGAACTCACTGAAAATGAACACCTGCCTGGCTCCTCTTGTGTAAGGCTCCCAGGTGAATCCTGTCAGCTGGAGAAGAGGCTCCTGCTGCCTCCATCAGCCCAGCTCCTACATGGGGTCTCTCCTCTCTCTCTCTCTCTCTCTCTCTCTCTCTCTCTCAGGGAATCCCTCAGCAGGTTGAGCTCTCCTCTCTAACAGTGATCATTTCCTGTGCTCATCCTTTGGTCAGCACCTTGTGGTCAGTACACAGCTGACAAACTTCATCACATTAACTATGCAGACATTTGTCAGACTTTTTTAGTCTGTCTGATTTTGTTGCTTGTATGGTGTCAAATATTACAGATCTAGCAGACTCAAGGCCTTAAATCAAACAAGACCATTACACTTGAAGGGATCTATTATTGGTTTTGGAGGATTCACACACATGTGGTCTGTCAGCTTTCACTGGCTGCTAGACAAACTTGAATCAGCTGATGATGTCACAGCAATATTTTTACAGTTGTCTTTATTTTTAAAAAAGTATCATGGTCAGGAACTGTAATCAAAGCAAACCACCATTGGAGAAGTCTGTTTCTGCAGGGTCCTTGTACCTTCCATTCATTGGATCTCCATCTCTGCAGAAAAATCAGGAATCAAAAAACTTGAGTTGGACAGTGGGGTTGACTAGGAATTGGCCGGCTTTGTGTTTGCCTGAGGAGTCCGTGCTCAGTGCAAAGTTGGGAGGCCATGCCAGATCAGAAGCGTAATCAAGCAGTGTGGGACCTGATGCATTATGGATGAGCCCAGATGGAGATTGGGGGAGCGAGGCCACAAAAAACACTTGATCAAATTCTATTGCAATGCATGATGTCATAGATGGATGGCATGGCAGACACAGAAACTAGAGTGAACTCTTTCAGGACAATAGTGCTTATTCTTTGGATTTATGAGCTCTATTCAAACCGGATTAAATTACTGCACTGGTAGTTACCTTGCTAATTATCAGTGACATTGCAGATGCTTTTACATGGGACCATCATCTCCCTAGGTTCCCCCTGCACATTGTTCTAGAATACCTGAGAGAGGGTATTTAATTGTTTACAGCTGTTAGGGAATAATGTCAGTGTAATTTAGCATAACAGCATGTCATATGCCAGCACAAATGACTAAGGTTGCATTTCCATGGGCAGGCATTCATATGGGCTTAGGCCACCATAATTAGAAAAACACAGTACGTTGTCAGCATGTTATTTCTTATTATGTTATTTGTTGTTTGTCTTATGAAATGATGCGCTCATGTGGGAGCAGAGCAATCATTTCATGTAATGAGCAGTGATCCAATCTCCATCGAAAAAATAAGATTACTAGTCTCATTGGTAACTATTCTGAGTTCTTTAAACAACAACAACAAGACACAATAACAACACAAACCTATGTAAATAATAACAGATACTTGATATAAAATGTTAGCAAAGTGATAATGACATTACTAAAACTACAAGACATCAGCACTACTTCCCAGGCTTCACATCAGCATATTGACCATACAGAATTTAGATTGTAGAAATATACAGTCACGAACAATCTATCATTTTGCTAATCATACCACCATGCTCTCTTGCTATCTGAGTTCGTCTTAGCTCAGATGCATTCCAGGACAAAAGATATCCAGACTCACTCTGAACTCCTGAATTCCTCTGTAGATGAACTCTGATGAAGTAAATGGAGTAGTCTGTGTTGCATTACCCCTGTGCATTTTGTAGAAAAAATTGTGCCATGAACTGAGTGCATTTTTATTCTGTATAACTGACATCCTGTGTCATCAACAAATAATTGCTATTGCCAATGATTTGCCAAGTTTATAGTGTTTATCCCCAGTAATTCTTGTGAGCAGACGAATATGATAAACATTAAATTAGTGGTGGATCAAAACTCATCAGTAAATCAGTCGTAGGGCTTCAATATTTATTATTTTGCTTTTTGTATTAGCCTTACATGTTAGACTTCTCTTCGTATGTGCTACAATCTGGCCATCCTTTCTAGAATAGCCACTGAGGGTAGTTTAATCAAACTAAATGTATGTTTGTAGTGTAATCATTCAGAGGAGAGAGCAGAAAGAGCTGGCTCTAAAAGCTGGAACACAGATTTACATTGAAAAACACACAGACACAGAAAGAGAGAGAGAGAGAGAGAGAGAGAGAGAGGGAGAGACACTCTATGGTGCACTTGGATGACAAAGAACAAATCAAGATTTACAGTTTAATCTGGGTGCAGGTGGCTGGCCTGCTGAGAGAAATAGCAGAGTGACTCCATGCTTATTTATGAGTCCTCCCAATGTTACCCTCACGCCGCTCAGAGCTGGCAAAGGAGGGGGCCTGAGGTGCCATCTGCCACCGTGGCACTTCTCTCTGCCACCCTCTCTCACCCACTGTTTGCCCGCCTTCAAAGGCTGACCTTCAGGGAACCTCTTCCTTCATACTGCCCAGGGTGGCAAGAGAATCAAAGTTAAAGTAGCTTCTGCAGTCAGAGGAGTCACGTTAGTTTCTCATGGGAGAAAAGGATGAGGTGGGGTGTGTGTGGGTGGTGGTGAAATTTTTGATAGGCATGTCTGTTTTTGTTATGCAGTCCTGAAATACTGTAACTGTGTGTGTGTGTGTGTGTGTGTGTGAAGCATCTGGAAAGAGAGAAAGAGATTAACCCAAGAGAGTGAGTGTAGGGAGGGAGGTTAGGAGACCTAGGCTCCCTAGGTGAGATGGCCTCCAGGTTCAGTCCAGGATACATTTGCATGTAATTGAATGGTGTGGTCCGGGAGGCAGTGTTCTTTGCTCTCCTTCTACCCAACCACCTTTTCCCTCTCTCTAAGACCCCTCACCCCCCAGGACACACACTGACACCTCATGCATGCACTCACCCTTCCTCACACACACACACACACACACACTCACAAGTCACCTGGCATCAACCATGTCATTTGTTGGGTCTCTGAGGTTCCCTTCCTCCTGTTATGCCAAGGGCAAACACCACAGATATATGTGTACCGTTAGCAGCGTTAGAAGTTGTGGTAAATATGAGTAAAACAAGGAGTAAAAAACCTTTGGGTGTTTGTTCTTTACACAAGAAACACAATGAGGAAAAATCCAGCCTTGATTAAACACCTGATTTTTTTGACATAACAGAGACAAATGAATACACAATTCAAACCAAAGGAAAGGGTGTTGACCTCGGGGAATCAGGCAATGGACACAAAAAGACAAATACTTGCCTGAGAATGTCAGTATTTGTTAGAGAACAAAGAGCTCTTTGCTGGGCAAAGGATGGCTTTCCAACGAATTCGACGTGTCAAAAATGTTGCATATGTTTTTTGTGGCATATGTTTAATGAAGGTTTTTTTTTCTGAATAAATTCACTGCCCTTCAGGTTTTGTTTTTCCTCACTGCTTTCATAGTAAAACTAGATCTTCAAAAGATGATTCATCTTGCATACAAACAGACACCCTGTGTGTATCTGTTTGTCTTTCTTTGGCAATATGTTAATATGATACGCATTTATTTTGGGACATTTTATTTCAAATTAGACTGGCGCTCTGAATATGAGATGTAGTGTTGTGGTGTGGGGAGCTGTAAACTGGAGATGAGAGTCTCGCTCATGCCTGCAGTGTGTTCATTGTCAAACCAAACTCCTGACACTTCCAACCGGTGCAATCCTGAGCCCATTATCAGATGAGTTAGCTTGCAGTCAAACCAGCGAGGCATTATTCTGATCACAAACTATTTTTCCACCTTGGTTCCTCTCATCCTCCCCTACCCCCACCCCCACCCCACGCGCGCACACACACACACACACACACACACACACACACACACACACACACACACACACACACACACACATTCAGTGGAGTAAATGGAGCCAGAACAGCCAGTGTTTAAAAAGGCAGAAGAATAGAAGCATGTAATTTCATTCAATTTCATTTCATGTTGGGCATGGAGTCAGCGGTCGATAGCAACCTTTCAAGCCACATGAGGGAGGACAGTGGTGCTGTGTTCACCCTGACTGTTGCTGCACACGTCCCCACAATCACAGTCATTTCACTGGCTCATTTATTTGTGCAGGCTCCAACACCAGGATGAGCTGACATCTCTCTGATGTGCTGATCAATAGTATAGAATCCACCCACATAGACACACACAAACACACACACACACACAAACAGAAAAAGATGATGAGAGAGTCACATAGAGGGAGTGACATGGCATGGGTGACATAAAATCAAGAGACAAAGACACAAAGACAACAAAATTACAGTGCAACCTGTCTCTTGATTTACACGGTTAAGTGATTACACAAATGTCACCAATCCCAGTGGAGTTTCCTCACAAAAGTTGTGTGTGTGTGTGTTTGTGTGTGTCTGTGCGAGTGGGTCCTATAGTATTGATCAGCACATCAGAAGAGATGCTGTCAGCCCATTCTGGTGTTTGGAGAGCCTGCACAAATAAATGCCCCAGTGAAATGAAAGTGAAGTGTAGATTGGCCATATGAATGTCAAAATGAATCAGGACATTTGGTGAAAATAAAAGGCCCTCGTAACGTTCACACAATATGGTCTCAGTCATTACACAACAACCATTTTTCAACAAAGTTAGTTTTTCATGGCGACCACTACAAGATGCATGGCACAGCCTACCTCTCGATCTTCCTCCACCCACCCCACCCTTTCTGTGGGCATGCTGCCCATTTAATTCATTTGATCCCAGCCGGCTGGGTGCCCATAGTGACAAATCAAATGCTTGGCACCAGTCAATTTCCAAAGGGCCATGTTCCCGACCAGGTTGGCCCACTCCATCTGCACAACAGAAGACTACCGTGGCTAATATATGGATTTCAATGACATATCTTAGCTGGTCCATGCGGGAGGATGACTCACAGAATGTTTGACTGACTCCATGCTTGCCATCACTCACCTGTCATAATGAGTGGTGTCGGATGCTAATTAATAATTGCGTGTAATTAGCCTCCGTCAGTTTCCCGTCACATCTCCACTCTTGATAAACACACTGTCTCATCTGCCTTCACAAGACTCACCATTAATCTGTGTTTGTGTGTGCGTGTGTGTGCGTGTGTTTGAGAGTGTTATGAGATCTTACTAGCTTCTTTCTTTTTTGTCTGGCAGGAAATGGAAAATTCTGTTCTCTGAGCTAAAAGCGGAAGACAGAGGGTAGTTTTTAGGTGAAATACTGGATGAACTTGTTTAATACCAAATTCCCTGCTTTGTTTCTTCTTTGCTGCTGTGAGAGCCAGAAGTACAACAAAAGCGTGTGCTGTAAGCACAATGCAGATGAGCTTTATGAATGATAAAAGGAAGCCAGTTTATCAACAAATCAACTCTTATTTAACTATCATTTGAACATTCACATCCATTCATATCCATCTCTATTTATCTATTCACATGGGGCCTTGTTAATGAGGAATTTCAATTCATTGCATATGGCTAATTATTCATCATAATATATATCATAATGTGTCTTAATCAAATTATTTTAAATCTACCGAAATACATTTTTTGTTTAATTTGTAAGCCTATTTACCTCTGTCTTTTAGTTTGCAAACAAACAAAAAAAAAAAAAACAGTTGGGTTAAAAGGGCTGCAAAAGAAAACAAACTCTTTGATCTGCATGCATTTTTATCCTTTCTTTGTTATCATTTACTATTTGTGGCTTCAGCTACTCATAGGACCATTACATGTGCTACTCATAGGACCATTACATGTGCTGCTCATAGGACCATTACATGTGCTGCTCATAGGACCATTACATGTGCTGCTCATAGGACCATTACATGTGCTGCTCATAGGACCATTACATGTGCTGCTCATAGGACCATTACATGTGCTGCTCATAGGACCATTACATGTGCTGCTCATAGGACCATTACATGTGCTTCATTGATTTAAGAGATCATCGGAAACCTGTTCTCCTGTAGGGGTAGTGCTGTTTTCCATTTAGGCTGGTGTCAAAATAGCCTATTAAGGACAGGGAGTGCTCGCGATGGCAGTTGTACAGAAACGTGAAACCCAAGTTTAAAATTTTGATTTATTTAAATATTGCGAATAATTGAGAATAAAATGTGGTCTCTCTTTTGCTTAACAACAGCACTATAGCTTGCAGTAGCCTGCGTCTCACTTTGGTCAGTATTCTGAGCTGTCATGTAGAATTCATGAGCAGATGAACACGAAAACTTTGAAAGATTTAGGTAAGGTTAGTGAGCTATCAGTCTCTCACAAAACATGGAGACTGACAAACCCTAACAGAAATGCACACCACCACTTAGTGATAAAGCAGGAGATGGAGCTAGCTAACAAACACCACAGGGTGATATCAGAGAAGTAGCATTAGCCAGTTAGCCTTAACCTATTAGCCTAGAATACACAAAGTGGTAACTGCAAACACAATAGCTTTCACTCCACATGACAGAAAAAAAAGCCATTGCTGCAGTGTTGTTGATAGATACCGATTTCTGGGCAAAGATGGCCATTTTGTAATGCTGTATGAATGTGTGCGTGTGAGAGAGACAGAGAGGGAAGGAGCATGTGCATAGGCATGGCTCATCTGCCGTCTGACACCACCACCTTCTCTTGAAGTCACAGGGAGGTGAACCCTTTCCTCTTCCCTCACAGTCTCGTTCTTTCTTCCTGTCTCCCCCATCCACCCACTCTTTTGGCTCTGCTTCAGGTTCCCTTATTTGATCCCATCATGACTGTCTCACACAGACCTGTCCCCTACTCTCTCTCTCTCTCTCTCTCTCTCTCTCTCTCTCTCTCTCTCTCTCTCTCCCAGCCCAAGCCGTAGGATAGCTGAGGATGAGGATGACACAATTCTTTGTTCAGTTACTGCATGACGAGACAAGGCCTCCCTCAACACATTCACACTCTCACACTCTTCCTCTCTCTCTCCCTCTCTCTCTCTCACACACACACACACACACACACACACACACACACACCTGCAAAGTCACTGACATCCCTAACTCCAGTTTTGGCATCCCTCCAGATCTTTCTGCAGTACACAAAGGCAATAATACAAACACAGCCACACACACCACACACACACACACACACACACACACACACACACACACAAAACCTGAAAAAAAAATCTCATATTCGTAAACTCTAGAGCCAGCACCTTCAGCTGCAGCAGTAGTTTAGGAAATAAACTTTTCCCCTGTATTCCCACCATCCTCCCCCCCTGCCTTTGCGACACACACACACACACACTCACACTCACACTCACACACACACACACACACACATCCTGCTGATGCCCTCTTCTCTCTTCTCCTTTCCTCTCCTCTCGCCCAGCTTGCTGTGCCCTTTTTAATGGAAATCCACATTGAACGTAAACATAGCTGATTAAAGCACAGCAGGGCAAATATTTAATATGTGGCCTTAAAGTCTCCGAGAGGCATAAGTGGGATAATGCAGTGGTACAGTGTGGGGCTTTGCGTGCTCATCACCTCCATAGTGTCTGCAGAGGGCACATTCACAGGGACTTATCAGCCTCAGTCAACATCTGCTGCTGTGTAAACGCACTGATTTAACCACACTCCAGGCCTTCTTAATACCGTATTAACATTTCATGAAGCTCAGTCTCTCTCTCGCACACACACATGGACGTGCACACATACATACACACAGATGCACACACACACACACACACACACACAGACGCACATACACGCATGCACTCTCTCTCACATACACATTTAAATATCTATAAACACGCATATAAACACACAAATTTGCACATTTACATGCATACACACACACACACACACAAAGTTACTGGCGAGTGGCAGGACAAGCGAACACAGCTGTTTCCCTGGAAACCGTATGGCTCACTCTATGAACCCTGATCTGGATGAAGTCATCAGGTTGGCGTTTCTAATGGTTTTGTACGGCACCGTGGCGCATCTTTACGCTGGAACCAGCAGCTTGGCAAATTAGTCCTGGCATGATTTTGGCACCTCATGCCAAGGGCGCGGCGTGCATACAGGCGGGCAGCAGCCGGCGTCTGGCTCAAAGAAACTCAAACGTCCGTGGCGTTGCCTGGGGAAGCATTGCTTTAGACGGACAAGAGCAGGCCAGGGAAGAGATGCATGCTGGGATGCTGCTGTCTGGCACTGCATTGGGGACAGAATGTGATGTCAGCTCCATCGCAAGCAACTGCTGTCCATCGATCTGCAACCAGCGCCACTCTCCAGGCGTCTCACATTTCCATGCCAGATTGATTTCTTTATGCCATATTTCGAATGATGAACAGCCTGCGACACACACACGCACGCACACACACACACTCATCTCAACACCCACAGAGAAAAAAAAAACACCCACTGATGAGAGCGTAGCTGATGTGCAGAAAAGGAATTCAATTCCTTTTGCCGACAGAGATGGGTTTCTAATAGGATCAGTACATTCTCAGATGACACAATCCAAACAAGACATCGTTACAGTAAATGCAGTCACACACACTGCATCAGGGCTTTACACATGGGACCTACCACACACACACACACACACACACACACACACACACGTTAGATTCAAATCGTTCTCAAGCTTTACTAAGCTACCGACTAGCTATTGGCATTGATACAAAGATTAAATCGAATGGGAATCCTTCCCTTTGTAACCCAAGGAGGAGCAGATCCCTTCCTCTCCATCATTCATGGGATTAGTTTAATCTGGTTGTTTGTATGACTAGAAGATACAGTTGATCACCTGGCATACATAAGACATGCATGTGTGCAAATAATACACTCACTTCAGATACTACTTCAGGACTGTAGAGTCTGTTTTGGAATATTTTGTGCATGTGGATATAGCAAATCTCTGTATACATACCAAAATCTGGATGTATGCGGTAGTATGTGGAGGTGCAGTATACAGGAACGTTTGCAGTTCTGCATACTCTTATATATGCCCAGACACTGGCACATATACAGGTATGTATGCAGTGTGTCCCTTGCAGTGTGTTTCAGATGAGCTTTGAGCTAAGAGTTTCAGCGCTTGTGTTTACCATGCATAGTGAAAATGTGTACCTGAAATGAGATGAATTTTGCCCCATCTGTGATGCTAATGCTAGCCTAGTAGAATGGAGGAGGCTGGGAAATAACCTACACCAGATCCCCATCAAGACAATAGCATCCATCATGGGAATTACAGGGTAGCACTCACTGGTCAGGGGAGAGAGGGAAGGATGGGAAGGGAATGAAAACACAAAGGGAATAAAGAAAGGAGTAAAAGAAGAGGAAATGAAAGACTGAAAGAAAGAAGGAGAGAGTGAGATAGACAAACAGGAGGAATAAGAAACACAATGAGGAAAAGAGAGCGGGAAAAAAGCAAAACAGAAAAAAAGATGAAGAGACAGGGATGGAGAGAGAGAATGGGCTTACCCGGGTCCATAGTTCTGTCATCTAGCTAATAGCCTCGTCCTCGCACAGATAGATGACTGCAGCTGAACATTGGGTTTTACTGCGGCACTGTCTCCTCTCCTCTCCTCTCCTCTGTTCCCTCATTTTCTCTCTCTTTCTCTCCTTCTGCCGCTCCCACACTCCTTCTCTCATTTTGGGAAGGGACTGATTTACGAGCCTTTCTCACTCCCTCGCCTTCCCTGTGCGGACGCCGCTCTGTTCGCCCGGCACTTTTCCCCGCTCTCATTTGTCTGGCCCTGCGTGCTGCCGTCTCAAACAACCTTGGCCAGCCAGACTGGGCACTGAGGCCCCCCTCACCTCCACCTCCACCTCCACGGACAGTTTGGAAAGTCACTCCCCTCCCGTGCCTCCTCACCTGCTGCTCAGCACTAACATTTTCAACCAAACGCTAATTTTTGCAGTATTTTTTTGCCATTTAATATGCTGGTGTGTAACAAATATGGCATTAACTCGGTGGTAACCTTGAGAATTTAGGACAGCAATAAAGTCACACGTCTCATAAAATGAACATGCCAAAGTGTTTCTTTTCCACGTTTCATCCTTAATTGCCTTTAATCTTCTTAAATGTCAGTGTGGTTAGAAGTGCTCCTGTGGCAGTAGTGGTCTAATTCAGGCAGAGCCTCACATTGCACGTCCCCCTCGAGAGACCCATGACTTCATCCTATGATGAGGAACACTCAGCACTGAGTCACACAGACAAATAGCACCATGTTCCGGCTGCAAGCTAAGCTAAGGAAGAGAAGAGGAGAGAGAGGAGAAAAGAAGAGAAAGAGGGAACAGAGAAAGCCATGGAGAGGGGAGGATTAATGAGGGCAGAGGAGAGGAGGAAAGGAAAGACCTAAAGAGCGGGAAAAGGACAGAAAGAGGTGAGTGAGAGGAGAAAGGCAAAGGCTTTACCAGAGAGATGAAGAGACTTAAGGGGGAGAGAGGAGAGAAGGAACAAGGAGAGAGGAGAGAAGTTAAAAAAACAGGATGACTATGGGACACTGTCCTTATCATTTTGTTAATTATACTTATTTCTCATACTCCTTAGTATAATCACACAGGTGCTGATGGCAAAAGCAAGGCGAAACTCATACAGAGAGAGACAAACTTCAACTCTCCTTGACCTTGAAGGATGAAATTGCAAAATCTGCACTGGCTTTTTCAGGATTACCTGGAGACACAAATTGAATTGGGGTCCAGTTGGGCCGCTTGCCTGCTCCCTCCAGCCAAAAAGTGATTTGGACACATATCCTAGCCTAACACTAGCACAGCATTCCCTGACTCACTCTGGAGGGAAAACACAACACAAGTCCAAGCCATAATTGCGGTCCATTTATAGCTGCGTCGACATCTGTTGCTTTGTGACGTTAAAAGGACGTTTGTGCCACATTTGTGACCATTTGCATCTGCCAGGGTGTCCCAAAGCTCACAAAATCTCATCACAAAATGGACATGGTGAGAGAGAAGTCGTTCCATATTGGGGATATAAACTTAAAGTTCTACTGAGGTTTGGGTTCTGCTGGTGTTGCTGTGTGTGTCTGTTTCATTTGTTTCATGGGGAGAAGTAACATTAAAGCACTAGTTTGGAGTAATTCCAAGCTTTCTTTCTTTGAGCTTCCTGAGTACTGTCAGCAGCAAGGAGAATGAGAGAGTTTTTTTCAACACAGAGTGAATAGTGGACGTGTAGCTTATGCTAAGTGAATGGCATCATATAAGCTCACTTTCACTTTTGTCACGCAGTCAGCCTTAGGGGTAGCATTCAGTTAGCCTTAGGGGTAACACTTAGTTGTGGTAAGTTAGTGAGATCATGGTAACAACTCATAACAACTCACTATAACTATAACACTATAACTATAACAACAATAATGAATAATTGAACAATTACTGACAAATTTTATGTTATTTCTAAACAGTAACCCACTATTATAGAGTATTACATAGCAGGACAGAGGAAGTAGAGCTGGAAAGGGGAGGGTGTAGGGTGATAAAGTAGGTCTTTAGTTTTTACTTTTTGAAACGAAAATACACAATAAATAATCTATCTAAACAACCTTAATCTTTTTCACTGCTATTGTTATCACCACACAACATAATTAGTAGTATACTATATTACTATATTATACTTATTTTCACACCTACTTCTATTTCTGTGCCCAAACTAAGGAAGTAGCCAGAAGCTAATGTCATCATGCCTCACACCATGTGTCTGGTTCAATAAAACTATTGACACCTGATTATGGGAGTACACAGCAAAATTTGCCCAAACTTTATTTTGCTGATGATTTAGTATTAGTAATTATATATATTTATATATCAACTTTCATGTGTTCTCTATGTTTGTTAGCTGCTAGTTCGCTATTCTGTTCAAATACTTTCACCTCCTACCAACACCACTCAGTGAGATTGTGGTTATGGTTGGAGTTACTCTGAACTATCGTTTGAAGTTGTTACAGAACCTAGGCAACATTCTACCGGGGAACTTGTCAAGGGCGCAAATGACATGACGTGAAGGCCTACAGCAATTTGTTTACTTTTGTGTGTGTGTTGCCAATACTTGTTGCCTGAACTATACTTTGGTCCTAAGAAAGAGCACAGTGGATGTAAAGAAAGTCCTGCCATGTCTAAAACCTCCTTCAGAATAAGTCTCAGTCAAAATGTGCATGTGTGCAACACATTTTCCGTTGCTTTCTTTTCATCACATATCACTGACATGACACTGACTACAGGAGCTACACAGGGCTGGGAGATGCACAGTAGTAGTAATACACGGGTCCACAGGTCAGGCTGGCAGCACTGCCCACTAACACCCATTGGCACTGGCACATTCTAACTGGGATCCACTGTGTGTGTGTGTGTGTGTGTGTGTGTGTGTGTGTGTGTGTGTGTGTGTGTGTGTGCTGTGAGCACTTCTCTCCATATGTACAGTATGTCTTTGTGAGCCAGTACAGAAGTGACTGAGTGTGAATGCTTGTTCCTTCACCTCTATCTCCCACAAAAGGCAAACATGCGATTGTTGTTCCCTTAATGGAGGTCATAAATCATTCTTTTAATGAAACTCAACTACTAGCCACAAGAAAAAGGAAAAAAAATAAAAGCTGTTTAGCAAAATGAAAAGAACTGACTGCACATTTTCTACAAGTCATGCTGACTCCTCTTCACACACACACACACACACACACACACACACACACACACACACACACACACACACACACACACACACACAAGAGGTGTTTGGGAGTGGATTGCCTTGGCAAGGTGATTTATAACAAGGCAGATTCCCAGCACAATGCCCCATGCTAGAGGCTGTCCATGAGTAGTGTCATCACAATATCCTTACAAAGCTGTGTTTATACGCCCCCGCCCCCAAACACACACACACACACACACACATTCACATCTGCCCATGCACATACATTCTCCCCCTCTCTATTTCTCTCTTTGAAAAATACACAAATTGCCTTGGCATACAGGACCAGCTCTTCCTTAGATGCTCTTCCATGTGCCTTTTGAATTGTGGGATGCCTACGAGTAGCAGCCCCAGCTGAAGCAGTGGTAGCAGCAGTAGCATCCAGACGCTGTGTGATTGATGGCGAGTGACTCTAATTATGCTAGCCTCAGCTGATTTCTACTCGAATACAAAATACAAAAAAGTCCCAAACTGAGCTGCATGACAACTAGATGCATGGTTGTAGCATTCAAGCCGAGAAGATCAAAAAAAAAAAAGAAGAAGAAAAGAATAGTAAAAAAAAAAGTAAAAGTAAAAGTATCACTATCTCAAGTTGCAGCAGCCTGTACGCAGCACTCAAATGGCAAAACTGTTATGGCTGCGGCATGTGGCATGACAGCGTGAGGTTCTGAATCCATCTTGTGTAGACTTCATGTACTTGCATTAACAAGGAAGTATCGGGAAGCCAGTTTGATCTAAACAGCCAGCAGCCCCCAGACAGGAGAGAAGGGAATTAGTCAGCGGGTGAAGCTGATTTACACATGTGTTTGACCTGCAATCACCCACTGCTGCCAGAGAAATAATAAACATAATAATATAATAATAATAATAAACAACAACGACAACAAAAAGATGCATCTTGTCCGGCAACTTTTATGAGAAAGATACAAGCATCTGCCCTGTGGGTGAGTTTTAATATTTGGATCGGGAGCACTGGAGAGTCACAGACATTTTCATATTGTTAGTTGGAAGAGGAGAGATGAGAGATAATGATAACCTGGCCTCCAGGCTTGATGTAAAAAGGCTTTGTGTTTTTACTGTGTCTAATTACAACACATGTAAGTGAAAGTGCACAGAGCAAACATGATTTCACCACCGAGAAATACTGTGTGAGGCTTTTATCTGTTATTATCATAAAAGCCTTACTGTAATGAGTCATAATACAAGGGAATGCTTCAGAGAGAGGGGAGAGGGAGGGAGAGAGAGAGAGAGAGAGATAGAGAGAGAGAAGTCCCAAGACAGAAGAGAAGAAACTGGAGACTAGAGAAGGGGACAAAAAGTCACTGTGAAACTGAAAAGAAAGAAAGAGAGAAAGAAAGAAAGAAAATGGTTAAATATGGCCATGACACTGTGAACAGAGACTACAAATGGAAGGAAGGAAGAAAGCAAGAGTGAATGAATGATGAATAAAATGAGTGCAGCCAGTTTCAGATCTAACCCAGTGGAGGAGGTATGTGGAACAGTGATAGCCAAACTACAGGAAATAAGCCAACACACAACACACTTAGTATTCCTGTCACACACACACACACACACACACACACACACACACACACACACACACTGGGCTGGCAGAACTGCTGACTGATGCTGGTGTGTGTGCAAGTGGTTGCTCGGGGACCGTCCCTGTGGTCCTCTCACAAGGCCATCTCATCCGTCTCATCACCACTGTTAAACACCATAAACATTCTCTAAAACCCTCAGATGGACAGCACTGTTAGACACCATAAACATTCTCTAAAACCCTCAGATGGACTAGACCTGCAGTAACATTTCCAAAATGACAGATGAACAAGGTTAGGTTAAAAATACCCCCCTACACACACCCCAACAAAAAAAGCGCTCTTAACACTGCCATCAGATGGATCCCAGAGTCTCACTGAGTGAGTTACTTTCCCCTCCCACTGTGTCCTGTCAAAGACCATGTCTTACCACAGCCAGCAACAAACACCTGTTTACTGTTGCTTTAACATTGTCAGCGGCGGTATCTGACTCAAAATTTAGGATGGAAGGATGGATTGTTCTCTTAGTCTCATATTGCATTGAAACATCACTGTCAGTAAAGAAAAGCAAACTGCCTCCTAGCTGAATTGGTGGATCGCTGTATCTTGTTTTGTGTAGGATTTAACTAAAGACTAAGACTGAACGTCATCCTCAAGATGAATGAGGGATTATTCTGTGACAGTTTCATTGTTCTCCTGCGATCACATTTCTCTCTCCCTAACCCGAATGATTCTCCTCCATCATGGCCCTTGCTGTGCAATTGTAGCCTTTTGACCACATGGTGCTAGAGGGAGGTTGGGTAATTATTCTTGGCCAGAGTAGCGAACGGACCCATCCCAGCGCGCTCCAACAGAGCCTGACCTGCTGAACTGTGTCGGTGAGTTTGCACTGTTTTCTGTCAGGCTGCTCAATCGATGACCTATCGGTGGATCGTTGAGTGGGGCTGAGAGGAGCCAAGGTTATTTACTGTAGAGCAGGGGGAGCTGATCTAATTAACACAGACAGGCCTTCACTGTGGGCAGACATGCTCAACAACAGCCTATTGAACTCAAGCACTCAGTTCCCTATATTGAGGGAGATAGCGAGGGAGTGGGCGGGGGGGTGGAGGTGGGGGGAGAACAGAGATAGAGAAACAGAGAGACTAATGGAAAGAGAGACAGACAGAGAGAGAGGGAGAATCTGGGGACTGAAATGAGAGATAGAGACAGAGTAGGGGCTTTGAAATAGGGTTTTAATCATCTCAGCATAGACTTTTTCCTGGCATCCAACTTTAAGCTGCTTTTTTACATCCCCTGCTATCAAACTGGTATGTTATGGTAGCTGCTCATGTTTGAATAGTTTGTCATGTTAAAACTCCAACTGTCACAACTAAACTTACTATCAGACCACTCAGACCTGGAGATGGAAAAAAAGTATCAAAATTGTTCATGGGAAAGTTCTTTCCATTTAATTAGCCTTTAATTAACCTACTTCCGTTAGCAACTACACACACACACACACACAGACACACTCACTCACTCAGATATTCCTTTCTGTGGGTATGAAACGTTGGCTTTTATCAGCACTGAATGTGCAGATAGTGGAGCGAGCCCAGTCTGTGCTTCCTGTGTTGCCGTGGTGATAGGCTGGCCCATGGTGCTCGGGGCTGATGGATGTCTTTGTTTCACACGTCTGTAAAGACACAAGCTGCAGACTTTAGCAGAGTGCTTCACACCAACCCAGCTTCTCCCTGAGAACAGAGCAGGGGCCAGAGGATACACACTCACAAAGCAGCGCTCCCAGCACAGGAGAGGGGGATAGAGAGAGAAGATGAGAGGAGAGGAGAGAGTAGAAGAGAAGAGAGAGGAGAGGAGAAAAGAGAGCAGAGGAGCTGAGGACACAAAAAAAATAAAGAGAGGATGGGTAAACAGAGGGTGGTATAGAGAAATGATTAGGAAGAGAAGGACTGGAGCTACAGCTGCTTCAAAATACACATACACACACACACACACACACACACACACACAGAGTTGGCTTTGACGGATTTCTTATGCCAGTACAGCTAAATTAAGTGCCCATTTCCATGGCATAATTTATGACATGCACTGACCAAAAGACACTCAAATTCCCATAATAAAACACATAGCTGGAGCAGAGGCAAGCATACAGTGTAGGACTTAGAGCGATGAAGGATAGAGAGCACGGTATAAAATGTACTTTTTGACCTATCTGCCAATGGCAGGTAAGGCCTGAACATTTACCAGCCAAAAATTATTATTACCGGTAACTGACAGAAGCTCAGATACGATAATGGCTTTTTAGGTGTGCAACTTTACTCTTGTCTTAGGCTGCTCTGTAAACAAAGGCATGTTAATACACCCTAATTCAAAATTATTTATTTCACAGCAGATAATGCCTATTACTATTATCTTACGCAACATATTTTCTGTAGGCCCATGTTTACATAGCCTGTATGTCTCATCACAAACTAGTGATTGCAAAGCTTCTGCACCCTGCACTGCTTCAGCTGACAGGCTAAGTCCTGACTTCACAGCAGATGACAAATAGCCTACAATTTTCTAACTTACACAGCTTACATTCCAGTGCACACAAGAAGTTTGCTTGTGAATAAAGTTGTTGGCCAGGTTCTTTTGTTTAATGTGCTTATTGATGATGCTGGCAAGTTTGTGTAGTTAGGCTACCTTTAAACTTCGTGTTGGGTTTTCCTGATGATAACTGTCTGATTTAAATAGTGATTTGGCTACCATTAAAAACTAGACACCAACCTGAACATTCTACCTGCTAATCTGAGTTTTTCTAAAGTGTTTCGCCTTGGATTTTATGCATACCCTAAATGCTGTAAGGTTTCTCATATCGGGACTTTTCACTGGCCTGTGCACGCATTCATCTTTGGGTACTCGGTCAGGTGCAGCCAACGCAAAGGTTCAGCATTGAGTTTGGCCGGTGCTGTGTGCCGCTGCATGAATCAGAATGCACTTTAGCCCAGCAGAATAATAGACGTTCTGTCAGTCCTCCGCTGAACAGATTCTCAAAACAGACATTTCCCCGCGAAACTGACAACTCTCTCGCAGGGAAATACGTCAGGGGTTGTTCAGAAAGTAGATAGATTTGTTGCTAAGCGCTTATTCTAATGAAACGCTGCTAGCTCTAATGCCCAGCTGACTGCACGTTGCCTAGGGAGATAACTTGATACATATTCGGATGTTAAATGACGGTGAACTGCTCGTGACAACTTATATTCAAGATATGCAAACCTCAATGTGGACCTGCTGTAGCTGTATGCTGTGTGAATTTCACTGTCAATGGTATTAATGATGACAGTCATATATGAAGCAATTATATTTCAGCGACTGGTGAGAGACCTAATTCTTTTTATTCGCTAAGCCATATTTTCACCTGCATTTGGTGAGTGGTGGGTGCTAATTTCATACCCTGATAGAAGGTCTGTAAGACTAAATAAGAGGCTATGAGAGGGAGTCAACTGTATGGCCATGTCTGTGACTGGAGTACTGCACTGACTGTATTCATTACAGTAAGAAAACAAGTCTAGAGGAAGCACAGAGAGAGAAATAGGCTTGAAGGGAGGAGAGGAGGGGGAGAGAGAGAGAGAATGAGAGAGGGAATAATATAGGAGCCTGAGAGAGATAAGAAGGAATGTGGGGGGAGAGGGAGAGATGTTCACCTAGAGGAGAGAGAGGAGAAGATAGCAGAGAAGCAGGGGGAAAGTGAAGAAGAATCCGAATTGGCTGTGGAATGTCATTAGAGTGATATGAAAGAGTGCAAATGAGAGTTTGCTCTCAGGCAGGGATGGGGCTAGCAGAAGATGGGTGGAGATGGAGAGGTCTGGAGAGAAAAAGAGGAAGGATGGTTTACACACCTAGCATCCCTACCCCCTGTATGCACACACACACGCACAGTGGGACTCAAACCAAAGCAGCTAAACTTTATACCATCAATACAACTAGGATTTTACAGTTTATACGCCCCCCTCCCCGTACACACACACTCAGATATATGTAGACTCGCACACACACACACACACACACACACACACCATGAGCAGCCCTAATCACATATAGCCTTCAGGGCTCTGTGGGTCATCATTGACAGTGCACCATGTTTCCCTTTGGTCTTGATTCCTAGTGTTCTCTCCACAGCTAATTAGATGAGAATCAGAATGACTGGCCAGCACACACACATACACATACACACAGTGCTCAGCCAGTATAGTGATTTGTGCCACCACACTGCCTCTCTTCCGCCGTCTGGCCAGAGAGAAAGAGAAGGAGTGCTGGGGTGGGCATGGCCATGGACAAAGGCAGTGTGCCTGGTGCTGTCTCACGGAGACGGGCACTTCAGGCGGAGCCAGAGCAGACACTGGACAGATGGTGGTAGCTGTGGCGTCGCCTCATTGGCCCACATCACAGGTCACAACTGAGGTCACACACATATTCCTGCCTTGCCGCATGCCATGCTGTGCTGTGCCACCCCTGGAACCTGAAGTGTGTTATTGTGAGTAAGGAGGATGAATTACACAGGTCAAGTGTCCACTGCTGGAACTTACCACACACACACACAGGTCAGAGGTCCTCAGCGCCGCACCCCATGTGAGGACTTTGTCTATTGAAGCACAAGAGCCAACCTATAGCTAACCTTTAGTCTTTCTGTAATCTCTGAGATATGTGCGCTGTGTCTATCCTAACACAGATCAACTAATGTAGCCATAAAAGTTCTGGATGAAACCCATGATGAATCACATAAATAAGGAGTAAACAGAAGCCATAGTTGTCATTGGCACTGAACAGAACTTTCCAACCTGCTGAGAATACGCTGAGGGACGGCTTTACCATGCGACCAGCACAGCAGAGAGAGACTCAGGGCCTGCGAAATGCCCCTGCCACCCGCCTGTCGACTGCCCGCTGCCTTCACAGCCTCTAATCCTTTCCTGCTCTGTTTCCTCCGTGTGGACTGTGCCAGGCTGGCCACACTCTGCCAGCGCCGTCAGAGGCGCTGGCATTGGCTAAGTCGCTTTCGCAGCTTCTGCTAACAGCAGATGAATAAAGAGGACGACCAAATGAACACACACACACACATCAAACAAAAACATCAAAATCCTTGGGCAACAGAAGAGACATGACAACAAGAAAATGCTCTTATTAAAGCCTGCAAGGGAGAGAAAAGGGAAACGAGATACAGGGATGCTGTAGATACAAGACCAATCCTGGACTCTCCAGAGAGATCAACTTTGGATGCAGCATAAGTGCCCCTCCAGTCAAACCAGGACTAAAACACCAACCCCCCAACTGTGTATCAGAATGCAGAGTGCACATAGAAAACACAAGCATGAATTGTTAATACACTCCTATGCTGAAAAATATGGGTGAATAGTAGCAATAGTTCCATGGATGCACCCTCAGGCGGTGTTTCTCATTGAAATTGCATGTGTGTGTGTGTTTCTGTATTGCTGTACCTGTGTGCGTCTTTGTGTGTTTGTGCGTGCAAGACACAAAACGAGCTATCGAGAGATACTATCCTCCTTCAGAATGGATGAGGATGGATGACGAAAAAGCAAACACCCTCCGAATTCTCCCAAAACCATGACTAAATCAAAATGCCATGGGCATGCAGTACAGCCCTCATCCTTCTCTGTCAAGACAGACATGACTGAGAAACGCACTGGTCCACAGGGATGCACTAAAACTGTGGTGTGTGTGGTTAAGTTAACCAGTAACCTACAGCAATCCCACTCAGCTGCTAGTGTTAGCGCTACAGCCACAGCAGGCGCAGGCTTCTCCCAGGTTTGCGGTAGGCAGGCGGGCGGGCAAGCAGGCAGGCATTAGTTAATCAAAGCTGTGTCTGGGCTGGGAAGCCATTCGTTTCCTGGTTGGAGATTGAGTCAGGGGAGAGGCTTTAGTGTGGCCGTCAGCACATTGCGGCGGGACGCTCGTTCATCAGCCGCCGGGCCGATCGATACCCCCGCCTCGCTGGGCGCAATCTGATTTTATTACGGAAATGAAAATAAATAAGGAAACAAAGCGAACAAAATAAGGTTGTGTGCTCACACCTACCAGTTCCACTCTGGTGGTGGCAATGATGGTGAAGCAGGGGGAGAGAGGGAGGGAGAGTGAGAGAGAAGAGGGTAGAGGAGAGAAAGACTAGAAGAAAGACAGAGAGAGGACAGAAAACAAAAGAGGGTGAGAACGAAGGGTAAAGGAAGAGAAGGAGAGATAAAAAGAGAGTGAGAGAGCAGAGTGAAGGACGAGAAAGAGGAAGAGAGGGCAGGATGGAGGAATGCCATGTGTTTCATCTATGGACAGAAAAAAGAGTGTTAGTTTCTATCAGCCAAACACAGCCCCGGCTGTTTGATGGAGGCCCACCTTCCCCACTGTGTGCTTGCGCTTGGGGGAAAAAGCAAGAGTGTGGCAGAAAAGGGCAGCTGAGCCGGACGTGAGGAAGCCAAGCAAGGGAACAGCTCTGACCTCGACTGGCTGCAGTGGAACACCCAGATACATTCAGTCAATCAAAAATTGAAGGCGCATCGATTTGCTGATTCTTGTGGCTGCAGCTCCCATGAAAGCTCTCCAGCAGGTTAATATGGTCCTGTTGATTTGATCTACGGCCATCCTCAGATGGAGCCCCCTTCTCCCTGCTGAGCTGCAACATAGCCAGAACCCAGCCAGGAGAGAGGCTATATGCAGACAGATGGCCCAGACACTGACGCAGAGAGAGAAAGAGAGAGAGAGAGGGAGGGAGGGAGAGAGAGAGAAAGGAGGGCAGCCAACAAATCACTTAAAAACAGCCTGAACTGGTAAACATCAAGGACATGAAAGAACATCAAAGAAAATGACAAAACATTCTACGGTAGTGCAGTATAGGATTTAGATAAAACGTTTGAACAAATGTCCTTGCAAATGAAAAAACTGCACATCAGCACACAAACATGAGATCACAGCCTATTGTGGAATATCTAAACAAGGTATATTACGGTAAAGTAATGTGGTCTTAAATTTCAAGAGTAAACTTTGTCTAGAATGCAAGTTGAGTTGTGCTAATGAAGCCATCAGTGGAATGCGCTAAGAGCAGAGACAGGCCTTAGCATTAGCATCACTGTAAAACCCAGTGCTCCCAAGGCTTCAAACAGACTAATGAAAGGGTTTAAATAAACCACTTTACTAATTAACACCAGTATTACAAAGACTCATAACAGGCCAACTCTCTCAGGATCTATACTATTAAAATGAAATAATAAAAGGTTTCAGAGGCTTTAAAAGTGACAAGTCAAATTGGATTAGTTGAAAGTCCTGTACTTTAATCACCACTCTGGTGCTTGCGTCCATCTCTATGATGCCATTTCTGACTTTGTCCGCCCTAATCTGCATTGCCCCAACATTACATCAGAACAGCAAAGCCTTATTCAGGGTGACTGCTATCCTGACAATAATTTTACATCCGATTACATTACTTTGTGGTGATTTTAATCTAAAACTAATACTCTGACAAAATATTAATTTTCCCAGCCTGACAAATGGCATCCTTTATGAGTCATCACAATCTGTTTTAATCACCCCAGATAAACACTGAAGAAGAACATTCTCTGATAGTTTAACAAACAAGCGCAGGCTCTTTATTTTCCTCTCCATATTTTAGCACAGGCTACAAAGTCACCTGCTCCCTCAGGTGATGGATGTGCACAGCCAACGCTCTGTCGTTGAAGCATCTGGACAATTAAATCATAAATCCCTCTACATGTGACAGCAATAAGCTTTTCATCCTTCAGTTTGATCCGTCCCGTCTGTCAGCCATCCACACAATTTCACACCTTTTTTTTTTTTTTTTAAAGGCCAACAGGCTATCCAGCCAATGGCATTCTTTCTGCTGAAAAGCCTGCAGCATCTGATAGGCTGTCATGCCTCAGAATCTGGTTTCCCAGTGAGATTATACAAACACAGAACATGCACAAATGCAGCACAGGCTTTTGAGAGTGAGGTGAAAGAGCATCAATAGTAGATGAGCATATCAATCCCCCAGCCTACATACTGAGCAGATCAAAGAGGTCTCAAACAAGTGGTGTGAAAGATCATTTATATAATTCTCTGCCAAACTTCTTGCACAGCACATACACATGCACACGCACATACACACACACACACAGATGCGCGCGCACACACACACACTCACACACATAGCGATAAGCACTTCCCACACATAATGTATGTGGATTCAAATATTCATGGGGATGTTCCTATATTTTAATTCCTCTTCCAAGGTGAGGCGCCTGTGCTCCCAGTGTTGAGTGTGGGCCAGCAGGGACTCATTAGCTTCCATTAAAATGCTGATCTCCTGCTGGGCCCCAGCAGCCAGAGAACAGGGGAAGGGTGCCCCCACTCTCACCTATTCTCCCTCCTCCATGCCGCACACAGCATCGCCCCAACTCTCATGTCTCCGTCAGGGAAAGCACATCACCCTCACATCTTCCTCCTCCAGCTAGCCAAGAGCACATTCCTAGAGTAGGCTAAGCTCCCCACCTCACCACACCACAGCACAGCACAGCACAGCACAGCACAGCTCCTCCAGCTCTCTCATCTCCAAGTACTGTAGCCTACACGATAGAGGAGGTTCACAGAGTGCCCCAGAATCTCACTCCTCACCAAATGAAACCAGGCACAGTTCAGCATATCACTCCTGCAGCTATAAAAAGCAGAATAGCAGATTTCCCCCCATCTCTTTTCCTCTCTCTCTCTCTCTGTCTGTCTCTGTTTTTCTCTCTCTCTCTCTCTTTTTGTCTGTCTCTCTCTCTCTCCTCTCTAGCTAAGTGAGACACCCCCTACTCCAGTCCTGCACCCCACCTACATAAGAGCACGCTCTCCCCCCAGGATGGCTCTCTGCTGTAGTCATGCCAGCTCCAGCTTCATTAACGGCAAATCCAGCCTGCTCCTCTAGGAGGGACCCATGCCAAGACTACTCCATCATCATGCTTCAACAGGGAGGGACCAGGCTTGACCTGGACCCAGCACAACCTCAGGCTCTAGTCATATGTGCATTTCTATTTTCTGGGGAGATCTTCAGAAACTCCATTGTCAGTGTTAAAGTGCAGAAGGGGCTTAAAATGTGTAACTTGTGCTTATAAAGTGTGTTACTTTCTCTGACTGCTCTCTGTTATCAGTGACTGACTTCTCTTCTCTTCTCTTCTCTTCTCTTCTCTTCTCTTCTCTTCTCTTTATTCTATCGTTATTTCTGTTCTAAGTCTCTAAGTCATGTGGGCTGAAGAGACTATAAGGTGAGCTAGTAAATGCCATGTGGGGCATATATGGGAAGTGTGTGCTTTGTCTGGGAGAGGGAGGGAGGCAAGACCCTGTTGTTAATTCACATGGACAGCATCTCAGCAGGTGGGCCAGCCAGCACTTTGTAGTATTCATATTACATTTCCTTAGCATCACTGAGATAATATAATCCCCCCCACTTGGACCGCAGGACAGATGTGAAATGTAACTGGAGAAGTGTGACTGGGCCTTGGAATGCATTGTGACACCAGAACATGTAAAAGATAATGTGTTTGAGCATGAAGTGACAATGGACTGTGTGTGTGTCCTGACTCTTGTGCTGTGGTGGGTCTTTCATAGGCATAGTGAGTCTGGGCTGTGTGTGTGTGTGTGTGTATGCGTGTGTGTACTGACTGAGTGCAGGCTATTGGAGAAATAGGTCTGTCTCACTGTGCACTCCCTCCTGTGTGACTGAATTAGTGGGCCACATCTGTTGCAGTGAAGGGAGGGAGAGAGTGAGAACAACAAACAGAGAGAAAGAGAGAGAATGAAAGAAAGATAGGGCCTGCATGTAAATGATAATGTGTTTGAGCAGTCAGGGAGTTTGGGAATGTGGTCTGAGATTCTGGAGAAACTGGTTTGTTTGAAACTGCACTTTCTGAGAGAGATCGTTGTGTGGACAGAGAGGGTGTGTGTACATGTATTTGTGTGTTTGTGTGTCTGTGTGTGTGTGTGTGTGTGTGTGTGTGTGTGTGTGTGTGTAAAAGGTAATGTATTTGGGCGTGCTGTGGGTTTGGGGCTGTGGCCTGCCTAGGTTACCTGTCTGAGGAATGGACCAGGGGATGTTTGGACCAGGGGAAGAGAAGCATGAGGAGTTTGTCTCTGCAGGGGAGCCTGCAATACAATAGCCTGTCAGGGTGCCTTACTGTTGCTTCACAGCCTGTATGTGTCTGTGTGTCTGTGTGTGTGTGTGTGTGTGTGTCAGTGATGCGCGGGCTGATCTGAAATGAACAGTCCACCGCGGTCATCCGTGATATTCGGGTCGGTTCGGTCAAGTCGGTTAAAGTAATTATTGCCCTTTTAAAATGAATATTTAAACACAAATATTTCTAGCCCATAAAATGTAAAAGGCTATCATATCATATCATATATGCTCAGATACATGGGGGAATGTCTGGAGCAAAGAGGCACTTTCCACACATGAAGGAGATGGAGACAGTCAGGGAGAAATTGAAGGCGGGGGAATTAAAAACAAAAACACATATAGAAAAAGCAAAGTTTGATAAACATGTGAGGAAATAGTAACCTAAATGAAGATGATACAAGTGCAGGCTTTGTGTTGTGTAGCCTACTTGCTGTGATACCATCTACAAGTACGACAGTCACAAAATGGGCACGATAAACATGGCTTGCCACAAATGCGGAACGGGTACGCCTTTGCATCCCAGTAGGCCAACGTCCAGTCCAAGACATTCAGGACACATGTAGCCCATGTTCAACGGTGCAATAACATTTCAATAACCTTCTTTGTGTTTGCTGTTAAAAGAACATAAGGCATAAGAGCTTTTTTACCTATTGCTATTTTTGAAGGTAAAAAATGCGGGTCATGCAGTGGGTCAGATATCATTTGGAGCTCAGCAGTTTTTGCAGGTCGGGTTGCGGTTAGGTTGGTTGAGCGTTGAGCGTTGAATGACCACGGGTCATTTCTAAGCTTACCTGCACATCACTGGTGTGTGTGTGTGTCTCTGTGTGTGTGTGAACGCAAAGCTATGTCTGTTCATCTGTGTGTGTGTTTATATATGTGTGTATGAATGCAAAGGTATGTCTGTCTGTCAGTTTGTGTGTGTGTGTGTGTGTGTGTGTGTGTGTGTGTGTGTGTGTGTGTGTGTGTGTGTGTGTGAAATTTATCAAAGGCTTTAAACAAGTGAGCCAGGTGGGAGTGAGCACTTATTCTATCATAAGGCCAGGGCTGGGTATAAAGGGCTAGGGACACTGCACACCCAACCTCTCACACCATCCATCTAGAAAAGCTAAGGCTTTAGACAAATACACACACACACACACACACAAGTGAATAACAGAGTGATGCCTGTGAGTGTGCGTGTGTAAGTGTGTGTGTGTGTGTGTTTTCAGTGACCTGTTCAATTTGAAGGGTGTTTTGAACCAGTAGGCAGAGGATGAAAGGGTCTGCTTGCATAGCAGAAAGATAATCCATGGCCGTTTGGACCCCAAGCACTCTAAACACACTGGCTGGCCACGGCCTAGTGCGCTACTGTCCTGTGGACTCTGGGCTCACGACAATAGAGAGAAGGCAGGAATGGTCAAAAATGTGCCGATCAGCCAAAACCCACACAACCACAGCTGAGCCAAATCAGATCCAGATCTGGGCCACTGTCAGTTGAGTCCAGAACTTGCCTAGGAAGCAGGACAAAACACTCCAGAGTTAACTATGTCAAACACTCACGCATGGGCGCAGATGCCCAAATGCAATGTCATTTATCAAAGGCATGAATGTTTTGACGGATGCTCTTGTGCTTATAGCAGTCCACCTGTCACCTCAGCCTGCAGCAAGATGCATTCAGTCAATGCATTCCTCCTTGCCCTAGTTTCCTCTGAGTTATAAGGACACACCAATCGCTGACAACCCCTTAACATACACACACACATACACACACACATATGCACACACATACATACACACGCACACACATACACACACACAGACACACCCTCAGGTGATAAGCTGATTGAGTTGGGGAGGGCTGATGGTTAGGAAGAGTGATGAGCGACTAGCAGAGATGGGCGGGCAGACCCAGACGGAAAGCGGGGGGTGTAGAAGATAGCCGCACAGCCTCATGGGAGCCAGAGCCACCGCCGCCGACGCTCAAAGCCCCAACTCTAATGAAGACGAATGGCGCGGCCATGGGCCGGTCTCTGTCAATATTATTGAGGGCTCTATGACGGAAGGTGACCCTCGACAGATGACTCATTTCTCCCAGATCCCATCCCACCCCCGCTGCTACCAACTCCCACTACCCCCCATCCTCAAAGCTTCGGCACCTCCTCTGTGAAAATGTCAAACAGGCGCCAGAGTCGCCCGTGCTCCACCGTGGCTCGGTCGATACCCAGAATGCCAAAACTAGAGGCAGAGGGAGAGAGTCTGCTCCACAGATGCTCATAATGCACTGATTATCTCCTGCCATGTACACTTACTGCTTTCTCTCCTCCTCCTCCTCCTCTTCCTCCTCCTCCTCTTCTTCAGAGGGACTGGGAGTAGAAAGCAGGTCCATGAGACTGCAGGCTGTGCATGTAAAAAGGCCTCTTGCTGCAGTGCCTTTTATGAAAGTGTTTTTCACCTCTCCTCCTCTTGTCTCTCCTCTCCTCTCCTCGTCTCGTCTCTCCTCTCCACTGCTCATTAAGGGCTTGGCCAGCTCGTTTCCCCGCCTCTCTGAAAGGGTTTGGGGAGCCTCCTGAGCTCCAGGGATGGAAGAGGAGAGGAGGGGTGAGGGCGAGGGTGTGGGTGGAAGATGGCGGGGTGTCCTGGGGGGTTAGCTAATTGCGTAACGCACTTGGTCTTGCGTCTGCCACATTCCGGATGATGAGTGTGTCACAGCCAATTTGCTTCAGTCTGTTCAGCGGGAGGACGGATGCCATCACTCCTCTCCCCTCCCCTCCCCTCCTCTCTTCTCCTCTTCTCCTCTCTTCTCTTTTCCTACTGCTGAGCTTCCTTCCTGAAGCACAGAGACAGAGAGGATAGAATGGAGAAGGAGAAGAGAGAAAGAGAGAGAGATAGAGACAGAGATCAAGAAAGAGAAAGTGTGTGGGAGAGGATTGACAAAAAAGGCTGGGAGACTTGTGTCAGAAACCCCAGGGAGAGCAGCAGAGGGAACAGGGGAAGCTGAGGCCCTTCCTTCCCTCAGTCATTGTGGGTAAATAAAATAGCTTTCATTTTTCCCCTGTGTGACTGAGCTACTGGGCTCCATCTTACCCAGGAAGGGAGGGGAGGGGAAGACACATGGAAGAAGTGATATGGGAGAGGGAGAAAGAGAGAGATGAATGGAGAATGAAAAGGCAGGATAGATAGAGGCTAAGGGTAGAGTAAGGAGAGAGAGAAAGAAAGGAAGGGAAAGATGGAGGGTGTTGAAGGGAGAGAGAAAGAGGGAAGAGGGGAGAAAATGAAGGGAAATGGATTGGTGAGGGTGAGGAGCGACTGAATGATCCATGCAGCAGTGTCAGCGGCAACCAGACTAATGACTCCATCTCCCTCATGAATCAGCCACACCAGCAGCAGCCAGAGTAGACAGGAGAGGCCTACACAAGCCTTTTTACACACACACACACACACACACAAACACACACACAGGGTTCGGTAGGGGATAGAGGGGCTAAGACACACACAGGTGGGATTAGGGGGTAGAGCTGGTTTTGGTGAGGACAGGGGCAATAGCGCTTACAGCGTTAGCTAGGGGAGCAAGCCAAAGGGGCAAAGAAACACATAAAATTAGTTAGCGAAGAGAGCATAGGAAAGAGAGATGAAAGAAACACAAGGTTAGTTAGCGAAGAGAGCATAGGGGAGGGAGATGAGGCAATGCTCTGGTCTTTCTGAAATCCATGGCAGTATCTGCTCACTCCCACACGCCTCTGAAGACAACCTGAAGCAGTGCTTTATATGCAGAAGCTGACGCCTGCTTGACTGTCATCTCATGGCACAGAATCTATGAATGCAAAGTGCACCCTGATTAAAGTAGCTGAAGAGGAACTTCAGTAAACAACACGCTGATGTCTTTGCATGCCACTGTGTAACATGATCCAGGCAAATCCCTCTGCTATTTGGTTTGTAAAGGCGTCTACATCAGTCTTGTATGTCTACATGGCGTGCATGCTAAGGAACCCTGATAACAGATTACGTCTTCCTCAGACTGACATTGTGTTCCAGGAGGGAGGGGGGCTCCCAACACAGGTGCGAGCTGCACTTCTAACAACGCTGACCTGACCTGCTTACTGCCGCTCGCTAGCACTGGCGGGACCCAGCCCCAGTCAGGGTGCCTGTCTGATAAGCACTGCATCCCTGCAACTTAATCAGACGCGGCGTTGGCAGGCGGACATCATTAGCCGTCCGACTCCACAAACGGCGCGATCACTTCCTGGTCTGCGCTGCGCTCTGTGCTGGGCTGTCAGAGCCCATGTAAATGTGGATAAGAGACGAATCTTAATCCGCACAGTAAAGCCCCAATTTTAAAAAATACTTGACAGCGGAGGCCGGCAGCACTTCAGGGCAATGCAAATGACTCCCTTTGTCCGGCTCTGATATCCCTGCACTAATCCCGATAAGCACACCAGCCTCTAATTCCCCCTCCAATAGACAGGAGGAAGAAACTACAACTTTCTCTCTTTTGGACAACCTAACTTTGAAGCATGTCCTCTTAGGTAGGACAGAGCGGAGCACTGAGGACATGGCCCACTTGCTGTGGGTGATTCACCTTGCCGTGTGGTCAGAGGTGATAATTAGGATGATAAAGGCAAATGGCTCCTTTAACGAGAAGAAGTCTGTTGCCCAGAAACATCCATAATTCTATTATTCATACCTGTCCTTTGTGACCTCATGCATACTTCAGTGTGTGAGGATACATCACCGATGTCTCACCCCTCATTAAGCACTAACGTATGACTTACAAAACTCCACATATTGTGTCCTTCTTTTCTGACCTCAGCAATAAAAGCAATGTCCTTACGTTAAGGATTTACAAGCATTCACAAACTTTGCATTTTTACGCAATCTCTTCATTAGAGATCAGCAGCAGCTCACACACAACAGTCATGGGCTCATGGAGGAGGACAGATCTGTCATCTGGCTAAAGCAGCACTATGAAACAGACCCCCTTCATCTCTTATCATTAAGCAGGTGTGTGAATGGACGCAGGCGTAATTAGGGTTAGTTACCATATAGCTACAGAGCAAGGAGAACTTAAGGGCGGTGGTAGCGGTGGTAGCATGGGTGGTGGTAGCATAGCAGTTAAGGAACCTGGCAAGCGTGCAAGTAGCCTGAAAAGTTGTGGGTTCAAATCCCAGCTGCCACCGTTGTGCCCTTGAACAAGGTGCTTAACCCTATGTTGCTCTAGGGGAGACTGGCCCTGAACAATTGATAGTTGACAAGTTGTAAGTTGCTTTGGATAAAAGCGTCTGCTAAATGCATAAATGTAAATGTTAAGGGAGGCTATTTCCAACTCAACTCTTTAAATTTACATTTATGCATTTAGCAGACACTTTTATCCAATAGTAGTATCCCAATTGTTCAGGGCAGTCTCCCCTAGAGCAACTTGGGGTTAAGTGCCTTGCTCAAGGGCACAACAGGGGCAGCTGGGATTTGAACCCACAACTTTTCAGGCTACTTGCATGCTAGCCAGGTTCCTTTACCGCTTTGCTACCACCACCCCAAATGGTATTAAGGGGCATTAGATGGTTTCTAGGGATATAAGACAGACAAGAATTTTTCAGTGACTTTCAAGGACTATTCGTTGTGTAGAATTGTGTGTCACCGCGACGCTTCGTGTGAGTCATCTGATCTTACTATGAGTCATGATATCTAAATTTCCTCAAGTGTATTGAAATCTTTCACTTGGTTGCCAAAAGAAACATGCTTAGAATAAAAATGCTAGACAGCCCATGTCAGACAAACGTGTTCATGTATCCACAGCGACAAGGCAAGCGTTTGGAGCGAGGAGAGGAGCGGCGCTGCAGAACTCTGTCAACTTTCACTCTGACCTTGTGAAACATGGAGGCAGATCTCCATGGCAACTCTGCGGCAGCCACGGCAACAGCTCCTTCCAAGGCAGCTGATAACCGACAGAAAGAGACGGGGGGGTGGGGGGTGGGGGGGGGAGATATAGTGAAAAGAAGTAGAGAGCAGCAATGGAAAGAGAGGAGGTAGATGAAGAGAAAGGGGAGGAGTGTGGAGAAACAAAAAGAAACGGGCGGGGGAAAGAGAGAGAACGAGAGATGGAAATAAAAATGCAATGACAATAGATAAAAGAGGCTGGAGAGGAAATAAAACACTGATAGTAATTATTATTTGGCCTCAGCCATAAAACACGGTTTAATCAAAAATCCTTTTTATGTACAAATAGCTGTCATCAATTCCCAGCGTGCACTAAGCCCTCGTGCCGCAGGACCCATCTAATTATTGTAAAGGTCAATACTCCCTCACAAGGTGAGCGATCCACACAGCACAGCACAGCGCATCTCCCCCGTGCGTGTCGCAGGCAACCAGTGAGGAGTGTGGAGGGGGGGAGGAAGGGAGGGAGGGCTGAGAGAGGAGAGAAGAGGAGAGGAGAGGAGAGGAGAGGAGGCTTTTAATGCAATCTCTCGGAGTGGAGCGGGCATCAATCATGGCAGCCTTCTCCTCTTACACAGACAGGCATCGCTTCTGACAAACAGCAAAGAGATACGCAGAGAGGGAAATACTGCTCTAAATGTGCCATTTACTAGTCAGTGTGTGTGTGTGCGTGCATGTCTGCAAGATGCTGGCAGAATTGCTATCAGTGCATAAAAAGTGTACAGAAAACCTGGGTGGCATTCAGTACGCCCTAAGGCAGATTCTGGAAGGATCCATGCTAGCCTTGTTTCAGAATCGGCCACAATCTAAAACAACAGAGCTAAAACGCTTTTTATAAAATTATGTCCTACCATAAAATTCCCCTTATAGTGATGTGTGTGGTGTGTGTTTTTGTAGATGGTAACAGGTGCCATCCATATGCCCTTTAAATGGCCAGCCCTCCAAAGCAAACAGCTATCTATCTCCACTGAATCAGTGTCACTACATAAGCAGTGCAAGGGGTTACTAGGCTTTTTGGTCCACTGGTGTTTCTCATATTAACAAAGCTATTGTTTTTATTGTTTCAGATCAATTATTAATCAGATATTGTTATTCAGTTCACACTGTCAGCAGGAAAGGAAGTAGGAGGAAAGGAAAGGAAGTAGGCTTAAATATTTCACCCCACTGCTCAGTGGCATTTATGACAGATAGATATGATAGACTGTCAGATTTTAAAACGTGACGTCACAGCACACAAAGCCTGACAGATTTACTATGGCAGAACTGTAATGCCTGTTATTACAGTCAAAATCCCACACTGTTAGCAAAGCAGATTTGTTCTGTTGCAACTAAATATATACCACATTGTGCAAAGTTAATATTCTACATTATTATCAAGAGCCTTGCAGCTTTCCGAAAGGGAAAATGACATTGTAAAATGAATCTGTCAATAAAATGACATCTGTACAATGCCTGAAATTCTACATTTACATGGCTAATAATCACTGAGGAACAATTTGCATTTATTACCAATCAAACAAGAAATTATGGAAAAATCAAAGGAACCTAGCTCCAAATTAAAGGCCATTTCATACACACCAAGGGGTCTTAAACGGATTCAGTGCAAATGAGGCTTAATAGAAGTCTGTTCAGAGGAGCTGGCGCTGTAGCATATGATAAATGTCTCTACAGTGTAGGGAAGAAGTTGTAGCTGTGAGTGAGTGTGCAGTCAGAGCTGCAGGTGGCCTATTAACCTGTGTTTGTGTTAAGAGTGGCCAGAGCACAAAGTCCAGGGCTCAAGCAGCAGCAGTGGGACAGAGATTGATGCAGTTTGCCAAATTACTCTAATTGTTAATGGTCTTGCAGGGGAGAAAAAATTAATTTCGCAAATTAATTGACTTCATCACTTTGATCAGCATTGAAAGGAAATGAGGTGGAAGGGGGTGGGGTACCAAGAGAGAGCTGGAGTGGGGGTGGAGGGAGATGGGTGGCATTATGAAAAAGGTTTAGCATATTCAGGTAATCAGTTTCTGGCCCTGGTCCACCTCCTCATGCCACTCGCCACTCTCTCTCCTCTGAACCCAGGCCCGCTCCCCTCTCGGGCACGGCCAGATTCAACCCATGCTGGGTGTTTAATCAAAAGCCCTTTTAAAAATTTAAGCAGCCAGGGCGATTCTGCCTGTCATTCACAGCAGTGGCTTGGGCTTCTTTGAAGTTGAAAGAAAAGTTTGTGTGTGTGTGTGTGCTTGTGTGGTGATGGGGGGGCAAAACATCTCCGTCTCGACAGTGACGAGTGCAGCCTCCTGTCCCCGTGACGCAGGCTGAGTCAAACACACAAACAAACAGCAAACAAAGCGTCCCTGTTGGCCCTCTTCCATGGTGGCGGTGGACAGGCCCCGGATGGGTTGTCACGGTGACTACTCGTCAATGTTACCTCAGCCTTGTGCAACGACAGCCGGCAGCTCCATTTCCAAGTGTGCCTCCTCCTTTTCTTTCTTCTCCTCCCTCTCTCTCTCTCTCTCTCCTTCTCTTTATCGCTGGTGCTCCGTTAACAGGCCTGTCTGCCTTTTCAAGTTGACCTCTTTTGAAAAGAGAAGAATATTCAATTAACTTTTAGCCGTTGCTGCTGCAGGTGCTGCTCTTCTTTCTTACTCTTGTAGGCTTGGTGATGCCCCGCTCGCTGATTCTGTCTGGAGAGGGAGAGGCGTCTCGGGGGGAAGAAGTACAGCTCTTCTGTGGAGGAGAGAGAGAAAGACAGAGAGAGAGAAGATCTGAGAGAGAAGGGAGCCTTGCATATGCATGGGTCTGGCTGTTTAGGGCTAGCAGCATGCTAAGAGACATCGCTCAGAGACAGAGAAAGATAAGCCTCTGACACAACTTGCACAGCCAACTCTCTCATCACAATGAATACGCACGCACGCACGCACGCACGCACGCACGCACGCACGCACGCACGCAGCCACGCACGCACGCACGCACGCACATACACACACACACACGTTGCAGAAATCATGACAGAACCAAAGTGAGAAATACTCAAATCAAATAAAAAGGAGCGCATTCAGACAGGCAAGTAGAGAACAGCAAGTCAACTGTGAGTGAAAAACAACAAAAATGATGTCTGCATACTACCTCTTCTAGTGTTCATTTAAAAATGAATATGTTTATATCCCGGTGGCACAGATGACACTATATGAATCAGGCTGCCTACTTGTCTACCACTTTCAAAGATTTTTTTTGGCAATTATAGTTTTGCATCTGCGTTGATGTATCTGAGAAGAAATGTCATTCCTGTTTAGTGGCTACAGAGCTAAACCTGTTGCCAAGGTAGGTCACAGTCACCAGAACCTACCAGAGCAGTGCTGAGATGATTGCCATGGATACAAGATGGACAGCTGCGAGAGTTAAAGAGCTTAGCTATCTGAGGACGAGAAAATTAAATAGCTTCATTTCATTTGTGCTGCTCACAAACCTTGACAAACTTTTTTCAATAAACAGGAGCCCTGACAGCCAAACTAATCAGCAGTTTTTCCCCCACAAACAGACCACTACTGTTATTATTTGGCAGCAGCATTCTTCTGACATCTTATTAAATTCTGTGCACGGTGGTAAAAAATATTATTGACAAATAACAATACATGCAATTGCATATTTTCTATGTAAAAAGCAATTGAAAGTAGATATGGGGTGAAGAAACAGTGACAGGTTTGTCCTGGAAAATCTTTATTTTTCTGCTGTGAATCACTCGGTTAATTTGTGCTTCTGGCCTGAAACTAGCAATCAAAACATCAGGCAGGTGTTTTTTGAGTCAGTTGTATTTTTCCACTAAAGCTCTTTTGTTTTTGTAGAGAATGAGGAAGAAAGATTTTCTTACTGCTTCTCACTCCGTGGAAATTTATGAATTCCACATCGATTCAAAGATTCCCTTTTATTTCTTAACTTAAAGCCACACCTCATGAAATATGAATGCTAGTAAATTTCTCTCCTTGCTGAAACATTCATCAGGACATACTCTCCGCACGAAAAGGGCTTGTAGAGGCCTCCTTCATAAATTAGATCATGTGTACTAGCCATCTAAATTTTGAGATTGTGTCACTGATAGCACCTCCTCAATAATAACAAAAATAGCTTTAGAAAATAATTACAGCGCCGTAGGACTAGACTTCTAATGCATAAAAATATTTTTGTGGGTAAGCAAATAATCAGTAATGAGTAAAAATGAAAGTATTCCCTGGTGAGAGCCTAACACTGACAGAGAAGCTAAAGAGAGGTTGTAGCTCTTTCTCTCCACTGGTGTTAAATGGGATACTGCTGTGGGGTGAGTGAGGGTGAGGGGAGAGCGAGAAACGAGGCTAACATCAGCATGCCAGACAAGAGCATTGCTCACTCACATCTCCCATCGAACCTTTCACTCTTACCACAGCGTCAAGCTGCTTGGAAATTGACGGTGGCAAATTCATTTAATCCCTCAATTCAGCCGACAAGGCAGCGCGTGATCATATAAATCGACAAAGGAAAATCTTGAGCTGAAACAAAGAGCTGCCATGTTTTTTTGAGGTGGGGGGTAAAATCAATAATTAATTGTAATGCCTTGTAAAAGAGATTTTAGGCCTGAGTTACAACTGTGATGGAGAGCCTTAAGTCTGCATGTCTAAAGATGGCCGTAGAGCAACACTGCTCTTCAAGTTGCCATTGGCAACTGGATTGTGGGTATCAAATTTAAATGAATGTATTGAAATAGTAGATGGAGGGCACACACACACAAAACCACCCGTCACTCCAACTGTTTGTCCAGGTCTGTGCTCTGAGACAAAAATCCCATGAAAATGTCAGAAAAGCTTTCAGTGCCCTCCTTCTGTCAGCTGGGCTCTGTCTGCAGTTTTGTCATTGTTATTTATTTATTTATTTCCAGTGGCAATGTCTCACAGCTTTTTCTTTTATAACAGAAATATTTTAATTATCTAATTAAATGAAAGGGATAGAATAGAGGTGTGGCTTAATGTAACACATTGGACTGTAGACTTTAAGGCGTGGAATTCACTTTGGGCTCAAAGACTCTTCCGTTAGCCTGACTGATCCCAGACAAACCTGGTAGGAAAACTAAATTCAGTCTGTTGGTTTATGTAGAGCTGAGCCAATAGCAACCCTTTCCTGCATGTCCTGAACCCAGAAACACAAGTGATTTTACAACATGAGACAGGATTTATGTGATGACAGACAGAGCAGTGCACTCAGCACAACCAATAGTGTTCAGTGTTAAAACATATACATGGGTATTTCCCTTTGCACTGAGTAAATACATTTCATTTACGAGACAGATGTGGTTAATGTGTGAGAAAGGTATGGTTCCAGAAAGATTAGATGACAGTCTGTCTCAGTTAAGAAGTCATCTCCATCAGAGCCGTCTGGGTCTCCTCATTGGCTGAAGTTTGTTTTCCAAATTGGATTAATCACAAGAGTTTTAAGGAAACAGAGAAGGCACCAAGGCCCCAGGTTGACCCTCCACTAAAAAAAGAAAACCTAAGACAGTAGCTGTAGAGGTTCGAGTCTTCCTCTCGTATGTATTTCAGAGGTAGTCAGCACAACACACACTGTTGTTATCTAATCCACCCCAGCACACACTCTCTCCCCCGACAGCCCTGTCACGCTTTAGTGGTGATGCCGCTGCCTTGCACCTTCCTCTCACGTCAGTCCAGGCGGCGAGCACCGAGTGCCGAGCCTCATTAGCATCTGGGCACCAGTCTGTCTCATCCACCTGAGTTCAGCACCAGGCTACAGATATAAATCTGTAATGAAAATCTCTTTGCACCAGCCACTGTCTGACTGCCTGCCTGCCTGCCTGGGTCTCTGAAGCTGAAGAATATGAGCCAGTCTAGACTCAAATCACAGAGCAGCTTCTTTTACACACTTTATATAGCAACATTATGAAACTTTTTTATTTTGTTCAAATTACAGGTACAACTATTCATAACATCCTCAAATTCATTTTGATGGAGTAGGCATTGAGATATTGGATTTCACTGTGTTTGCTGCACATGAAAATAGACTTTTTTGAACAGTAGGCTGTCACCACATGAGTCATTCAAAGTGAGTTGTGCGAGTAAGCAATCTAGCAACCCCGGTAGCTTCGACTAGACCCAAATGTACTGTCTTTGGGGTCTGCCAGACATGTCTGTCATTTGTTTTGTTCACCTTGCTGGTTTCACACACAAGCTCCAAACTGCCTCTCTGAATTGGCCTCCTCACTGGCCAAACCCTAACTGGCACTGCCCTGAGTTAACCACACAGAACCAATCAGCAGCTTGGCTCTGTCCTCCTCCTCTACCTCCTCCTCCCCACCCCCAACAAGCTGGAGCTGGGGCCTTCTTCCAGACAAAAGCCTCTCTAGGCTAGGGCAGCCATGATGATCATGAAGACAAACAAGCTTGTTTTCTTTTCTTTTTTTTTTTTTGCTCGCACTGCAATCTGGGCACCGCAACCAGAAGCCTATAAGTGGGATGAATGGGCGGCCATGACGGTGCCTGTGTGGCTTAGCTGCCCCTAAAAGGCCCAGGCATGATAGTGTGCTTTTAAGCTACACTAATCACAGTGCAGGGGAGATAAAATGTGGTGCCGCTAAACCTACAGTGTGCTGGGCAAGTTGGCCCAGATATATAAATACAGTATCTGGCTCTGGAGCGGGAGAATCATTAGGACACCATTATAATGAGCAGAAAGGTGAAAACAGATTTATTTCCACATGATAAACGGCAGTCTTGGCCAGTGCTCAGCTCACAGACGAGCCGTGCTGTGCACAGAGGAGGCCTGCAGCTAGGGACTATGGCTGCTGGACAGCTGTTTCCTTCAGGACCGTAATCAGCAGCCGACCCCATGCTGCCCCTCTGCACGCCTGTGTGTCTGAGGGCAATCTACTGTCCATTCTGGTCTGCTCCACATGCGCCTGGGAGAAAGAGACCAGGACAGAGAGAGATAAATTGAGAAAGAGATAGAGAAAAAGAGAGAGAGAGAACAGGAGGGTGCCAGCGATTAGTGGTGACTAGGGAGTGGAATGCATTATTCAGTAGGCATACACACACACACACACACACACATACACCAACACCATTCAGTTCGCATTAGAACCACTCACGACACCCTGACGACTCGTTATGACACGGGCAGGGAATGGGCAAAACCCAGCATGACTTTACGCCAACCACTCAGGCTGTCAGGTACGTCGGGGGCAGCGGGGCGGGAGGTGGCAGGTGCATCATGGGAGCCGGGTTGCAAGGCGCGATGCTGCTGGGAGCGTGACACTTTGTAAACGAGCTGAGATGCGGGCTGCGCGCTCGGATGGCTGCCAGGAGAGCCAGCGGTGCAGCTCAGCGAGCTCCAGCCATCGCTCCGTCTAACAGCCCTCCGTCAGGCTCGCTTGTTCACCACACCCTATCCCCCTCTCACACTCACTAAAGGCATCTCTCTCTCTCTTTCTCTCTCTCTCCATCCCTTTCTTTGTCTCTCTCTCTCCTTCCATTTCATTCACTCTCCCGCTTTATTCTCTCCTCATCAATTTCTCTTTCTTTCTCCCTATTCTCTCACTAGCTCTCTGTCACTGTCATTTTCAGTGTCTCTCTCTACCTCTATCTCCATCTCATTTTGCTCTTTCTCTCTCTCTCTCTCTCTCTCTCTCTCTCTCTCACTCTCCTTCCTGTAGTCTCTCCCTCTTAGCTTCTCTCTGGTCAGTTTCATAATCTCCCTCTCTCTCTCTCTCTCTCTCTCACAGTCAAGGCCTCCTTTCCAGTATCTCCCCCGCTCTCATTACCCAACCTCCTTTTGTTGTGCATGTGTTATTCTTCATGCACATGTGTGTGTGCACGCATGGGTGTGTGCGGTGTGTGTGTGTGTGTGTGTGTGTGTGTGTGGGTGGGGGGGGGGGGGGGGGTTGGAGAGAGAGAGAGAAGCAGAGTGAAAAACAAACACCTCAGATCAGTGCAGGTAAACCCCAGGCGTGCAAGTGGAGGCCGAGAGGGAGCGAGGGAGTGAGTGAGCGAGGGCCGAGCTTTAGGCCTAATTGAGCATTCAGAGAGAGGATGGATGAGAGAGGCAGCACTTTGGGAAAGCACAGAGGGGTGGAGAGGTGGAATGGACAGAATAATCAGCGCCAGTAAAGAGCCCCTGCCAGTCTGCCACTTAGGAGGAGTGCCTGAATGAGCGAGGCCTGGCCAAGCATCTAAGGACAAGAGGAATATGGCGCCTGGATCTTAAAAAGCAGCAGCGCAGCAGAAAAGGGGCAGGATGGGAGCAGGCGCTGGAGAGTAGGGAGCGGAGAGAGGAGCTTTTACCTTCAAAACAACACAGCTTTTCACTCACAGAAACAAGCGCGGAGGGGAAGCCCTTTGACATTTCGTTTTTTGGCTCACTCGTATTCAGGCTCCAAGAGACAGGAAACAAGCAAGTTTTGTTGACAGGAAATCTGCATTACTTTTGCTCTGAAGACACTTAACATTACTTCTGCCAACGTGAACCTTTGTTAGCCGCACAGAATGCAATATGATGTCTAGCAAGACATCTAGGTGGGATTGTGTGTCTAAATACTGTCAACTTTAAGTGTCCTCCATGCATGAACAAGTTTGCATTCAAATCAGATGCAAATAACCTGTGGCTCAACACAGTCTCTGAGAATACAGTATTTATGAAGCAGATTCTAATTTATTCACTAGCTACTGTATATAACTGAGGCTGTTCATTTCATATTTATTTATTAGTTTGTTTCCTTCTGGGAAAATGCAATACCATACTGCTGGTATAAATTTTATATTTCTACATGGCCATCTCGACCCCATTTTCAAAAGTTCCATTGTGTTTGTCCCTCTTTTAGTATTTTAATAAAATTAATGCACAATGCAGAAAGACCTTTCTTTTCCAAAGCTCAGAGGACATTTCCTTCCTTCAGACCTTGCCAAAGGAAGCAGAAGGAAAAAAAAACATAATTTCCTAGCTTCTTCTTAGAGGTTGTTTGTGGATGAGTAATATCCAGGCCATGATTATTTGCCAAGCTAAATCTTAAGCCTGGAATTAGGTTCACCATATTTCAGCCCCAATTTCCCTTCATTTCAGCTGGAGTCACTCGCCAGCCAGAGAGAAATACGGGGGGAGCAGAGCCGTAATGTCCCAGAACTAATTTAGAGTGGCTTTTTGAGGGAGAAAAATATCAGAGTGGCGAGGAAGCACGCAAAATGTTATACGATTCCAAGCGAGGAGTCGCTCTTTTTAATTTGATTCTCCTCTATAAAGCAAAATGGGAAATTGAGGAAGAAGAAATCATAGACTGATGTTTTGATATGTACACATAACTGCATAGAGTACACTGGAATAACGAGATGCAATGATGGTAGTGTTCCAAATCAAAACAAAATGGAACACACTGAATTAAAAATGTATGAATATAATGTAGTTTTAATGTACTGCAAGCCGTTTATGCTCATGATTATAATCGCTAAACATTTTTTTTTCTTTCTCTGTCTCTTTTCCAGATATGCTCCAATCTCTGGTATCTCTCAATGACACTCGCAAAAGCCACAATGTAACAGTGACTCACTGACAGGCAGAGAGAGAAAGAGAAAAAGAGAGGAATTCCTATCACAGAAATCAGGGCACAGAGCTTCCCTGTCCAAAGGCTTACATGCAAGGAGAGTAAACTTCAGCTCACGTCAATCTCCCTGACAAGACTATGAAACAGAAAAAGGCAAATTCAACAGACAATGTCAGTGTTAAACTCAAGTAACCCTAAAACTTTCCTTTAACTTCAAAAGATCAGTGGGGGAAACTTTTCTGAAGAGACTTTCCTGTTTCATATTGTTCCTGTGCCCAAAGCCACAGAGGTTAAATCCCAAGGAGGGGGAAAAAATCAAAGACCGTAAATATGACACTGAAGATGACCATGTTCCTGTTCCAAACTCAGCTGCTTCTCGGAGTGGCCAGCTCCCTTGTCATACACTCCATGCCCTGGAGGGTGACCTGTCCCTATCAGTGTGTGTGTCAGATCAAGCCCTGGTACTCACCCCGGTCTGTCTACAAGGAGGCTCCAACAGTGGACTGCAACAACCTCCTGCTCACCTCTCTGCCCTCTTCACTGCCTGTCGACACACAGACCCTGCGGCTGCAGAGCAACCTCATCAGCTCCCTGGACCAGAGTGAGCTGGACGGCCTGGCCAACCTCACCGAGCTGGACCTTTCTCAGAACAGCTTCAGTACAACACGCCAGGTCCGCATCGCCGAGTTGCCCTCGCTCCTGAGCCTCCACCTGGAAGAGAACCAGCTTAGGCACCTGCCTGATGCCGCCTTCTCAGGCCTGCGGGGTCTCCAGGAGCTCTACCTGAACCACAATCGCCTGAGGAGCATCGCCCCAGGGGCCTTCAAGGGCCTGCAGAACCTGCTTAGGCTTCACCTCAACTCCAACCAGTTGGTGGTGATCGACAGGCGCTGGTTCCACCACCTGCCACTGCTAGAGGTGCTGATGATCGGGGGGAACCCTGTGGATACCATACAGGACCTCAACTTCAAGCCCCTGGCCTCCCTGCGCAGTCTGGTTCTAGCAGGGATGGGTCTACGTGAGCTGTCTGACCGATCCCTTGAGGGACTGACTAACCTGGAGAGCATCTCCTTCTATGACAATTTGCTGACCAAAGTGCCCAAGGAGGCCCTGCAGAAACTCCCTGAGCTGAAGTTCCTCGACTTGAACAAGAATCCCATCCAACTGGTGCAGAGGGGAGACTTCAGGGACATGCTTCACCTAAAAGAGCTGGGCCTGAACAACATGGATGAGTTGGTGTCCATTGAGCACTCTGCCATGGAGAACCTTCCCGAACTCACCAAGTTGGAGATCACCAACAATCCGCGTCTCTCCTACATCCACCCTAAGGCCTTCCAGCGCCTGTCCAGCATGGAGAGCCTCATGTTGAACAGCAATGCCCTGAGCGCCCTGCACCGGCAAACGGTCCTCTCTCTGCCCAACCTGCAAGAGATTAGCCTGCACACCAACCCCATCCGCTGCGACTGCCTCATCCGTTGGATGGGTGCAGACAATGACAAGCCTGTGCGCTTCATCGAGCCCCAGTCCACCTTCTGCTCGGAGCCTCCTGAGCTCAAGGCCCAACGGGTCAAGGATGTGTCGTTCCGCGAGATGGCCGACAGCTGCCTGCCTCTCATCGCCCCCAGTACCTTCCCCACCTTCATCCAGGTGAAGTACGGTGAGAACATCGCCCTGCATTGCCGAGCCTTGGCTGAGCCAGAGCCCACCATCTATTGGGTCATTCCCAAAGGGATCCGGCTATCCCCTTCCTCCAGCTACGGACGCTACCAGGTCCTGACTGAGGGCACGCTGGAGATTCTGGGGGTCACGCCAGAGGAGGCCGGGTTCTACACCTGTGTGGCTCAGAACTTGGTAGGGGCCGACACACGAAGCCTGACGCTGAGGGTGGAAGGGGCAGCGCTGACTCTGGCTACCAGTGCACAGCCGAGTGAAGACAAGCTGGAGGTGCAAGACGTGAGTGAGCGCTACGCTCTACTCTCCTGGCAAGCTGGGCGCAACGTCCCAGCTGCTCGACTGTCCTGGCTGTCCAATGGGAGTGTGGAGGACACCCGCCGACACAGCCGCCGCATCCTGGCGGGCACCCGCGGCTTCAACCTCACCCGGCTCCAGCCCGGCACGCACTACAAGGTCTGCCTCCACGTGGGCCCCAATGAGACATCCTGTGTCCACCTCAGGACAAAAGACCTGCCCACCACTGCTGAGACACCCGACTTGACGCCTGCTGTGCTGCTCGCCGTGTCAGCGCTGCTCCTCCTGCTTGCTGCACGGACGTGTCAGGGTGGAGCCTCCCTCGGCTGGAAGGAGGACGAGATTGGGAAGCCGCACACCATGCTCCTGTCGCAGGAGGCCAACGCTTTCATGGCAGCACCCGTCCTTCATGCCCTTCCTCCTCCTCTTCATCTTCTTCCTCCCTCACACAAGCAGCAGCATAGCTGCGCTGACAAGGGCAGCAAGTCCTCAGAGGACACCAAGAGCAAAGAGCTTCTTAAGTGTCAACAGAGTCCGATAGTTCAGGATCCACTACAGGAGAAGTGCTGAGCGGAAAAATCACTAAACATCAAGGAATTCACAACAACAACACAAGCCTGGTGAAGCTGTCGACAGTTGCAGAACTAACAACCACAACCCAAGTCCTAACTCAAATTGAAATAACTACACAACTCACACCACAGAACAGAGACTCTATGTGCTCTTAAACAATGTACAAACTGATTTATTGGTATTTATACAAATTTATAAAGAGTATACATACAATATATATATTGAAAACATTCGTAAATGTATTCAGACGTATACACCATGGAAACAAATGTTTCAGTCACGTCAAAAAAAGGAGCTGTTGACTTTTACACAACCAATGAACACAACAGGTCTGTATAAGATATGTCCAAATGTGTAATAATATATTTTTTCATAAAGAGAGAGAGAGAGAGAAAGAGAGATAGAGAGAAAAAAAAACCTGACTTGACAGGTAGTTCACAGGAGGTAAAAATGGAACAACAGGAACACAGGAGTCTGGGGCAAAACGACCTCCAGTTACCAACTGTTCAGGTTAAAAAAGGCAAGCAGTAGGTAAGAAGGTACTTTTCTATTTTTTAAGACTAAAAACACTTTATGAGGAAAGCGATGTGGAGAGCTGTTGCCAGGGTGCAGGATTAGTGTGATTAGTAATGACTCATCTGTGGGTCAAGGCTGTGAGTATATATCACATGGGTGAAAACCTGTAAACACAGGAAACAGGCCCAATAGAGGAACAGTTCATTAGATGAACAATTCCACATCAGCATCTCCAAACAGCCATTAAGTGTAAGATGGAGGATTCCTATAGTCCAGAGGCATCTGTGATTGAACGACCCCATCTCACGAGCCTGTGAGTAGAGCACCTGGATGATGCCAACCCTGCTCCACTGTGAGGGGACTGTGTGTCGCAATGCTTGTGTGTCATGTGTCATACAACGTGACTGGGAGAGAAAGGGGGAAAGTTCACAAAAAGGTAAGAGGGAAAAAGCTGGAGGACACTCTGTGGGGGTGAGGAGAGGGGAGCGCGGGGGGGTTGGTGTTGGCACACGCTTCTCTTCCCCTGCGGCAAGACAAGCCAGCATTTGGTGCCAGTGACATATAAAAGGAATTGTGTGTCTGTCTTGCTGTGAGGAACCGATGGCACGATCTCTCTCTCACACAGTGAAAATGCCACAGCAACAGCAACGGTAGACAAGAGTGCCATTTCCTCTTGGAGAATTGAGAAGCCGGCCAATGACACGACCTTTCTTTTCCTCACGGTCAGATTGCTGGGTGCAGCCGCCAAAACTTCATTCAGTCAGCCAGACTGACTTTCAGCTTGAAAGAGGGACAACAAAGTAGGTTGGAGTACGGTCGCAGGAGTGACAAAAGCCGTCTGATGAAATAGATATGTGAAGCACCCAGGAGTCCATCTTCACTCCCGTTGGCTGAGCAGAGAGAGACCATTTTTTTAATGTAACGTCATTTTACGGTAGCCCAGCTTTGTTTCTGTTTTTTGTCTATCTGTGATTGATGTGTCCTCATGTGTCATTAATTCCCTCTAAATGCCCTGTAACAACCTTCTTTTGGTAACTGGTTCATTTTCGGTTTGATTTTTACCCTAAGCTGTACATAAATCAATCTGAATTTCCTATTCAATGTACTGCTTCTCTTTCAAAGATAATTTAGATGACTTATGTGTTAAATACTATTTTGAGCTATTATTAAAACATTTTGGACTGATACATCATGGCCTTGCTCTGACATTCTAGTTCACTTGCACCACCTTATCGCCACGACTCCGGCAAAGAACTGGAATCATTTGTAAGTTCCGTTACTGGGGTGACCATTAATATGCAAACACACCATTAAAATGCATGTCGGCTAGCAACTGCTTTACTAAAGATCCTAACAAGCTTCAGAACAGCCTACAGGCAACACCCCAAAAAAAGCCCTCAGTGGAGAACCGCTCAAGGCTCAAGTGATACCCCAGCTCTCCGAGGCAGATGGTACAGTCCTCCTGCATTCCAGCATGCCCCTCTCCCCTGCTCCCAGACCCCCAAGTAAATCCTACTTACTGTGAGGAACCCACTTTCTAAAAAAAGGGAGCCTTAGGAAAGTGATTAATGTGCAAAAGGAGAGAGAGGGTGGCATGTGTGTGTGTGTGTGTGTGGTGGGGCAGAGCAAGGAAGTAGCAAATCCGACCATGTGAAAAAACAGCGCAATTGGTTATAAAACCTGTCCAAAATTACAAAAAAAAAGTAACCCAGTTAATGTCAGTTACATAAAGATTACTTCATTAAAACAGTGTTTTTGAAATCTCCCTCATTCATTAGCCCTGGCTAAACTGATCAAAGGCCTGCCAGGTAGTGGAGTTAGCTCATTCGATATGCCTCTGTGCTCACACAAATGCACCCCTGCCTTTCCCATTAGGGGCAGAAAATGGCAAAATCTCAAGTCGACTGCACCAGTGAACTGTAGCCATAGGCCTTAATGGGGAAGGCCGCCCAAATGGTCCCATTCACAAATCAAGGCTGAAATCACAAATCAAGCACTTTTTTTTTTACAGACCACTGATCTATTACTGCATTTAGGGGTGCAAATGAGAAGGGAAGGGCATGTTAATGAGTTGATGCGGGGCCCCAATGCTTGATCCCTGTAGTGGGATGAGATTGGCTACGGCGGTACTTCATGAACCGGAGCTGTTGGCTCTGAGGTTGGCACTCAAGTCTAAAGTATAATTTGTCATTAACTGGATCAATGACTTTCTGATTAAATGTGGGTTTAACTCCAACCAACAATACCAAACGTCACACTTCAGTGTGGGCCGTTCTTCCCTGTGGTGACGCTATCTGGCTTACATGGTATGTGGAAATATCACATGGCATAAAAGCATTTAAGCAGATATACCCTAGTTATGCTACCATAATACTAATTATGCATGTCATGCTATTGCACTGTATATATATATATTCACATATACAGTAGATCAAGGTATAAAAACAACTACTTTAGCAGATACACACACACACACACCCACACACTCTCTGTAAAACATGAATCATTGATTTGCCGTTGTCTAAAAACCTTCAAACAGTTTCCATGCACAAGGCCCAGGCTTTGAAAGGCACTTAGCCATGACAGGAGGCACCTGAGTATTGATACAAGGCCTTTTTACTTGATTTGTTCGTTCAGGGCCAGTTTTAATTGCGACGCCATGCCTTCTCCAGTGGGTGGCAGCGGCAGGGCGCACAGAGGACGATGATAGAAAAATTGATTGTGAAATCTATTTAGTGTGGCTATTGATTTCCCCATAAGGCCCAGGAAGGCAGTCTGACTGGGAAAATGGAACATAGGAGGAGGGAAGAGGAGCCGGGGCTGGGGGGCAGAACAGCAATAGGAAGTGACATAGGCTAATGGAGAAGAACTAGGCAGCTTTAGGTGGTGTGTGTGTGGTGTGTGTGTGTGTGTGTGTGTGCGTGTGTGTGCGTGTGTGTGTGTGTGTGTGTGTGTGTTGGTGGGGGGGTTCCATATCAACTGTGTGACCTAAATGATTCAATTTTCAAGTTTGAAGTATGCATTCAGAGAGAGGGAGAGAGAGAGAGAGAGAGAGAAAGAGAGAGAGAGAGAGAGAGAGAGAGAGAGAGAGAGAGAGCATAGTATAGGCTCCACACAGCCCTCAATTAAATAAACATCTTACATTCTTCCTTTAAAGGGCATAGATCAGATAGGGAAAGAGGACCAAAAAAGTGCAGAAAAAGCCTTCACCATGATGGGTGACGAAATCCCTCAGTCTCTGAGAAACATTTGTCCAAATCCAAGACCTTGACCTTTCAAATGTCAATACCACTGCAAGCACCCTCCCCAGACAGAGCCAGAGACTGCATTCTCCCTGAGACAGCCGCGCTCAACAACACTTCAGCAAACACAAACAGATTCAGCCCCATCTCACACTCTCTCTCTCTCTCACACACACACTCTCTCTCTCTCACACACACACACACACACACACACACACACACACACACACACACACACACACACACAGCTGCTCAATAAGACATTCAGCTCAATTGCGCTCCTGCTGACACACAACCAGTATAGAACTAACAGAAGAATTTCACAGTGATCACAGTGATACAACTTGTTACAGTGTCTATACTATGTGCCAGGTGCCCACAGGGTCCTGATTTCAAACATTCAAACACACACACATACGTACACGTACACACACACACACACACACACACACCACACACACACACACACACACACACACACACTTTTGCAGTCTTAAAGCAATATTAACACATTGTTTTACTGCAACCTGAACATTGAGATATTTATCAATTGCATTGGTAAACCAGAGGTATACATAGTGTATTGAACCACTGGTGTGATACCCATCTATGGTTGGTGCACAGGGTATATCTACATCCCTACTGATATCCTGGCATTGCCTCCGAGCAGTTATTCAGGACCAACAAGACCAGGCTCACATCTGAATTCACATTAATTCATAGGGAGATGGCATAGTGATGAATGAATGTAAAATCTATTCCAAAATCCCTCAAGTAGGCTAAAAGATGTTATTCTTCTCCTCAGATTCCCTTCCTTCATAGACACCCACTCACTTCCCTGCTGGAGATTTGTCTCCATGTTATAAAGTCTCTGGTAATATACAGCACAAGTGGAGTCACTTCCCCAATCCCCTCTTAAACAATGCCTCAGGAGTAAGATAAGGGAAAGCATTCAATAGCACTTCCTAGTTTGTTTACTATTGAGTTGACCTGTTCTGTTTGTACATAATGCGGCTTAGGACCAGTTCTTGGTTTGTGCACTATGGAGATAAGGAACTGTTCCTGAGTTGTTTAGAGTGGAATTTGTGAACTTTTCCTAGTTCATACCATGTCACAGAGGTTAGTAACTGTTCCTGGGATGTAGGACCCTCTGCCACGCACAGGCTTTCCTCCCTCTGAGATTTTCCCATCAGCAACACCCCAGAGACTGTGCTTTTCCACACGGGCTGTGCATGAAGATATGTGAGGAGTCCTGGAGTAGACATGCCCCAGGACCAGCAGGTAAAACGTGACCTCCCTGTAATGAGATTCATCACTATCACACACTCACAGACACCACACACTTTACAAGTCAACAACATAAGCCCCAGCAAGCTTATCACACACAAATACATGCAGCTGGAATACCCTGTGAGAACAACCTCCCCCCTCCCCATCGCCAGTATGTCACTGACACACCATCCTGCTGCTCGCCCACACGGGACATGTGTGTATGTGTGTGTGTGTGTGTGTGTCTGAGACGTGTGTCTGGGAAGCCACTGGGGAGTCAGGACAGTGATGAGCAGGAAAACTCCACCCGACTCTTATGACTAACAGAGACTGTGGCAAGATAAAGGCCTGACATATGTGAGAGAGACATCGGGGGAGAGAGAGGGAGACGAGGTGGAGACTGGACACAAGAGGAGGAGAGAGGGAGAGAGAGAAAGTGTATGTGTGTGTGTGTGTGTGTGTGTGTGTGCGAGAGAGAGAGAGAAGAAAGGTAAGAGACTTAAGGAAAGACAGAAAATAAAGACAGAACAAAGCAGAGAGGACAAGAGAAAGAAACGATAAATTTAAGACTGAAGAAGAGTGCAAGACAAACAGAGAGAGATGGAAGAAGACAAAATAAGCAAGAGAAAATGGGAGCTGGAAGAGACGGAGTTAAACGAGATGCCCATAGGGGCTCTTACTCAGACATCGCCCAGCTGCATCGCAATTACTTCGATTTGTCTGGCCATCACAATAACTTAGCAGATACAACTGCCATGCCAGTCCTCCAGTGGCTTTCCCAGCTTCCCCTGAGCCATGGTGTAGTTGCCTGTTTGCATTGGTGATTAATGACGGAGCCCTCTGCGGTGCCACTAGTAACACGTGTCACACTCTTTAAGCATTTCTGCTGTAGATTTGTCACCCGCTGCTGCAGCGCTGTGCCAGGCCACCGAGCGAGAAGGCTTTCAGCACAGCTTTATTCTTCACCTTTGTCTCAGCTCTCCCCACTGGCAAACTGAGGATCTGCTATCTAGATTCTTACTGTCAAGAATCCAGAGGGGGACCTTTGAAAAATCTCCAAAACGGAGAACAGAGATCACGAGCTTGTGAGAGAACAACAGCGAGTCTCCAAAGGGCGTTGATGAAGTCTGCAGAATGTCTGCTGCAAATTTACAGCAGCATGTCTGCCACTTCGCCACAAAAAAGTAAGTCTATGAAGAAGAAATGATAGAATTTTCCTACAACTCTACTAATCTTAAATCAAACAGCACCAGGAACATGTGTTTAATTCCAGCTGACTTGCTTATTTCTCTCTTGGGCTCATGTCATAAACACCACCATACAGAGGAGGGAAAACACAACACTGCCCAGGACAAAAAAACAACAAAAGAAAACAGAACAAAACAGGAAGCTCATGTAACATAAAGACAACAAAGGAAGAAGACTACCGGAGCATAACTACATGTGTCTTCGCATGCAAAACAACAACAAAAAAAGGACGAATAAACAAAAGGACTAGAAAGAGTCAAATAAACAAATAAACTGAAGAAGAAAAACAATGAGAGCCACGGGGAGGAGTGTCATCAAAGGAGAATAGTGGGGCAGCACATCACAGGAAGCAGACAATAGGGATCACAGGCAGAGCCAGCCAGAATGGGGCTGTTCTTCTCTGTGAATTAGGCCTGGGCTCTCCAGATACAACACACACACACACACACACACACACACACACACACAGGCAACTCACCCTTGATATGTCATAAGGGATCAAGAAAGACAGGAAGACAGACAGAAAGGGGAGGACAGATTGGGGAACCATTTTCTGGTGTTTTGTGTGACATAGAAAAAGGAGGACAGGTCAAGCCAAATGAAAACAGTGCTTCCATATGAATAGAGGGAGGGAAACATACAGTAGGCAATGGAAGAGAAATACAGGACTCCCGAAACCAAGTGCACACACACAGCTGCAGCCATTAGGCCAGCACCTGTCGTTAGTTCAGCTAATGTCAGCTAGCCAATCTCCCATGAAAGCACCGACCTGGACAGCAAAGAGATTAGCACACGATTAGCACCGAAGCTCAATTATGTGCGTGCTCTGCTTGAGGGGGCCGCCAATGATTAAATCTACAGAGAAAGTAACGCCGCCCCCCCTCCCCCTTTCACAGCCACTTCCTACTCCCCCAAGGGCAAGTCCCTGGGAAGAAGCCTACGATGGAGATATGATGCTAGTTTAGGCAGCTACACATTCAGTCTATCACAGTGGGGTTAGAGAGATGGCTCCTCAAAGAGTTTAGCATGTAGCTGTCAAAGCAAGCTTTTTGAAATGGCAAAATAATTTAATCCAAGAAATTAAACAACCTTGTAATATTCATCTGCCCATACGGCAGGTGTGATCACACAGCATGTGTGGGTGTGTGGAGTGACAGGTGGTAGTGCTTGTCACACACAAAGGTTTTATGTGACAGATTTGAGGAAATGTGTTCAACCAACCTGTGCCTGCGTGTGTGTGAGTGTGTATCTGCTGTGCACAGTGCTGCATCCACACTGCACTGACGTTTTTTTTTTGTTTTTTTTTTAAAGCAATCACCTCACTGCAGTGGCTGAATGTCTGTACGTTAGTGCCCTCATGTGGCCAGGAGTGGAACTAAAGCCATGGTACATGGATACAGCAACATCAGTGCAGCCCTCTTGGAATCCACTCTACAGCATGAAGAGAACTAAATTTGGCCGGCCCATTTGACATCTCTGGCACGTACGCTGGCGTTGGCCTTCGCCTCCACCGCCACTGAGAGACAGCCCAGGCCCTGAGGGCAAGGAGAGCCCACAGTTAAACACTTCTAACAATTAGCATAGTTTCACACATCACTCCAATCCCCAAATGCTCACTGAAAGCAGGGCAGCATTAATCAAAGCACACCAACTGCAGACAAAGTCTCCCAGTGCCTGCAAAAGAAATGACAAGACAGATATGATTTTGCTTAGTTTATTTAACATTCACATATAATTTCCACGTACATGAATGTATTTGAACAATCTTTAACAGCATTACAAAACAAAATGAGGAGAATAAACAAAAAATGAACACATGGTTCATGGCAGTGACTTTAGCAAATGAAAATACAAATAAAATGCCGGCGCCTCTAGCAGCCAACATATGAGCAGGAGCAATCTCCTGGGCAGTCTGCAATATCGACAGCTGGTTCAAATCATGGTGGTCTGAACATAGAGCACAACAGCATCTATTGTCAGGCTGTGACGTATGCCGAGTCTCATAACAACTGGCAGCCCCTCAGCCTTGGCGGACTACGACTAGGGACTACGAGCGCATCAGGGCCACCAGATGACCAAAACACCACATCACACTTGAAGCACCAGATGAGCTAAGAGCACATACTGAAAAGCTGCTACTGGAGCACTTCTTAGCAATAACCAAAGTAAAACTCAAACTGATGGGTGTCTGAGAGGATCTGGAGAGAGTGCATTAGCAATGAAATGTAAACAGCATCGTGCTAGCTGAGCCAACAAGTGTCTACCAAATGACTATATTTCTATCTTTTTTATACACTCTATGGTAGCTATGCCCCATATTACATCCACAGCGTCATTACCCAGAAGGCCTCTTGTTTAGGCACTGGTCTGAGTCAGATCTTGCACATCTGCAAAAGATCCAGTTCAGACGTGACCCAAAGTCTTCAGCCACGTGGAAATAGGCTCTTATTGGTGGACTGTGTGCTGTTGATGCCAAGGACTGTATCCACTCTTCAGAGGGAGGAATTAGAGTCACACCTTTATAACCACTCAAAAGCTGTTAAGTGCCAACGCATCAACAAAAGGTTCACAACTCTCAAAACAAAAAAATTATCAAACAGAGATTTGGCCAGCAAAAATGTAGGCGTGCAGTGAGTGCTGTTGTCCTTCTCTTATCTAGAGGTTTGCTGAAAGACATTTAAAGTCCACTCTACTGGAAAATCAAATTCTGACAGAGATACCAGTTTGTGTTTGTGTGTGTGTATGTGTGTGTGTGTGTGTGCATGAATGCCTTCCCATTTATCTGCCCAGTGGATCCAAAGAGAGGACCAAATATTCATTTGTCTGTATTCAGGTGTTTGTCTGAGTATTTACGTGGATGTGAGTTTGTGTGTGTGTGTGTGTGTGTGTGTGTGTGTGTGTGCCCAAATGGCTTCTGAGGCTTCCTACTGCCTCCCTTCAAGCATCAGTGCCCATGAGGGTGTGATCCTCCCAAAGCTACACACACACACACACACACACACACACAAACAAAATAGGGAAGCAGACCCTTCACAACACCATCAGTGAAGAGGGAAGAACACCCGAAAGATCTGGCAACGCACTGACCTATTCCCCATGAGACTCCTAAGGGAGTTAACCACTGGGCCCTCCCAGAGACCACTGTGGGAATAAGGCCCAAGATCTGGCAACCCAGAATTCTACAGAGGCTTCTAATGCTCCATTCATGCTGACATTTCACAGGTCACCACCATTCACTGGAGTCTATTTTACCGTTAGAGGCAAGAGCTGAAGACAAGCCACATCTGTCTGTGCTTCTTCATTGTGACAAGGCACTTCTGCTACCAGTCACCTCGTGTCATTACCCTCACAGCTCCAACACCATAAACTATTTCTAACATTCACCACACAGTAACAAATTAATAAACTTGAACTGAACTCAGTTTGTACAATAAAAAATATAATAGCATCATAAGAAATGAAATAAATTATTCATATAAGAATTATTAGTCAGGAAGTTGGTTCACAACATCCTCTTCATCTACATGTGAGGCACCGCAGCAATGTAATAACACAAGACAAAATAAACTTAAACAGTGAGTTTGTGTGCTAATGACATGAGAGCTCGTTAACACATTTGCAAGTGAACTCATTAACACAGGATGAGCTCAAATAAAAAAAGAAGAACAGAACCAATAACACACAAAAGGAGAGGGAGGAAGAAAGAGATAGAGAGATAGAGAGAGAGAGATAGAGAAAGAGAATGTTGAGCACAACAAGGACTGACAATGAGCAGCCAACACACTTTACTCCTGCAAAGACAGTCTAGCTACGGAGGCACTGGATAGTTAGTTAAGGGGGTACAATCACACGACAGGCAGAAACCTCACTGCACTAGCTACCCTAGCTACCATAACACACCCTCTCTCATACCGGTACTTTATATTTACAGACATGTACATATACACACACTTCTGGACAGAGCCAGGACAAGTGTTTCCATTTACGCAGGTGAGGGCTGGACCATGGGACACAAGGCAAGCCTAACTATTCACAGGGAGGGCCATAGTACTGCAGTGTGAAGTAGAGAGCAGGTCTGGCACACCTGGACAGAGGGTCAGATTCCTTAAAACCCAGAGTCACCTGTTTGTGCATGACTTGACTGCCAGCTAAGAGAGACCTAACAGAGGGAAAGAGGTCAAAGGTCATAGACCAACACTAGTTAGCCATCTTATTCAAAAGACAACATCCTATGTATTTTTAGCACTTACTCTAAAACGCTTCACATAGTTGTCTTTTTTTGAAGTATATATATATATACACATACACTGCATTAGTTCACTAGTTACTTGAATTGATACTTCAAGACAAACACCAGTCTGAGAGTACATACCTTGAGACTGCCCCCCCCAAATAAATACATAAATAAATACTTCTGTTGTTGTTTAAGCGCATGTCCCTTATAGTGGTGAGGTTTTAAAGAGCATCCATTTGGTCTTCCTTAATAGCTGAAGTACTACTTCCATTTTCAGTTTTTCGTTAATATACTTACTTCTTTCTCATTCATTAATTACTGTTGAGACCACTGACGCACCAAAGGCTTCTATGGCAAATACTTCAATGGACTTAAAAGGTTGTGTGTATATGCTTGTATGGTACCTTCTTAAGGTCAGATAGCAGCTGAGGATACAAATAGTCTGACCCACACGTGGTTTCTAACAGGCCCAACTCTCTACAGAAGCCCGTGTGTACAGGAGGAGCCCATCTAATCAGGCGATGAAGGTCTTGATGACCTTCTGGATGATCTGGCCGCAGCCAGGACAGGGCGCGTGGAACTTGTGCAGCTTGCGGGCGCAGGGGAAGCAGGTGAGCATGTGCGCGGTGCGGCCGTGGATGATGTTGCCGTTGCGCGGGCGCACGCGGCACAGCTTGCACGGCTCCAGCAGGTCCTTCTGGTGCGCCGCTGCCGACGACTCCTCGTCCAAGAGCGTGTCCTGGCTGTCGCCCTCCGAGCTCTCGCCTGCCTCCCGGAAAAGAGCCTCGGCCGAGGGGGGCAGGCGGCGGGGGCCCTTGCCCTTGGACGATGACGGTCGGGGGCAGTCCCGTGCGGCCACATGAGACGGTAAGATAACCGGGTCAGATATGGTCCTCATGCAGTCGGGGACGTCCAAACCTTCATCATCATCATCATCATCATTGTCGTCGTCTTCGTTATCCGGCCCCTGGTTAGCAGGGCATTTGGGCGGGCGCCCACTGCATGCTGGGATGTCAGGAACAGACAGGGAGTGGACAAGGCGGGGGCAGCCACGGTACCAGTCCTTCTGGAGGGCCCAGCAGCGCACGCAGTACTTCTGCATGGGCGTGTTGAACTTACGGCACTCTGTGCACTGCCAGGCGTCCTGTACACCGAACACACATAAACACATGGAAGCTCTTATTAACACACATGAAGCTGGAGCAACACACAAACCAATGGGCTTTGAGAACACTTCTGCTATTTCTTGGCCAAACAACAGAATAATTTATCTGATAAACCAGTAACTAAAATATCTAGTTACATTGGTAAACAGCACACATAATCATAAGTAAACTCCACTCGTAAGCATCTAAACACACACACATCAACATCAGAACACCAATGGAGCACAATAAGTCTCATACTGTATTCTGACCCATGTGCTGCATTGCATTGAACATGCTGAAGTAAAAACTGGACAATTCAATCCACTTTCCATGTCTGCCAGGAACTTCCCGCTTGGACTATTTGTGTGCGCAAATATTTGCAGTCTACAGAAAACACACACACAGACACGCGCGCACACACACACATACACAGAGACAGAAGCTTGAAAGCTTTTGCCAAGATTGGCAGTTTGAGGAGAGCAGTGAGCACCGCATACCTGTATGGAGATCTCTGTGTCTGTGTCGTCACTCAAACACTGAGAGTCTTCATCCAACTCCTCTGACATCTGCCAAAGCAAAACCATTTACTAACCAAACAAAACTATTTCCAACCAATTACTAAATGCATGTCTTGGTAGTATTCACACTGCTTTCAGGTAGCCACAAAAGGTGCTTGCAAAATCTTACAACTAAAGCTTGAATTCCTAATACAACTAAAATACACAAACAAAACATCATAGTTCAGTATGCACACTGTATAAATGAATTTACCACTCTTATACTTAATGTCCTCTGCTAAATGAGTATTTGTTCAAATGTGTGAAATAACCTTATGTCTGTGCTCAAAGTTCAGGCTTAGATTACATGTTCAATCAAGCTTCATTTTCTGCGCTGGGTAAGGAAGGTGGTGATAATCAGTGAGAGCCTGTCTGTGTGTGTGTGTGTGTATGTGTGTGTGTGTGCGCGCGCACACCTCGTTGTCCTTGTCTTTGGTGGCACAGGTGCCCTCCTCGTCTTCAGGGGGTGAGTCTGCGTCGCTGCCCTGCTCCAGCGCTGCCTCCTTCATCTCCACGCTCACCTGTTCGCTCTCGGCCTCGTTTAGGAACCACAGGTCGTCCGTGGTGTCCGACACAATAGCCGTGTCGTCCTCCTGCCCAGGAGAGATCTGGAGTTTTTAAATGGGAATTGTTAGTTCACAACATGTACCTGAAGAGTGACAAGGGCCACACATAAACTAGGAAGACACACTGTAAATACACACAGCCTGTTGAGTCAGATGCAGCATAAGCATAACCACATAACCCAACAGTTACTGAAATAAGCTGTAAGTGCATTAGCGTACAAGAAGGTTCTAAGGTAGGGGTGGGCAGTATAAACAGTATAAACAATATAAATTTAGCCAACGGTAGAGAATTTTATTATACTAGCCTACCACAATAGTGCGGTCTGAGAGTCAGGACCGTATCATGCCGCGGCGCACTGTGCATTCGCGACATGCGCATGGTATCATTGCTATTCTGTGCCAGCGCATCGTTCATTTTTTCCGGCAAAAAATCACGTTGTCTAGATAGCAGATGACACTGCGCCGTCATGGGTGTGTCAGCGAAAAGAAGAGGTGTGGTCTGGCGCAAAGCGTGCCAGATGCTATTATAAGGACGCAAAAATGAAATCCGCCAGTGACCAACAAAACCCTGGTCTGTCGTCAGTTGCGCATTGCTGAAAAGCTATTTTAGGGGCGCACAGCGCTTTGGGATATGAAAGCGTGCACAATGCGCGAACACCATGCTTCTCTCATCAGCAGGAGCGCGCAGCAGAGTTTATACAAAAGTTTTTCATGTACATCACATAGATCACAATATTATTGCCGTTGAAAGCTTTTGTTTCCCCCGTCTTCTAACATCATTGTACCGCTTTCGGCACTGTTCGGATGTTCTTTTTTTGCCAAAGGCGGACATAACTGAAGATATTTCCTCCATACTTCCTTGACCCGTGGAGGTTTGGGGGGATTCTTTCCATCCCCGAAGATAACCTGTTCACGCGCTTTTACCTCACGCACTAGCAGATCGGTCTCCTCCATCGAAAAACGCTCCGGTCTTCCGGGTAAATTCGCCATCATAATAGCAACACACCATGGAAAATGCGCCGCTGGCTTTTAAAGGGAATGAGAGTATAAATCCTGATTGGTTAATTGTATGTTACACCCAAAACACACCCATGACTAATGAAGTACTTTAAGACCAACCCTTTTGAACCATGCGCCTGGCGCAATGTTCGCTTTTCCCACCGTCAAAATACCAAATTGTGTCGGGCACGCCCCCAAAGCAACTTGCGCGACTGACTTTATACAATGCTCATATGATCGTCAAAATAGAGCCCTCAGATTTGGTTTTGATTTACATTAGCCTATGTATTCATATAATGTACTTATGTACACATTCAAGCTAACACAAGTACAAACACAAAACTTGTACTTTTGTTTTCCTATAGAGACTTTATTAACCATCATGTGACAGTAGCAAAAAAGATCCGCCTATCCCATCAATTACTTTACACGTTCATGCAGATAAATGCATGCATTTTTTCCCATTTACGCCAGTCTTATGCAAACCTAGTCATTTACGGGTAACTGACCTATTGTAGCCTAATTTATGTTCTTTTTACCATGCTGTGCTTAGTAGTCAACATGTCCTCATTGTTTCCAATTAGAGTGCGGTTGAAAAGTTCTAGCAGGTGCGGCCATCTCCCCAAACAAAACTTTCAGGTGCGCTGAGTGACTGAAAGCTCTATGGTGCGTCGCTATGTGGTTGTCCGATTGAAACGTTCCACAAGCATAAAATATTTCCAAGCTAAATTCAGTTGCTCCCTTTATCTAGGGGAATGGATGCGGGAATGTCTTGGGACATCTTTCTTAGCTTTTTATTCTAAACTGCTTTGCGATTATTTACAGATTTCCTTTTGTTTAATTAATCATGTATTTTGCATTTTTCATGATTCAAGATGTCTTGAATGTTCTTAATTGAAACATTGGAACAAATTTGTATTCTGCTTTCAATTAGAATGAGTAGACAAAGTTTGACTCATCTTGGAAGTTGATGTTGGAGGGTTCACCTCAATAGTATATTGAGCTTTTAACATTCTAAATTAGCTCATTATTTTGAGAAAAATTCAATTTGTGTCTATGCCTCTCCTGATCAATACTGCACATTTGAAGTTATACAAAGAATATGTTGCAATATATAGCGCATGCTTGAAGTTGTACCACAGTATGAATATTAGGCCATATCACCCATGCCTAGTCTAAGGGTCCACATTATACTTGTTTTATATTTGCAATCATCAGTTCTCAGTTAAACTGGGTTTCTAGATATCAAGACCTTTTCATTTTACTCCGTATTGAGTGTCATTAGTCCAATTATAACTCCCACTGAATGAGAGGGAATGAGTCTAATGAGTCCACTCAAGCATAATGGTCCTGCTCGACACACTTACTTGGTTAGTGTGAATGTCGGTTGAGCCATTGCTCTTGCGGGAGTAGTTGCTACGGAGATTACCCAGAAACCACCAGGGCAGCCCGGACAAGTCCCATTCATCCAGCGAGACGTCAAGCTTGGGCCTTTTACACGCTGATCTGGGCAAGCCATCTAATGAGTCTGAGGAGAAACATCAGAGCTGACCTCAAAACAGCACAGGCATTTCATTGTAACACCTAACAGTGACACTTGTGTGTTTGTACACTTTTAACAGTGCTATTACCACAAATAGTTGGGGAAGAAGGGATTTCTGTGAAACAATTTTCTGTGAAATATTGTTATAATTATAGGTCTCCAACCTTCATCCATTTCTCGTGGCCTGCGTTGGGAAGTGGTCTGTGAGGGACAGCCAGCGGCAGCAGTGGCTCCAAACATCCCAAGGCCAAGACCCAGTCTACACACGCTGCTGGGGACCTGGACACCAGGGGGCAAAGGTCGCAAGTCAGCATGGCAGACACATGGGCAATACACATGGGAGAACCACAGGTCCTTTACTGCAGGGCCTTGGGTTGGGGGGGGGGGGGGTGGCAACAATGGGCCACTCAAAGGCATCATGGGAGGTTTAGGGGTAGGGGCACAGGGGGTGGGGGGGGGGAAGGGTGAGGGGGTGGGGGTTGTGTCAGACTGATTTAAGAACAGCTCAAGCAGCACCACACCACACTACACTTTAAACCAAATGCGTTCAGTCATCACTACGGAGCTATAGACCGCCAAGCAAGGTCAGTCAGATGACAACACAGTAAGTGTTCAGAAGTTGGACAGTGTTTCTTGTGTATTCCTGCGGGTTAATTTTGATGACTTGTGGCAACTTTAACTCATAGCGGTGTAATTGTGTGGCCTAGTAAACCTTATAATCCTGTAATATATTTGGTGATGATTTGGGTAAGTTTAAAAGGAGGAGCAGACACGAGGGCACAGGGGGTGTCAGGGGGAGGTGAGGTGGGGTGGGATATGGACACGAAGGGCCAGTGACGGTCAGAGAAGCTGTGGTTCCCCCATAGGAAGCGTAACGGGGCAGAGAAGGCGACTCTGAGACTAACAGAGAAGGGTACTCTGTCCCCCACTGCCTGGGACGCGCCAAGGTGGCCTCTTGGCTATCGTTCCTGTTGCTAGGCAACTGCCTTGCGCACCCAGGGGTGGGGAAGTACAGAGACGGTGCAGCTCTGTACAGATAGAGAACCAATGGAGATGGACACCCTGCCCTCACATGGCAACCAAACAAACATCAAACACTGTTCAGCGACTTCCTAAATTGTTTTACTTTTGAGCGTTTGCAAGTTTAGCATGTAAAGCGATAAAGGGTAAAACAAATATGCCTTCCAAAACAAACTTGGCGTTTAAGTAACCTCGATCTTTCATGTTACCAGCACTTCAAAATGGGGTCAATTCTTGACACTACTACTGGCCTGTCTGTCCAGTAAAATGTCTGGGCGTCCAGCGGAGCGCCTTGGGGCGTGTGTTTGCCATGTGAGAGCCACAAGGTGCCGTTGCTCCTGTGCACCATGCCGTCATTTTACCTGACCAGGATCCTCGCTCGCGCTCTCACTAGAATCCTTGCCCACAGAAAGATTCTTTGCTGCATCTGTGTTTCAAATGAGACATAGTAACAAACACAATGCCCTGCCTTCATTAGCCAATCACACGGCAGTCACATGGCATCTTCCCTAGGGGAGGAGCACACACATACAAACACACCATGTTGCACACTCACTCCCTTTCACATCTGCTCTCTCAAACACACTCTCTCTTGCTTGTTCTCTCTCTCACAGGCATGCGCACACACACACGCGCGCACAGCGCGCAACACACACACACACACACACACACAGAGCAGCTACCAGTTCCATCTATGTGGAAGAGTTGTAATATCAGCTGATCAGTGTTTTGGTGTTTTTAGTTTCTCCTGAGGCCCTTGGGGACTTACCCTGGCTCGTTCACATCACACCACGCGCACTTCACTCACCACACACTGAACCGCCACAACACCAACACACCACCACACCGCTGCTTAGACTTCACAAAGAGAACCAGGTTTATATCTACACCACACACACACACACACACACACACACACACACACACACACACACACACACACACACATTTCTCTCAGAAGCACAGGCCCTACTGATCATCATAGTGGAGATGGTTGTCATGTTACAGGTTGTATGTTGCATATGTTCAGGAGGGTATCTGAACCAGCATTCGTACGCAAGTATAGCAAGTAATTTAAAAAATGCTGCACAAAATTGGATTTGACTTCAAGTTTGTTGGAAACATGAACTGTGTTCAACTACAATTTGAAGATATGATCATAGTGCTCACTTGCTTATTCAAAGGTGGTTGCATATGGTATTCCATATGCACATAGAAAAAAATGGAATCAGTAAGAGAACACAGGACACAGCATAGACAATCACTGAAAACAAATGTATGGCAATATTTTTTCAGAAATGTGGGTCACTTAAACACTTACCAGAACAATTCAGAACAAATAAGTTCTTCTTGAGCATCTCATAGACAGGGCTGTAATGAAAAAAATAATCATTATACAATTCATATGTCTCATAACACTCATATTCCATATTCATCCATCATTATCAGCAAAAGGAAATAATTATCTACACTTTTTGTGCTCGATGTTGTCATGACAGTGACAATTGTGATGATGAGGTGCTGGTAATGGTGATATTTGAGGAGGGAGCAACTCTGCCCTTACCTGGGGTTTTTTACAGAGAAGCTGCCCACTTCCAGCAGCTCTCCCAGAGGGTCATCCTGACAGTGGACTATGTGCTGCCTCTGCTTATCATACAGTTGCTTCACCATGATGTACTGGCCCAGGTAGTGCATAACCTGATGAGGAGCAATGAGCAGGACAAGCACATTATGTACCACATTATTAACACAGTATTTAGACAATTTATTGACCTGACAGTCAATTAGGACAAACTCATCAGTTATTTGGATGAAGGTGGTTGGTTGGTTACCAACCTAAATTTTCACATTTGGTTTGCACATCCAACAAATTGAAATACAAAAATTGGAATTAAAAGTCACTCACACAAGCAGGGAGAGAGAACAAATAAATCAAAAGACAGGTGTCTGACAGTTTATATGGTAACAGTAGGTTTCTGCAGGTAGCTTCTGTAGGTATGGAAGATTCACTGGAACTAAGGGTGGGTGGTCTCAGCATTAAAAACAATACAAATTTGGCCAGGGGCAGAGATTTTGATTATACTATTGCAATAGCACAGCTCAGAGTTGTTTTTTTAATGTACATTAGCCTACATTCATATAATGTAGGCCTCCACTTCCAAACTACATGTCCACCAGACACGTCTGCGTTGAGATGTGACAAGAAAAAATCCATTATTTTTAATGGAGCAAAGGCCACTAAAAACGTCTGCTGCAGAGGGTTAAGAAAACTATTCTAAACTTCTATCAAATTCATGTATATTTGCTATTTCCGACCATTGGAGTTAACACCGTTGGTAAAAAAAAAACAAAAACTTTTCTTCCCTTAGCAAACGTTGCCATTGGTAAACAAAAGTGACTAATGCAATATTGACGATCTAGCTCATATCTGGCTGATAAAAACAACAGTTTAATAGTAAGTAGCATAGTAACACTCACAAAGCCATTGTCGATCTAAATTGCATTTGCAACGTTTTGATGGCAGCACAGTCAATGGAAATATCAGAATGTTTCCATTCCATAACCTGCACCTGACCATAGACTGTAAAAAGATTCTAGAGTGGAGCTCTAATCTCGTATCAAATCCTTAGTATAAACCAAAGAGTGCTCCGCTCCAGAATTTTTGGTACAAACAGCATCTGACGCTCCATGTCCGGTGGGCGCCAGCCTTAATCACAGATGAATAGGGTAAAAAAAAAACTACTAGATAACTCCACAAAACGTCCTCTGCTGCTTATTTACATTAAGGTAACACTTTTTTATATAAGTTTTCTGCAATAGCATATGTAAATGAGGTATCATACATTTTCATATGGATTCTAGGCCATATCACCCAGCCCTGTTTGGAATTTTTGGAACCCCCTACAGCAGCACCAAAGACTCTTTTAAGCTGTCTCTGCTCTGATAGCACTCCTCACCTCCTTCAGAGTGAACACATCCTCCTGGGCACCTGCCACACGCAGAATCTGTAGAAGAGGAGCTTTGGGCTGAACCTAAGGTCAACAGCATAAAAGTCACACAGACTGTACAGCTGAGATGATACATAACTCACTCTTTGAAAAGACTTGGCCTATGTAAGAAAGTATGTAAAGGTAACTGACAAATGCTGGGACCTACCTGACTCCCCTCTCCTGGCAAACTCCTGCATGACGCGTTTGACCCCGCATAGGGGTTCGCTGAAAACGAAGTCATCCTATGGGACAGACAAAGTTGGAAACTCACTAGTAGGCTAATGACAAAACCAGACTGGGGTACCCTGTTGACTTCAAGACAGCTTCGGGTTGGATTACCGGTATTCTTTCATCTACGATTATCTAAAGGAATATCTATCCTCACAGAGGTTAGGGCTACTAACTTTCAATTAATTACATTTACTCCATTCTTAACGTTAAGTTACTATCAATAACACGATTCAGACTCGCATTAAACTAATTCTGAAAGCAAACGAATTCAGCTAAAGCTTGCAAGGCTGACCTAGATAACTAAAGCAGAGATAACGTTAGTATAACCTTGATAATCAGTTAACAAGAAAACATTGTTAGCCACCAATGCACAGAATTAACAATAGCAATCCACACGCTGAGAATCAGCGGGTATTACTTCATTAAGGATTTAGTGTTAAGTAAGTAGGGATACTTTCATCACAGAATAGAAAGCTTTGGTCGTACTGTTGAAGCCTAACGTTCACTAACCTTACGTTATCATCCTTGGCATCGTTAGCTGTGACACATGCTAGCTAGGTTGGATAACAAGTTAATTACCTACCTAAATCCTTCCGCAAGAATGAATAAACTCACCATATAATAATTTGGTTAGGTGGTTAATACCCAATTTATAAATTATATCGCCACGTTACTAACTTGTCAATAACTTTCTTGCAACGTCAGTTCAGTAAACATCCAAACCTTAGCCTGTCATAGTGCGTGGCAAGCAAATTAGCGTAACGTTAGCAACATAGCTATTGGAGCTACTGGCCACAAAGATAAATGAATGATCATGCTTTCAACACTTACCTTTAACTGAAGGTGTTATCGCTAATCAGCTCCATTGTCTCATAATAAGCGCGATTTTTACATCTGCAACATCTACATCTGTTTGTCTTTGAAACCATTGCTAACTGACTGGACTGTACATGAACCGTTTATGCACTGTGTCAAATTCAAACATGGTTGTAAGCTAACTATTTCCGGGGTAGACTCAGAAGTGAAAGCGGTCCTACAAGCCAGAGAAACTCAGCATGACAACGCGGTCCTCTCTGAAGGAATAATCAAGGCCGTTTTAGACACAACTTTCAGTGTTTTTCCCTACACATGATATTTTTAACATAAATGCCTTTATGTACACAGCGCAAAGCCTTCTTTATTAATGAGATTAAATATTTCAGTCTGATGTATGAAGTATAATTGAATTCCATAAGACATGGAATAAACATATTCAGTGAAATCGCCTTTCACTGAATCGATCTTTGTGACTACTGCCAATTTAAAATCACGTAATACTACAAAATACTAAAATATACTCTGGCTAAAATATTTAATCTGTCAGGACAACTGATCCTTTATGCTTTCCAAAACTCAACCAAGGCAAGATAAATAAGGACATTTTTATTTTACACCATCAAAAAGACGCATAGGTCTCATACAGAAAAGCAATAATGTATTATGTAAAGACGACAAAGGAATAAATCTTCTGTCTTAGGTCCACTGACACTTAATACAAAAGGTGAGCCTATAACCCAAACCTGCAAGTTAGGTTTTAGGGTTTGTGTCCAAGAGGTTCAGAATGCAACATGTGTGAGGTCAAAGGTTATCTGTCCTTATTGCCCCTGAGATCAGTGGTAAGGGGGTCATGCTGGATGGTCTGATGCAGCATAAGTGCCAGCAGGCCTGCCCGATTCGTCATGGCCGTCCTCACATTCCGCTCCTGCTCAAACAACTCGTCCAGCTTGTACCACTGCACACGGAGGAGAATCATTAATACACTGACATCCATCACTTTTCAATACACACCAGTACTGCTGTCCTTCTCATGACACGCTGTAGTGTTTCACTAAATTGAACTTGCATGTACCTAAACTACTGTCCTATTAACTTTTTTCTGGGATGTCTTCACAATCAAGTTAACTTCAAGTGACTGTGCTGACAGCAGTGATGTAAACACAAGGGAATGGATGCACAAGTAATTGCAAGGGTAAAGTTACACATAAAGCTTTCTAACTGACCACTCGAACTCTCTCAAGGTCCACCTCTGCCCTTCGCAGCTTCTCCCAGCAGTAGTGTTTGTTGCACTTGCGTTTGGACACACGGCAGTACTCGCCCGTCGGCTCAAACACATTACGCACCAGCGGACAACCACACACTTCATCCACCGGCACCTGCAGGAAAACATATTTGCACATAGAAACACAAATACATCAAGTCACTTCATTTGACAAATACTATCCACCATATCAAATCCGAAATCTTTATTTTCACATTTTGTTTTCCCAAGTCTGAGATCTGGATCTACAGCTGGGTTGCTTTTACTTGACTTTTTCAAAAATAATTTCAGCAACACATTGAAATTGGATAAATACCAACTGAAATGAAATGTCTTCATAATAATTTCAAAAATTAATTTACATCAACATTAACATTTTAAAACTAAACTTTTCATATACTTTAAAACAATATTTGATTAGTCAAATGAGCTGCTGTCAAATAGTACTCAAAGTCGGATGAGACAATGTTTTCCACTATAATCAGACTACACCTATGATTTCCAGTGCTGTCCAAACTATAGGTGACAGAGGCCTATGGGGACTAAGGAGGCCAAGCCATACTTTCATTCTGTATCAAGAACATGTGTAAAAGGGGAACCAATGAGTCTGTCTGTTGGCATTACAACTAACCTTTGGATCTCTGGAATGTTCTGGGCACAGGACCTGTAACCTCTTACAGTAGGTTTTGCTCTGAGGGTTGTACACATCACAAAAGAGTCGTGTTGCCCTGGGAGACACATATAAACAAACGTCAATAAGGATCAGTGGGGGATAAACACACCTTTCCTCTTCAGCCGTTATTACTAAATAATAATGAATACTGCTACTGCTACTAAAATTAGTTACCCTTCAATCCGCGTGGGAAAGATGGACCCAAATGACGTTTGACTTTCATACTGCAGAGATATAACAATGGAGGGTAAACACAAATGACCAGACATTTCTTTTTAAAAGCCGATCCCCACCCTTCACCAGTCTTTGGTGGGAATACAGAACTGAAACCTTGAACAGAAAACAGGCTGGCATCAGTTTACCTTGGCATAGCATCGCTCCATGTGCCTAAGTGCAACCTTGGGATTCACCGGGTGACTGCAGGACACGCAGAATATCTGTAGGTCTGTGTCTTCACTGTCTCCCTCATTCACCTGGAGGAAGAGAGAATAGGGTAAAGGTCAGTGCACAGTGGATAGGATGCAAAATTTGAATGTGACAATGCTCAAAAGAGGCGAGTGAACATTCCTTGATGTGGAAGTGCACAGATGAACACATGTATTTTATTACCTGCGCTATTTTGTGCAAAAATCTGCACTTGTTGTGCACTGACCTTAAACCCTCCCCATGCCATCATGTTGCATGCTGTCCATGACAACCTTAGCTCTTGTTTCTAAATTTCTCCTCCCTCTTAATCACCTGCCTGGTCTAATGTCTACTCCTGTTCTTGCCTCAAGCTCACACATGGTCTGATCGTTCTTCACTTTATAACCTCTGTGGCTCCACTTTTCTTTTCTCAATCCTAACTTTCTCATCCTCCTGAAGGGCCTGCTATTTTTGCCATGTCTTACTGAATTCAATTAGTGCAAGTGTGCGTGTATTTGCGGCTGACCTCCTGGTCCTCCTGGACGGTCTGTTGCTTGGCCTTGACGATGATGCCCTCCAGCTCGTGGAAGCGTCGCTCCATTTCCGTGAGGCGGAGGCGGGCCTGCTGTTGTTCGCGACGGATGCGCTCCAGTTGCTTCTTGCCCAGCTCCTCCGCAATGCACGGACTCTGCTGCCACTGCTGGATGCGCTGAGGCAGGATCTCATAGATACGGCTAAACAACATGCAAATAAACAGACAAACAAACAGCAATTAGTAATGGAAGCATTTAGATCTAATAACTCCATCTGAATTACAAAGAAATAAACTGTCGTAACTCATCTCCAAAATAAAACAGCAATTTGCACAGGAATAACTATGAGACTGATATGCTCTACTGCAGAAACACATCAAAAGAAACAAGCACTACATGCATACTAATTTAGCTGCTGGAGGACTTGGTAATAAAATAAATAAAATGTACTGCACTGACTATGAAAGTCTAATGATTAAATCATTTCAATGTTCTTGAATACATTTAATAACCATTTACAAGTCACAATAAAAAGTATTAATTTTATTATATGCCCCAATTCTCAATGTCAGGCAGCTTGTGTGCAGAAGCATGTGATATGCTAGTCCTTACTTGGCAGCTAGCTTCATGCCGCAGTCTTCAGAGCAGTATTTGGATCCAGGTCGGGCCGCCTCCACGCAGTTGGGCCCCAGGCACTGCCGCACCTCCCCGCCGTCCCGGCCGTCTCCGCGATCACTGTGCCGAACCTTATCCTTGTGCTTCTGTTTCTGTTTGTGCCGCCGAGATTCTTTCTGCTGAGAGCAAGGCATGGATTACATGTAGTCTGGAGCCAGGAATACAGGTTTCTGACTTTTATTGTGCATTTGACTCATCTGTGGCTAGATACAATAACAATAACACAACACAACACACGGAACATTGTGCAAGGAACTTTAAAAGACTAGACACCTTCTTGTCAAACTTCTTCTCCCGCCGTTTGATGTGTTTGATCTTCACAGCCTTCTTGCGCATCACTGTGTTGTACACAGGCCCGTCCTCATCATCACTGAGCCAGGGCTAAGACAAGAAAGAACGTGAAGGAAAACAGACTAAACAATTATGAACATACAGTACACAATAAGAGCATACAACATTGTAGTTTATGTTAGTAGTTTAGGTTATAGTTTCATTAACAGTTATCCAGGACAGTAGGCCTATAACAATACACAATTCCTTTCGTAACTCAATTTCTGACCAACAGTTCGATACATGGAGGTGGGGGGTTAGTAAGCTACATTGTACTGCACTTTATGCAGAAATGCGCAATATATTTTTGTAGGCTAAAAGAGTGAGCTACTTGCACATGAGTTGTTTGTCTGATAATTGATAACACCACTAAAAACATTAATGTCCATAGACTTGCTGTGAATGAAGATTTAGTTGGCTACAGGCTAATTTATTAACTTGCATTTTATGCCAGTGCTCTTGGCGATTTCATGACAAAAATCGCTGTAATGTGATAACAGGACACCTTATGGCCTATCCTTTCACGTTCAGCATTTCCCCAAATTAAATGCCTAAAAGGAGGACAGTGCATCTTGGTCTAGGGAGAAGGTTTATTAGCCATGTTTTCTCCTCTCTTCATCTTGCTGAAACAGCGGTAGCTAAATATACATCTTCAACTTGTGTAAGCACTCATGTTTTAATTTTGAACTTAAGAGAATAATAAGAGAATAACACGACACAAGGATTAGAGTGTTGGTTTCAATGCGCGTATCTCTACAGCCCTGCAGGACACACACCTAATATCACAGCACTTCATACCAAAGAGATCAGGTGGAGAAGCTCAAGCATGAGAGACAGTTCAACAGTAACTAAGCTTTGGCAACCACCTTAGATAAGATGGTTCTTCTTTTTAAAATTTCGATTCAATCCAATTTAATTATATTTACACAGTGCTGTCAATCGAATTGTCTTTGAATGGCACTTTACAGACATCAACAAGGAGCACCCAAGTGCAACAGGAGCAAGGAAAAACTTGGTAGTTATTCTTGGAAGAAACCTTGGGCAGGTCCACGGCTTAAGGGGCAACCCAACTGCCATGCAGTAAAAGTACAGCGAGTAGTTATCATGATAGACTACAATTTGTCCATGGTTTTGGCTGAGCATCATAACAACTCCAAAATAATGTCCCACAACATTCTATGGCAGTCAAGCCATGTGTAAGCTAGATGTGCAATAGTTGCTAGATCTGAAATGTTCCCTAGAAGCATTCATCAGAAGCACACTAGGTACACTGGAGCTCCTGGCTCACAAGCTTAAGGAAAGTATGTGGGGTTTGTTGCCATGGTTACCTCAGCCTTCCGTGAGGCTTTGTACTGCTGGTAGAGCTCCATCTCCTCCTCATCAAAGTCGTCTGAGTAGCGGCTGTGCATCGAGTTGTCCCGCCGCTCACGCAAAAACTCTTCATCTTTCACACGCAGCATTTTCTGACATACACAACAACAAACCACCACACAAAGCATGTTACACACAACAAAACACTGTCAAACAAAGCATGTTGCACACATCAACAACTGAATTGTCAAATGCAGATGGCAGATGGAACTTAGAAATGGCAGTATATGAAAAGGCATACTAATTTCCTTCAAAGGAATTTGCTGCACCATAATGTGGGATGTGGCAATAAACCAATTTCGGTTAACAACCCGGTTAATGCATCAGAAAGGCTCCTGTACACTGTGTTTTTGATGTTTTTTAAGTCTGACTATGTGCATAAGCTGCCTACCACTGACTAAATGTTGCACTAGCAGTGTTGAACTAGATAACCACAGTAGATAACCACTACAACAGGCAATAATAATAATAACAATAATAAAAACACATAGAAGCCTCTACAGAAGGTTTGTGTGATTTTCTACTTTAATTTTGTATTGACATTAATAAATTCATAATACTCACAAAACCGTAATTATTTCTCTGACTATAATCATACCAACAACATTTATAATTGTTGCATCTCTTCTACTCACCCTCGCGCGGACCTCACACTGCCTCAGGCGACATTTCTGTCTGATCTTGTTGGGCCCTCCAAACTTCTTCATGTCCTTGCAAAAGTCACACTGTGCACAGTCCTCAGTGCGTTTGCAGGGCTCACACTCACCACACATACGAGCAGAGCGCTTCACCTAAGGATACACAAGCACCCGCGCAAACACGCACATGGTCAGACGTACTCACACACGGGCAAGCATATGCACATATACGTTATACAATATTTCAAAACTGATAAATACACACCATAATATCTGATTTATATTTTGGTGAAATTCTAAGCCCTCTGTATCCAATAGAGGGTTGCTGAGTGTTTGTACCATAATATCTCTCACCCGTGAGCCTCGCCGCTTGTCCAATTTGAAGTCCGGGAGGCTTGTCTGTTTTTCCTTTCTCTGGGTCTGTTCTACCCTCTCCTCGTGACTCTTCTTCGGCCGAAACTTGATCTCCAGAGACGGATTGTTGTCTTCAACAGAGAATACACAATAATGACATATAAGCAAACTTTTTCATTGTAGATCAGCTGGAGTCTACGGTTATATAGTGTTAAAGGAAGTTTGAGAAATGCTCACCTCGGCAGCGCATGCAGTACCACTCCCTGATGCCTTTAGCCATCTTCTCCGTCACGTCTATGCAGTGGCCATGGAACCACTCATTACAGTTATCACAGCCACTGGCAACAGAAGACAGACATGTGCTCAGGGAGGACAGGAAATAAGACACCTCTAGACATTAGTCTAGTTAAATGTCTGAGGTCTATAGTGGCCATAGTATTCGATCAAATTCACAGATGGAAATAATGTAAAAGTAACCGCATGGAAAGCACAACTGAATTCAAACTGCAACATTAGTCAGACACTAATTATTTCCTTATGGTGCTGCCTGCTTTACCATTCTGATTCATTTAGCCAGTTTAAATACAGAGAACTCCGTTAAAGCATTGTTGTCAAAGTTGAAATTGTGAACTCACATCATGAAGCAATTAATGTCTGGTTTGCGACAGATACAGTAGACAGGTGCATTCTCCCCCTCCATACTGCTGTTCTCCATCCCTGGCCCCTGGTCCAGGTCGGACATCTCGCTGTCCTGTGGGGTTACAGCAACGCTGGTGAGCAGTTTACAGTGAAAACTGAATATGCTCTAACACCAGATAAGCCTGGCAAAATGGTAACTCAGATGTAGCTTATACTTTCATACCCAGGTGGTTGCATGACATATCTACTAACATTACACTTGGCACACTAGCGATGCACTTTGAATTACACGAGATGGACAGTGGCGATCTTACCGACACAAATATCCCACAACTAACGTTACCATGCAGATGATCTTTAACTACATTACATAGATTTTTGGTTCAGGAATAATTTTGATGGAATCAGCCATAGCTAACATAACGTTGGTGACGATATTTAAGTTAATGTTTCACAGTAACATTAATAGTAATCCACATCTCATGTTTGATGTCTTCACAAGTAACCTGTGACTGTAATGACTGCTTACAAAACATACATGGATAGCAATTCTATTAACAAATACAACAAATCACTATGAAAACTTGAGTTTAGCTAGCTCGTTAGGTTGCTAGGATAACGTTAATTTAGCTCGTTGACTAACGCCTACTTACCATTTTTAGTGGTTTGATGTCGCTGTATTTTTGTTCCAGAAGACCTTAAATTAATCAATATAAATTTTTGCTCAGTCAGTAGTTTACTGTGTCCACAACTGCATCAAAAGCGTAATCATTTTGTCTTCATTTGGCAACTAGCTAAACAATGAATAGCTTTGTGAACCGGAAGTATAAGCCCCGACCATTGCTGGATAAATTAAAAGTTCTGACCATCTTTCCTACAAGCGTTGAATGTCTATGGTCATTTACCGGATAGGTAACTGAAATGCTTTGTGAAATTAATGTGAAATTCTAGTGTTGGTAATAGTCTAGTATTTGATTTTTTTGTTTGTTTGGTTTTTGTAGTTTAATTTGCGGTGGAGTTGCAGTTTACTGTGGCAAGTTCAACATAAAACAAACTCAAGATTCAAGATTCATTTCATTATACTAGTATAAGACAGTGAAATTCCTGTTTTTGCTTCTCAAAAACAATAAATAATGAATAAATAGTATGCTGTGTGTGTATGTGTGTGTGTGTGAGAGAGAAGCAAATAGAGTAGAGCTAGAGTGCAAAGACTGAAAGGCACTGGCACATTGTTTCAGTGTTCCTAACCCTTACTGCTTGGTGGAAAACCCTTTTCTGGAGTCTGCCATCTCATGCCCTAAGACTGTGATATCGCTGGCCAGATGGCCGCTGAAACAGTCCATGGCTAGGATGACTGGTGTCCTTACTGATTCTTTTGGACTTAGTGATGTATCGCCCGTCGCATGCTATATGTTCAGTCAAAGCAGCCACGCTTGGTTTCATTTGATTCCTATTACAATTCCCTTGTTGGACTGTAGTCTTATCAGCAACTAGAGAGGCAAGCCAAAGATCAGCAACACACCTCAGTTTACCTAATAACAAACACATGTGGATGGAGGTCTATGCGTACCAGTAGATGTACAGTAGAAATATCACACACATAGGCAACCTTTCCATTCATTTCCTATCTTTATTAACATACATTCAGGTGTACTGTCAAATTTTTGACAAATACATGATCCAGGCCCAAAGAGAGCATAGGCACTATTTTCCAAAATTACTTGGAGAAAAACAGAAACATCAAAAATTATTCTAAAATTTGCTAAAAATTACTGACAGTGCATCATTACATGATTTGCATATTTCAAGTAGCAGATGGCTTTTTTCTGTGTCACCATGATTGTTAACAAATGATTTGTTAGTCACCTATTAGAGTAGTCACAGTTGCAAACCTAAGGCATGCAGTTGGAAGAGAAACTATGCATGAAACCAGTGTGCTGTAACAGATTAGTAGGCTATTCAGACTGAACCAAGATACCGCAGCCAGCACCCTCCCAGTGATCAGGGTCATGACAGGGGACACTGCCAAATCACCAGCTCTAAGCTGGATCCATTGAAATGTCAGCTACTATGGAAATTTAGCTCAGATCCAGGGCTGAATTGTATAGGATGTAGGTCTTCCTGCTGGGTCATCTGTAGGACATTTTGTAACCAAGATCTCATATCCTCATTATCATCCATGTTGAGTAACAAAACTAGTTTATTAGCCTAATACATTTCTTGTGTAACCAAAACCAGGCTCAAATGTAAAAGCATAGGGTGCCTGTTTGAGGAAGTAGGGTACACAATGTAAATAATAGCCCATTAAAAAAAAATAAAATGTCATCCCTTTTTCCTTTTGCCATGGCAGAAAGTTAAAGATGCAGTTTATCTAAAATCTGTTGGGGAAAAAATATTAGTGAGCATACGCCTATGAAGGACAACAGCAATTTAGTTCCATATACATTAAAAGAACAAAACAAGAATACAAAAATACAATATAAGGGAATATAACTCCCTGTCCCAGACCAGATAGAGGGGGCACAGCAACAGACCATCAACTTCAGTGCATCTTGAAATAAACAGACCTTCATAGACCTCAGTACTCAGCACAGAAGAGGAACAGCTCCAGTGTGCTGCACCCAAAGGTCTCCCAGCAAGTGAGGGCTGCTGGGACTGGAGTTGTCTCTTCCATAGCAGCCAGGCCTGGAGGCCAAGACCCTGAAGGCATTCAGCTACTGGGCAGCTCAGTGCTTCTCTCATCTCAGCAGAGTATCTGATTAGGCTTCTCTTGCCACTCCAAGAGGCACAACAGCTTAGATTCAACCCAGGGGTTTAAGACAGCTGGACGGATGCTTCTGGACTTTTCTGGTTTTACAGGTCCTTAGGAACAGAGATGGAACTCAAGGTCAGGAAAAGATTTGGGATTTGTTATTTAGTCTTGACGGGAGGGAAGGTAGGGAGGAAGAGGGGGGTTGTGGGGAATTGTTCAAGAAAGAGGAGCACGGAGAGAGACTGAATGGGGCTTGCGGCAGGTCCATTTCAATCCATGTAGGAGTACTTCCATTCCGTGAGTGGGACATGCGTCTCCTTGACAACCTGAGGGGAGGTCCACCGCAAGACATAGTGTGGTCCACCTGGTTTGTCATTGGTACCTAGAAAAAGAGAAAAATACTTGGGTCAAAAGCCAAGACTAACCATGATACAAGTTTCAGTTATTGTTTGCAGTTATTCCTTCATTTGAGATATTTGCACCTATTGCTGTTCATGGATTTTCATGGATTCATGCACTTGTTGGCTGCAAGTGGAATGCACTAATACACAAACATTATTTATTGCTCTTTAATAATTCAAACTTCAAACTAGTATGTGGCAGGTAGAGTGGTAAGATTTATAGTGATGCATATCTGTGTCTATCTATACAGGTGGGCATTTCAGTGGCACTAAAAGCAGTCTAACATGACTCACCAGATGCTCTAGCACCACCAAATGGCTGTTGGGCCACAATGGAGCCAGTGGATTTATCATTGACGTAGTAATTTCCTGCGGCATTTCTCAAAACCTTTGCTGCATGATCAACAACACTCCTGTGGGGGGCATTCAGAGTTACACACACTGTGACACAATCTCCTCCATCAAGAAACACACACAGACATTGACAGCGGGGATTAAAGCCAGCACCCAAGGAAGAGGTTACAGTATGGATTCACTGGCTTGGACAGCTAAGCTTGATTTCAGAATGCTCCCCAATCCTCCCTGCTGCAGCTCCGCTGTGCTACAGACAGTGACTTACTTGTCCTTGGCAAACACGGCTCCAGTCAGGGCGTAAGGCGATGTGTTGTCAATCAGTTCCATCACCTTTTTGTAGTCGCTATCAGGGTAAACATAAACAGAGAGAACCGGCCCAAAGATCTCCTGGAGAACAGAGAACAGCGAAACACAACCGTTTTAAAGGAAACACACTCTCAACACCCAAGCACATACTGGAGAGGGAAACTTAAATAGCAATAGCAGCTAATGGCTACAATCAGGGATTGGTATCACAATTCAATGTGTGTGAATTCTGTTTTCACTGAAAAGTCTCTTCACAAACATGTATAAAAATTTGAGAGAAATGTACGGCGTTGAAGGCAGGCTATTTGAGAACTGATGTGTTAAACATGGTTTAGTGAGGGGATTGACTTGAGTAAACAAGGCAAATCCAGCACTCGGCATACTCATGTAAGTAATCCTGAGCTCTCAAGCATGTTATCAGAGCCATTTCACGGTCTTTGAGCACTGGTGATACGTGGACCAGGCCTAAATACACAACACTGCTTACATCATTACGTCATCTTTATGCATCGCAGACACAACATGGCATGGCCCTACAGATTTCATGAATGTAAATGTAAAAGTTATATCCGCAAATCGAAACTGTTGACTGTTGTCATGAGAAAATCCCTTATGGTTTGTCAAAGTCGTCTAGTATCTTAACTAGTTAAACACTGCCCTGGCCATGGGTACAGCTCCAATAAGGAGCAAGAGTCTGTAGCATGCTCTAGTCTATGTCAGCGTATGCTCCTTTACCTCATTCATAATGGCATCCTGTGGGTCCTTAGTCTCAACAATGGTGGGTTCCACAAAGTAACCTCTGCTATCATCACAGTTGCCTCCAGCAATCACTGAGAGGTTAGGAGAGGACTTTGCATGCTCCAGCCACTTCTTAATTCGCTCAAACGACTGTGGAGAAAAAACAAGCCCATTTCAGAGCTCAGTGAAGTGGTAGTGTCTTCAGAAACACTTCTCTTAGGACACAAATCCATAAAATATCATACCTTGTCATCAATGACAGCAGAGAAGAAGGTCCCAAAGTCCTCAACTGGCTGCAAAGAAATAGGTCTTTATGTCAAATACAGCTACATGAAACACTCTGTATGATGACAATCTATTTGGAATCATTTGTTTGTTTGTTCAAGAAAAGTTAACTGTGTCAGCACAAACAAAGCATAAACAATTCCAACCAGTCTATACTCATTTTGGTACTTATAAGGTGCCGAGCTAAGTTCATGTTTAATATATCTAAAACTGCACAAATAATGTAAAACACAAAAGATTTTATACAAATTTTCAACATATGGGATGCCAACCTTACACAGATTCTAAATACTCACTAAATACTAAATATCTAAATACTTGTATCAGTTCAAGTCCACAATTTCAACTAAGCTCAGCATACCGTCAGTATAGGATTTTGAGCATATTGTGAGAGACCAGATTTATGGTTGCACTCTCTACTCACATCTCCCACTTTGATCTGCTTGTGGATGTCCAGCAGCCCCTTCTTGATCTGAGGCCAGAGGCTGTTGGGCACATATATCCTGGAGCAGGCTGAGCACTTCTGTCCTCCATACTCAAACGCTGAGCGGATAGTACCTGTGACCACGCTCTCAATTTCAGCGGACGTGTGGACAAAGTGGAAGTTCTTACCACCACACTCTACAGAGGGACGCAAAACAAAGTGTCTGTAATTGGCTTTAGACAGCTACTGGGCAACATGATACTATTAAATGTTTTTGGCAGAAATGAGTGCAGACTGGCACATGGCCAGGCCATGTTCACTCACCTCCGGCGACACGAGGAAAGTTCCTGTAGATGTCCAGATTCTGGGCCACCTGCTTCCACAAGCGCTTGAACGTTCTGAGGCACAAACGAAAGTCATGAGTGGGATTCATTCACACACAAAAGGTCCTGAACAGAAATCTTGTTTGTCTGCCCATATTTATCCATTCAAAATAGCAGATACGTCTGATTCATGCTAGATCACACCAACACCCAATTCAGAGCTAGCAGTTAGCTAAAAAGGAGTCTTACGGGACGCTGCCGGTGAAGTTGATGCCGGCCAGGTGCTCGGAGGATGTTATGGTGTCACCAAACACAGGTCCATCAGCGGGCACAAACTGGACGATGTTAGGGGGCAGGCCACATTCGCGCATGATCTTATAAACGGAGTAGCTGGCGGACATTGCTGTGTCACTGGGTTTCCATAGCACCACATTACCCTGGCAAAAATATGAGGCACAAATCAGTTGAGACAAACTACTGGAGATGGTGCCACTGGCTTCAGATCCAATCTCCACCTGCTGATTTCAAAGCCAAAAATTACTATAGAGGGTTCAAAAGAATAGTTCACTACAACGCTGCTTGTGCAGTGTCACTCACCATCAGAGCAGGAGTTCCAGCCAGATTCCCACCAATTGCAGTGAAGTTGAAGGGGGCGACTGCAGCAACAAACCCCTGCAGATACACATAATAGGCACTGCAACATGAGACAGCCACACAAATGTTACCATAGCTTTACGCACCAAATTAAGCTCTACAGGTCCCACAATACCATCACATTCTGCCAGAAAGTGCACTCATCTTCATACACATCCTCCATTAATGTGCTTCATTAAAATTGTTACTATTATTACAGTGGGTAATGATGCGTATTTTAGTGTATGACAGGCACTGGATTGGTTCCTCTTTTCCCAACCTCTAGGAGGTACTCTTACCTCCAAGCCACGGTAGAGCATTGTGTTGGTGCTGACGTCGGTGTTCAGGGGCTGTTGGTACTGCAGCTCAATGGCGTGCTTAGCGTTGAAACGGAAGAAGTCAATAAGTTCTGCAGCAGCGTCAATCTCAGCTTGGACCACTGTTTTACCCTACAAGACAGAGATATGTTCAGACTATGGCAAATTAGTATTTACACCTTACTGAAGCCTGTGACGCTAACATATAGAAGTTAGATAGATATCAATCCTTTTGATGAACCTGACCATATATACACGTATAATACAAATCAGGTGTTTTGAAAAACTAATAAGAGTGTGAATAAAAAAACTGGTATCAAGCAGAAGTGAGGATATAGTTCAGTCTACTGGCATAATGTGTCTCTGACTTTATCAATTCCTTTATCAGTGCTGCCATGTTTTTGAGGGCAATGGGCAATGAGGACTAGGCAATGGGTCTTTCTGAAAGTAGAATTGAAACCAACAGCATAGTTCTACAGAGTTTACCTCATTCTAACGTGTGTAGACTACCTACTCTTTTATAAAGGAATTGATAAGAGAATTGATAAAGAATTGGACCAATAAGCAAGATCGACAGTGGCATCAATATTGACAAAATCCTTTCAATTCACACATCTAGTAACTAATTTCCATAAGCTCCATTAGTGAATGTTAGTGCTTTTGCATCTAAGGCCCAGACTTCTGGCATGCTATTAAATGCACTAATACTCATAATTAACCATACTGAAGATTACTTCAGATCACCATAGCGCCTGTAAGCACCCATGCTGTGAGACACAAAGAGCTTGTTTTGCACATAAGGCACGTGAGATCCCACACCAGCCCTGCCTTGAAACAAGGCTCAAGTTCCTGGAATACTAGTTGTTCCCACTAACATCAAAATGAATGTGTGAACCCAGGACCTTAGCAAGGGGCCAAGAGGTTAGGGAGGCCCACAGAAGTCAACCCACCCTGTGGCCCCCTCCCAGAAAATATTGAATAACAACAGCATGGAACCACTTGTCCAAATGTGAGTGGGTTCATAGGCACTCAGGCTAGAAGCCCTTGAACCTAAAAATGAAGTTTCCTATATGTTGACAATATTATAGTTTCTGTATGCTGACCTACTCTTAGTTGATTGCATTGAGTGATTCAGATTGCCAAAGAGAGATTCATGGTTCATGTCACTCCCACCATACTCACTATCTGCCTATCACAGCAGACAAGCTGATCTTGGCCATTCTTCATAAAGATTACACACAGATCTAAGGTCAGGGGAGACGAGGCCCCCTTCTTACCTGGCCTATCATGGTCTTGGCCAGCACCTCTGCCCTCTTAGGGCCACTGATGACGTCTGCAGCCTTGAAGAGGATCTGGGCACGGTCAGCTACTGGCTTCAGGTCCCAGTCTCTACGAGCCGCCACTGACGCCAAGATGGCTTTGTTCAAGAGCTCCTGCAAGGAGCACAAAACATCAGGGAAATCAGATCCAAATGCATCTGGTAACATACAACACATGTAATCAGTTTACATCTTTCATGAAATACTGACTTGGATGGCTTCTTCAAAAACAAAAATGAGGACACAGCAGTATCAAAAGTAGCCTAACTATTCCTGTTTGGAAAAAGAAACCTTTAGTGTTACTGTTTAGAGAGGGTTTTTACTACATCTCAGATCTCGTTCCAGGGTAGTTTTTCTTAGCTCTGGTCTTTTTGAAAGTTTAGACCTTTCCCAGTCTTACTTCATCAACTGAGTCTGGACAAATTAATTGGCTAATCTGTTAAAAAGAGGCAGGTTAAGTAGAGGAGCTCTCCTTCAAACAATACCCTTGACCACAGACTGATTTCTTACCTTATCAGCATAGCAGAACTTGGCCACTTTATGTGAGTGATTGAAGGGCTGGGGACAAAAACAAAGCATGTGAGCTTTGGGTAGGGATAGGTGTCCTTCATGCACAAGCAGGAGAGAGAAGCTCCTGTGTCATCAAGCAAAGCCAAGATAACACACAGCTTATGGCATAAATGAAATACAATCGTGAAACACATTAGCCACTGCTTATGCTCTTGCTATAAGCTAATGTTTGGATTGAGAAGGTAATGTCCCTCAAAGAGAGATAAAATAACTGAGGGAAGTTGTAAGAGTTGGCTGCAGTGAGTTGATAATGCTATGGTTGCTTCTACAGGCAGCTGCAGGTCTCCTTACAGACAGCTGATATCTGATGTCCTTGGTCCACACATGTTCATCCCCGACCACACAAGGGATCTCCTCTGTCTTCCCTTTCAAGTCAGCAAGGGCCTGCCGAGTCACAGACACACAGGTCAATCAACACAATGCAGACAAGCAGAATGGTCAAACAAGTCTTAAAATTTGCCATCATACCACTAGCCAGCAGTGATGCCCTTTGTATGTGTGTGTGTGTGTGTGTGTATGTGTACCTTCTCCAGTTCGGCCCTTTCCTTGGAGCCTGGCTGGAAGCCCAGGATGGGCTCATTCTTCACTTCCACAGCGGCACAGGGGAAGGTCTTAAACCTGCAGTATGATTGGACGAACAAGATTGAACTGATCTGCTGAGACTAGACATGCTGTGTTCTTCTGGTCAACAGACAGAGTGGTGCAGCAAGTAACCCTCACTTGCAACAGACGCTTGTCAGCACCTGACACTAGCAGCTGTGGGTGTTAGTTTAGTTAGCCTGCTAGCAAACACGGTTGCCCTCCAGGCCTGTAATTCTTGGATCGTGTTTCCAGGGGTATCTACACCATTGCAAAGCAGAGGTAAAACATTAAGAGTAAGGTTGGGTAGGATTTAGCCAGACCTCTTTCTCCCAGTACAGACAGTAAAAGATACACCTGGCAGGATGCAGTGCAGGCGACAGTGCAGTAGCCGATCATAGTCATGTAACGGTCATAACTGTCACATGACTTTGGCATAACTGGACGCTTTACAGGGTCAAATGTACACAGATTTGGTCTTACACTCCTTTGCACCAGTTTGATCCTGCTGCTGCTGAAACTTGCCACACAAAAACGAGTCAGCTGAAATTACAAACTGAATTAACCCTTAAATAGACAAAATGCAATCCCTAATTTTTTGACCAATAAATGTCACGCATAACACAAAGCTTTGACTCCAGAAAGCCGCAAACAATTATCTTGTGTCTGATTGGGACATGAATACTTTATGGCAGTGCATCAAATTACTAGGTTCTCTCCACGCTGATTGGCGTAGGTGCAACTCAAACTCAAATGAACCAGTCTCAGAAAGAATGGAAAGTTACAGCTGCAAATATCTGCTGCTGCCCACTCCTGTTCCATATTAACTTCTGCTGCACTGAAGGTCAGTGTCCCATGTTTGCTTATCCCTTATGCTGTGTAGCCTACAAGTTTAGTCCTGCTGACCTCCTGGCTAATAGGCTATCCCCTATGGCAGTTTTTTGACATTAATGTCTTTTCGCACACCCTGCACCAGCTTGCTATAACAATTAGGCTAAGGTTTCTGCATAGTTAATGCTGCATGAACAAAATATGAACCCATGTTGCAACATAACCATGTAGTGGGTTGCATTAGGTATAGTTAGATATAGTTAGGTATAGTAGTAGTTAGGTATAGAAGATCTTTGTTCATGTATAGTCTGTACCTAAGCTGTATGCTTGTGAGAATGGAGAACCTATTCACAGATTTATTTTGCATAATGTCAACCCCTAGAACTGAAGTACTCCCAGGAGTAGCCTAGCCTCCTCAAACCCCAGTTTCACAAACAGTGCCCTATGGAGACAAAAGCTTAAATCAGCACTGACCCTGCATGACTTCGCTAGTATGAACACACATATCGTTACACCTGCAACAACACTGAACGAAGAACTTGCTGGCGGCAACTTTGTAGGCCTAACTTCCGCGAAGTTGACTAGAAGGGCATGCATGCTGTTAGGAGAAGGCGGCCAACGTGCACGACGTTAGACAACATTTAGACAGCTGTCAAGGATTATATCCAGTGAACGTGAGGGGATACCTTTCTCACGTAACGCCTGCTGCAGTTCTTACAATTATGTAACCATTACATTTCTAATCTAATGAAAGTGAGCGGTCGTGTTCCAGATATTTTCGGTAGAATGTTGTTATGTATGTCAAGAGCACTTCAAGTTGCCTTAAAGCAGCAATGTCCCTTCTTGAAAGCAAATGTCATTGTATTAAGTCAAAGGTAGTCAGGGCTAAATCAGTTAACGTTAGGACGGGTAGGTCGAGTGCGTGCCCATGTGAGATTAGCTGGCAAGGATACATACCCCCTCCATGACTGGCAAAACGCAGATCTTAATCGCAGCATGGTGACAAGTGGAGATCTCTGTGAAGAAATTAAGTCAATGAAAACAGCACTTTGTGGACCTATCAGCTATCTGTCACTTGCTGATAAAATACACAGCTCCAGTCTTGAGATGCACACGGATCAGAATGTACCAAGCGAGAGCGTGGAGGCGCACGTGACACTTAAAGTGCCAAACGTGCTCAGAAACTGATAATCTTTTTTATACATACATTCAGTTATGATAGTACCAATGAACCGAATTAAATATATCTTGAAGTTTAACATCAGTTTAAAAGAATGGCTCAACACGACCGGGCAGTTTCTATGATGTATCCCCCTTGGGGAACAAAGTGGAACATACGGAAGGCGAGTCAGTGAGCGGCCATTCAGAAGAGAAGTCCTACCTCGCCAACCAATTAGGAATAGCCTTCCTTTGCCTTGCTCTGAATAGTCTATTTTTAAAGATCATGTGTGCGCTCAATTCTTGATGTTTTACAACTCATCGTGAAAGCATGCCTAGAGTAGACATTAGGCTACGTTTTGCAGTCAATAGGCCTACAGACTAGGGTTTTTCATGAAAGGAGGATGTATCATTTTGGTTCAGGGGCCACATACAACCCATCTGATCTCACGTGGGCCGGACCAGTAACATAATAGCAAAATAAACTATGGTCAACTCCAAATCTGTAGCTTTGTTTTTTTTTTCTCAGTTGGAAAAAAATGCCTCAACCAACATAGTAGCCTAATCACTTATCATTATTACACATTCATTCACAGAGCAGCCAATGGATTTCAAATAAAATGCATTTCACCCTCAAAAAACTGGTTTGTTTAATTTTAAACAGAGTGAATATTTTACATCAGACACTGAAGCAATCCCCATAGTAAACTCAAGAGGGGGCTGTGGAAAAAATTTAACACTTTGCCTAAAATGTAAGTAATGAAAATTTTAATTAAATTAACAAACGTAAAAGTTATAGCAGTACTGAGCTATATGATTTGGCTACATCAGATCAAAAATATTTTGTAGCTCTGGCCTACTGAACCTGGCCTGCTGATAGGGATATACTGCACAATATTCTTTTCAAGGTAAAACCAAAGTAAATTATTTTCAAAGAACTGCATTCTTCAGACTGCAAACATTTGTGCACATAACAAGAATTTGGAATTAACCTCCCTTTCTCTCAGGCTTCTTCTATCGACCACTGCTAGCTCCTGAAACTTGGCATCGTTTGGCCTTCACCAGGCCATCAATAACAGGTTTCAAATCCTGTGTAGCAACACATTTCACGGTGTCATTCAAGTGTGCGTTTGATAATCTTGACCTGTGCTTTGTTTTATTGAGGTTCATAACTGAGAACGCCTGTTCACAAAGATAGGTAGTTCCACACATGGACAAAATCTTTGCAGCCAAATGTGTTAATCTGGGATAACCTGGCAACAGATATTGGTAAAACGTGCCTAAATCCACCGACGCAAATTTCTGCTTCAAATCAGAATCACATTGCAAGTCAATTATCTCAAGTTGGATGTCTGCGGGCATATCGGGTGCACTGTAAATGGCGAGCGAAAAAGGGCAAATTTATTCTCAAGTTCCCTGAAGACCTGAAATCTGTGCTCGAACTCCTGCAGCAACTCTGTTATTTTATCTTTGTATTTATCCAAATCAGCATTGGGTTGGCTTGCGCGCATAGCTGCGAGAAGTGGGAAATGCGCGGTGTCACCATTCGAGAGCTGCGTCTCCCACAGTGACAGGTTCAACTTGAAGGCGCTTCTCTTTTCGTAACTGCCCATGCAAATGGTGAGTCTCATAGTGGCACCGAATGTTATATTCTTTGAGCACTGCGACATGTTAATTACAAGCACACTGGTTTTGTATTCACCTCTGTGAATAAATAATACTCTGTCCACTTTTCCTGGAAAGCTCGGCACTCTACGTCAACCTTTCTTCTTTTTGACAACGAAATTTTGGTAATTGGGATGTCACTCCTGATAATTTTGATAGCAACGTAACAGCGGGGAACCAAACTGCATCTTGCCCAGACCTGGCACGCGCTTGCAAAGATATGCTGTTTATTTCTTGATCGCTTGCCATGTCAGTCTTGCTTTTCCTTTGTGCGCATTTCGGTTATTTCTTTAAAAAAACATAACTCGCCACAGGAATGGGCTAGAAATATGCTTTTTTGACATCCTTATAATTTTTTTCTCTTCACGACTCGGCCGGATTAAATCATCTAGCGGGCCTCATACGCGGGCCGTATGTTTGACACCCCTGCTCTATGCCATCAAATACTGCGTTGGCTCCGTGGAATCGTTTCAAAGAATACCATAGTCTGGCCTTGCCTTCCTAGCATTTAGGCTTGCTTATCATCTCCCTACAGTGCTTTACTGGATTAGATCCTTGTCTTGATTTGAGCTCATTGTCTCAAGAGGCATTTTAACCTGTCCAATCAGTGAACTGAGGGAGGCATCATGAATGCAGAGCTAGAATGCCATCAGTGAAGGCAAGCAATCAGTCAGAGGCTGATCCAACCCTTTTAAACTTAAACACCTCAAGCAAGCAATCAAATCTTACTACTGAATGTCTAGACCCTCTGTCTAAAATTACAGTGTAGAACGAAGGGTTGGTTTTACACCACTCTAAAAAATACCAGAAAACTATCAGTTTTTGGACAGTGATACTCCTCCTTTTTTTCAAAGACAAGATGCATTTTCATATCTCCAACTGAAATTCCATAAAGCTGGCCAATACCATAAACCACAAACTGTTTTATTTTTTTATTTTTTTTTTTTACCCAACACCACATACATTCATCTTGATACCTATATACCCCTCCCCCAACATTAAACAAATGCAAATGTTAAAGTTATTTGTCTCAGAAACAATTTGTACAATGATTTGTACAAAGTAATTGCCCAAATACATATATCCAGACAAAACTCTTTGAGCCAAAATATTTGAGTAAGTGTAGCAAAGACCACCACCATCTCCAGGGATTCACTAAGAAACCACAGAGATCATTGAGCAGACTAGTAACTAGTGACTAGACCTGGGTGCTACTTTACTGGGATGGTCCACCTGCAGAGAACTTACATCCAGCTTGCTGAAATTCAAGTCCAGTATCTCTCAATGTTCTCACAGAATATCACCTTGACAAAATGAACCTCAACTTACATAGTTTCAGCATCAAACATTTATGAATGGTGTGGGGACCATCTAAATAAAGTGTCACCCAGATCTGTATGCTCTGCCCTGGTTCCCACAGAGATCTGACTCATCTGACTCAAGTCCATTCTCTGCTGGAGCCCCAAATCAAAGGATGTGCATGTCCTTAGAGCATCCAGTAGTCTTTCCCCACACACCCCTGTGCTGGCCTAGAAAGCATCCTTCCAATCTGGGCAAGTGGGCTGTGTAGGAACTACAGTAAGACGCACATGAAATGCAATGTGATATGGCACACTGTATCCACTCAGGACAGTCAGTGAGATCAGGAAGCTTTGGTGATGCCCTCCAGCAACTTCCCTCTCCAAGCAGGACGCATGACAGGATGCTGTTGGCTTGAGAAAATGACTGTGCTTAGGATGAGCACTGAGCAGCATATGCGTGACTGTGACTGTGTGTATTTTCCCCCAAATACTCTCTGGTGTGTTTTTATAGTACAGTACATTCAGCTGAAAACTGTACACATTGTGAATATACTCTTTCATTCATGGCAGATCTTTCTGCACCACAGATCACATGCAGTCATCTATAAAAAATCAGATACACAAGTCTTACAAACTATGGGGAAAAGAAAAAATATGAAAAGGATGATGGTCTTGTCCCCACATAAATTTCTGTAGCAGTATTTCAACACAGCATTAACCCATCTCACTCTTCTGCAAACACTTACTGTTTCCACCACAAAGAAATCAAGTCTTAACAGATTAACATCATCATTCTACACACTTGCTCTAATTGTGCTATGCAATGGTCTGAATGTCCAGCACTATTTTAAAAGGCCCCTAAATACATACATCCATAATCTAAGCTTTCGTCATCCTGTGACGCATCAGAAACACAGTTGGTGATTTTTCCCACAGAGTCTGATCTTTCATGTGTCACTTTTCTCCACACAACATGTTACATAATTACAATCATGTTTTTGAAAAAAAAAGATCACATTCTTTTTCAGGGAGACCGGCCACTATGCCTCTTTGTTTTTTTTTTGTTCATTTGTTTTTTTTCCTTTTCTTTTTTTTAAGACAAAAATAACTAATGTTCTGGGTCTGTCAGTTAGTGTGTTTCTGGGAGAATGACAAACTTGAACCTGAAGGACAAACATCTGATTCTCTTGATCTGCACCTGTAGTAGACCATTCACCAGACAAAGCTTTGATGCATGTCGATATAGTATACGGGCTCTTTCAGCTAAAGCACCTGTTTGGAACCTGTATCTCTCTTGTTCAAACTGGCATTGCTGGTTTTGTCTGTGGCAATGGCCTCTAGTGAATTTGCCCATAGTCATTAGTGATTATTCTTATGAGAAATGCCACAACCATAAATACATGCCCACAGATTGTGATAAAATTGTAGAATGTTTCACAAAGCAAGATATTTGGCTTGCTATAATAAGACCGTCTTTGGGTAGTCCAAATTCTTGAAAAAAAAAAAAAACCTTATTCAGTCTTAAGAATGAGGTGGATGATTCATTGATCTTGGTTTATGAAATGCTAAATTGCATGCTGGCTTTTGGTTGTTGTTTGAAACCCTTATTACACATAAATGAAAGGGGAAGCGGACCAGATATGTCTTGCTGTGGAAAAATGATTATGCATCCATAATTCTCCAAGAACACTTCCATAGCCCTACATGTACACTCAGCTCATCCAAAACCTACAACACTATCAGAAAAGAAAATATCTGGAGAGATAGTTTCAGTTAACACATCATGTTCTAAAGAAACAAACACAGTGAAATATACAATAATAAACAAATAAAACAAAACTCTTATATGAATAAACTGTGTGTAGTCTTGAGTATAGTCCAGAGATATCAGGAAAAAATTGACGAAACTGTCATGTAAATATATTGTGCATCTTTAAAATGAAAATAGAGGCTATCTCAGTGCCTTTTTATTATATCTTTGACTCTCAATCACTGATTGAGATCCTGTTACTTACATCAAGCTAAAATACCCCATGCTTTGCCAGTTTGTAAGTCAAATATGCATAAAAAATCTAAAGCAACCAAACAAAAAAAAACAACTGAGGGGTTAAATGCAGTCAAATAAACACAGAACACAGTGATAACACAACCCATACTGAATGAACTGAAAGGCCACAAAGGTATGACATGCCAGAGACTATATACATACAAAAGCGCCCTGAACTCAAAGGACAGTGGTCAGTATGGAACAGTGCCTCCTGCTGGCCAACATACAATCTCTGTAAAATGAGATGTAGCTGTCTTGAACAATACATGTATATATATATGTGAACACAACCAAGAAAAATCTTTACAGTCATGATGAACCTATAAGAAGACATTCTGTATTTCAAAGACAGTTTGAGTCTGTTAATTACATTCCAATGCAGAGGATCCTGTCATCAAACTCTCCGTTAGGGCAGCTGAGTATAGACAAGCTTGAACATGTGGAAATGTGACTTATGCATGAATATAACTGTCATTTTATATTCTTATAATGAGTGCAGGCCAGGGCCCTGTTCCATACTTCCATACCGTCCTCACATAGACACACAGTACTGAACAGGCACACACACCTGTACAGCTAATCAAAGGCAAATAATGAAACGATCCATCCTGAAATAAGGCTAGCTGATTGCATAGAACTTTAAAACAGCATTCCTTGGGTAGAACCGTGCACCTTTCTGCACACATACACGCACACACACACACACACACACAAATTTGACACTCACCACCCAGCTTCCATTGAGACCTGACAAGGGGGAACATCAGGAGGTGGGACTAGGGCCATAGACGTACTGTGGCTGTGGCTAGACTCTGGCCTGGATCAGGACTAGGGCCACAGTCAACAATCAGCCTTTGCACCTTCTGGGGGAAACTGGAAACTATGGCTAAGCTGATATGTCACATGCCAGTGCCACAGACCACAAATAAAGACCAAACCTCAATGGGTATTTTGACCAAGTTAGCTTCTGCTAATTCTGATTAGCCTTTGATCAGATGTTTTATGGACAGGCCTCATATCTGATTTGTGTTTACAAGCTATATGGGTACTGTTGTTGTTATTACTTATGTTGTTATGCCGCAAAATCAGAATGGGAAGGGGCCTATATTTGACTGACAGGTGGTTTTGATTGACAGGTACTGGTGGTGTGGTTACTCTGTGAGGTCAATATGGAGCCCAGTGGTGGTGGCTGACAGACAAGGACACACGGTCACAACACCGCATGATGTAATGTGACACGTGCAGCTTTGACCGGTTCTACATCTCTTACTTTATACTCATGAAGCAAAAAGGGGGATAAAAAACATCCCTCCTCACTGCCACTCTTTGCTGGAGTGGAGATTTTTTAAGCACCAATTCTTTGTGTTGTGGGCTGGGGCAGGACCTGTCCCTTCATAGGGTCATGACCTGGGATTGGTGGAGGAACACTGGGTTGGCCTGGAGTCAAAAGGAGCTCATTGGCTGTCTGTCTTTGTGTGAGGAGAGGTGGGCGGGACAGGATAAAGCTGGAATCAGCTGATTGGTACGTCCACCTCAGCATCTTTGTCCAGCTCATCCTGGATCTCATCAGTGTTCCCTGAGTCACTGCTAGCCACCGAGCTGAAGGAGGGAGAGTTTCTGCCAAGGGGGAGAGAGAGAGAGAGAGGAGGAGGGATGGAGAGAGAAAGGGAGGGATAAAGGCAGCAATATGGGGGAAAGGACAGAGGGAGGGAGAGAGAGAGAATTAGAGTAAGAAGACAGAGAGAGAGTCAGGAAGAGAGAGTAAGACAACAGAAGAAAGTGAAAGAAAAGACAAGCCACACAGAGAGAGGTTAAAGAAAGAAAGGCATACAGATAGAGATTAGAGGAGGGGGGGGGGCAGAATGGGGTAAAAAGGAAAGTTTAAAATTGTAGGAAAGAAAAGACAAGGAAGAAAGATCAGGGCAATGTATATTTGTCCTTGTGTAACAATCTAAAAGCATCCTGTATAAGATTTTGGATCTAAATTTTGGAGCTATCTGGCCAAATTATGATTGAGCGGAGTTGGGAGTTTGCCCTCCCACTAAAACTACTGTTAACTAGCTGTGTAAGTACTTGTCCCTCTCCCATGAAAGGCAGCGGTGCTGAGCTGAGTAAGTACCTGCCCCCCTTGATCATCCTTCTGCAGGTCTCCATCTGCACGTCCAGTCCACGCTTCATACTACACATCTCCATGTACTCATGCAGGTGCCTGTTCATGTCTGACTTTGCCGTAGCCAACTCCATCTGAGAGAGGGAAGGGAGAGAGACAGAGAGAGAAGCAGAGCTTAGACAAAAAATATTGCGGCTATCTGCCAGGTTTCCAGACGATGAATTACCCCTCCCAAACCAGGACAAAACAATAGCAGAGAACAAACAGCAGCAAATCAAAGCTGCTCAACAAATCAAGCCGGTTGTCCTATCACAACACAAGGGAACTGGACAAAAAATGTCAAATAAATTCAAAGCACACTCTGTAAATACCCTGTCAAGCATCTTAGAATACATTTCATTTTAGATACACCAATCATATACTGAAAACCAGAAAGAAAAGAAAAAAAGAGGCCATTTTGTTTATTTATTCAGTACTTCAGTACTTAACCTAACTCACTTTAACATTTCTCTATTGGTTCCCCTGAGGTAGTGATTCACTGAGTCATTCATTCCATGTGAACAAGTCCTACAGACTCACCTCAATCTGACCAATTGTCTTCTGGTACTCCTGCTCTCTGTTCTTGAACAGAGTCTCTGTCTCGTCAATAAGGCTGCCCAAACTCCCATCTTGGGACATCTAAGGGACACAATCAGCACAGTTGGTTCATTAGCTCCCCCTGGTGAAGCTGTACTGAGGGAGCAAATCATGGCTTTAGCTCCAAACTCTGCACATAATACAAGAGGCCCAGACACTGACTAACAGGGATGTTAGAAGGGGATGGATTGGGATGATTCCAAGGGCTCTGAATTGATAAAGGGCCAAAACAGAATAAAAGTGTGTGTGACTTCCTCAGAGTCTGAAGTCTTATGAATTTGTAACAGTTTAGATTTTAGACATGCTCTTTCCCTATTAAGTTACTGACAGACACCATAACCTCCGTTTACTATCATTTCACTGCACAGAGGTTTTTGATAATCCCTGCTGCAGTCATCGGGCCTTCTTGTAAAACATGGGATATCAAGTATATATAAATATAACCTAGTTGTACATCATCTATATAGAGGTGAAATGAGATACTGTGTTTACAAATAATCTGGCCTAAGACAAGCTAGGGCAGAGCAAAAAGAAGGGGGCCCAAAATGAACCCTTGTGGGACTCCAGACATCATGGTGACAGGTGTAACCACCCCTGCTATTAAGCACTTGTAATTGGTTTAAACAGTTGATTTGCCAGATGATAGCATTATAGTGTTGACATAACTGTCCTATCTACAACCTTTCAACATTTGACACTGAATAAAGCTGAATTAATGAATAATTTTCTCATAAACTTTCAAAAAGGACACTTGAGCACAGCAGATCAATGAAGTTACAAATGAGTATTTAAAAGTAACTAGCCAAACTAGCCAATTAGTTCTATGTAGGTTAGAGAAGAAATCATTCAGATATAACTGAAACTTATGGGAGTGGGTGAAATAGTGCACGTGTATTTGATCTCTATCTGTGTGAACCCTTACAGGCTCTCCACTCTCTCCATGGCACTCCACTGTGCAGGGGTTGTTATTGTTGTTGAAGGCAAACGGCACGTTGTAGTTGGTGAAGTCCTCCCACAACAGCAGAGTTTCCTCATTCTCCTCCCATGTCAGGCTATCACAGTCATCATCGTCAATGTCGAACGTCTCTTTCCTGACAATAAGGGAGGTGTCAGAGCAATGGCTGTGCATGAAATTAGGTGCAGGCGATGTGAAGAGGACAGGAGAAGACAGGAGGATAGACGGTGACAGAAAAAAAAGAGAAAGACAGAAAAGGAAGAAGTCAACACAACACACACACAGAACACAGACAAAACACACAACAAAGTTCCATGCAAAGAGGCAGAAGGAAGAAAGAAAAGAGTGCATGCAAGCAATAGATATGCACTGCGTAGTGAACTCACACAAAAACTTCTGAGGGCACCATACTGTATGTAGTCATATATTTTGTATTAATACTGGAATGAGTATATCCTCTCATGGGATCCATTCAAAAAGAGTCACGTTCAATATACCTACATTACAACATTATCTTCACTATAGGCTGGACATGATATATGAACATGTACTCTGTGAACTTGGCAGTGTGCGTGTGCTCAGTATTAATGTAGTACCATGAATTACCAGTGGGTGGCACACCAGAGCAGAATGACATCAGACTCTGCAAACAGTCTGCTCTGGGAAACACCTGCAATGACTGCGTTGCAATGGCTCCTCATGATGGTAATTTGGTAATCTTGTAATCTTTTTTAGTGAGCTCACTTATAATAGGCTTACAGAGATCTTACAGATAGCTCTGGATTACAGAATACAGATTACAGTTCATACATCACTCTGGATATGGTTTGTTATTGGTAGATCTAGTTTTGAAAATAGTGCTGCTTGTTTTAACTTTCCTCTCAAGAACAAACGTCACATTGTTTTGTGGACATTTTGGCTGAGGTCTGCCCTCTCTAGTCCCACCCTCAGACAGAACCCTGTGAAGGTTAAAGATCATAGTTAAAAGTCGAGCGGTCACTCACAGCTGGTTGAGCATGCGTTTCATCTCGTCGGTGATGTTGAGGGAGCCAGGCACCTCCTCCTCTGACGTGCTGGGGTCAGCGTCCATCTCGGAGCTCTCCTCATCCGATGTCATCTTACGCTCCTTCTCCTTCCTCCTGCATGCTACCGCCCCCTGCAGCACACAGACAAACACACAGACACACACATGCATCTAAACATACCAATGTATACATCCATGCAATCTTACTGTCCAGCTGTGGACAACACTGGGTAAAGCAGAGGACTATTATGATGTGCAAGCATGGATGTTGTGGCTGTAATCTTATTATAATGTTTAGCCATTGGATCTGATGTCCAGCCATAAATGCTTCTGTGCCTTGATACCCTGCACTGACTGCAGGATGGACTGTTAAAGTGATTTGCAGCAGTGGATTCAGTTTATGTGTCTTGTCATAGAGTCTGAAGCTGGAGCCAGTTTTACTGGTCAGCCACTGGTGTTGCTCTAATGGCCAACACTGACTCTGGCTACAATATTAAATCTGATGTGATACACACTTGGGATGTCCGAGTCACATGTGCCTCCAGTGCAGGTTCTATCCGGTTCACAATGTCTAGTCTGACTATTTAGAATAATACATTTATGGCTCACATTTGGATACTGTTATTATATTTTGCACTAAATGTGTCTGTAACATTATTAAGGCGGACTGATAGACTGTTTCTGTGCTGGATCAAGTCTGGAGGAGTCTGACCCGCTGGCATACAGTATGCATGTGTAATATTATTATGGGGCTGATAGACTGCTGCTGCTGCTGCTGCTGCTGCTACTGCTGTGCTGGGTCCAGCCTGGAGGACTCTGGCTTTGGCCTGTTTCTGACAGGCTCTAGCTGGGCTTGAGCCAGCTCCATCACTGCAATGTGATAACCTTGTGTGCAAGCCCAGCAAAGTCACTGGATCAGCACTTCTCCCTGTGGTGTGTGTGTGTGTGTGTATGGGGGCGGGGGGGTCTGTGTGTGTGTGTGTGTGTGTGTCTGTATGTGAGGTATGGGAATAGGAGAGAATTTAGGTAGAGATATCTTCCACGAATTTGACAGGTTTGAAATTATATAATAGTATGACTATGGTTAGGTCACCCAGTCAGTGGGCATGGTATTTGCGTAATACACAATGAATTATTTAAGGATCCATTTAGAGTAATTCCCTGGTTCCTCTTTAGACAACAAATGTGCATAGTGGAGTTTGTAGTTTGTGCAAGAGCAATGTGTGTAGTTTGTACAAAAAGGAGTTGTGCAGATTGTGTGTAACTAGTTTGTGTGTGTGTGTGTGTGTGTGTGTGTGTTTCATTCCTCTGTGTATGTGTGTGTGTGTGTGTTTGTGTGGTGGGGCGGTCTTTACACATACAGAGGGCATGACTGTGAGTGTGTCTGTGTGGACAAAGGAATAGACAAAGAGCAAGCTGGAGTGAGACAGACAGACAAATAGAGAGAGAGTGAGAGAGACAGACAAACAGACAGAGTACGCTGCACCCACCCTATCAGGCAGTGCTCTGGAGGGGCTGACGTTAAACATGAGGGACATGTCCTCTGAGTTCCTCTGCTGGGCCACGTCACACAGCTTGGCCGTGATGTCGATGCGTCGGCAGATATCCATGTCCACCTTCATGGCTTTCTCCTGGATCTTGGAGTCCAGCTCGGACATTTGCTGCACCGCGAGAGAAGAGTTTGCATCAGTTAGCAGGGACAGGGCTCAGGCAGCACAGATGAGCTCAGCAGGGAACGTAGGACCTCAGGGGCCTATCTATACAGGTCCAAGACACTGGTTTAGAGGTTTTCTTTGTAAAAGACACAGCATTAAAGCAAAAAAACTCTGTAAAACGCTTTGAGCTTGTAAGGCACAATAAGTTATTATTATTATTATTATTTTTATTATTATTATTAGGTAAAAAACAAAACCATGTTACTTGTTTAAAAGAATGTTTAAAAGTTGTTGTATATGTTACTGTGGAACAGGACTAACTTTGGTCCTGATTTTGGTAGAATGAACGGAACCCCACATCATGCACGGAATTGGTCAAATCAGAAAGATTCTACTTCACCCCATGTAGCCAACACACAAACTCTTTCTTAGTGCGCTTCTCATGACATGTCATTTAAATTAACATTTAATATTACCATTCAAATCAGTCTTCTAATTCTACCTCATGATAAACTTTTTCCCAACATTGAAAGGGTTTTCCTCCAAACGTATAGCAATTCATCTGGTTGGGGACACCAAGTGCCCACACTGCAAGTCAGCACAGTGCCAACCAAGTGCTATCATACTGGATAACTGATGAAAATAAGTGCCTGATGTGGCGAGACACTAGCGAGCCAAATCCAGAAGCAGACTGTTGATGGATGTGGGTGTCATCAGGCCCAGTGCTGCACCAGAGGACTCTTTCACTGTTCATGCTGCACAAAGACACCTACTTACTACCATCTCCACATCCTGCTGAGCACAACGGTATTAGTCAGGACTGTCCTGAGGTCACATGCTGACCTGCGTTTACTGAAGCCATCATTGTACGCCCGCAACAGCAGATATGAGAGAAGGCATTCAGATTTGAAGTCTCCATGCCATTTACACTGGTGGGTGTCCAGTGACAGTTTCAGAAAATGCACACAGCTCTAGAGTCAAACACTATGAGTCGGTTTCCCGTACATGGATCTTTTCAGTGAGATTTTCACTGAAGTTCTCTTTTAGTCTCGGAGTATACACTCATGCACAGGAAACTGAACCTCAGCCCTCCCTAATCTACCCCACACCATGCAGGGTCTATCTAAAGCAAGTATCAGGTAGTCACACATGAGGCGGGTTTGGGTTAGATGTTAGCCATAAGGCCAGGCCGGGAACATCTTACTTTAAGGTCCAGGAGCTTCCAGCGTGAGTCAGCAGCTTTGGGCTGCGCACCCAGGCGACACACGCCCTTCACAGGGAGCAAGATGACACAGTAAAGGATGTGTGAGTCCCAGGGGGGTAATCTACAAACCTCAGGATCAGAGTTTATACACCTGAGACTACATCTCAGAGTACAGCTGGAAATATACCTGCAAGGCCCTGATGTTAAAATGAAGATTACAAATGAGATTTCACCTGTGATCATATATTGGATTATATCTGAGAATACCAAACACCTACAATCATAACTGAGAGTGGCTGACATTTCACTTTTTTACAGCAAAGAGTACTTGGGATTAAACCTGCGTATGCACTTCAAAATACCTGAGAGTATACTTGAGAGTACAACTACAACTGAGATTTCATGTATACTTGAAAAATAAAATGTACTGTGCACTGAAGTGTAGACAACAGTAGGAGTTGGAGACTGTTGAGATTCTGCGTGTGTGTGTGTGTATCTCTCTGTGTGCTAGATATTGTCTGACACTTTGTGATGGTCTGGTTTCTGTGTGCTGCTAGTGTGGCTGAGAAATTCACTTTGTTTTTGCTGAGTGTGTGTGTGTGTGTGTGTGTGTGTGTGTATCTCTCTGTGTGCTAGATATTGTCTGACACTTTGTGATGGTCTGGTTTCTGTGTGCTGCTAGTGTGGCTGAGAAATTCACTTTGTTTTTGCTGAGTGTGTGTGTGTGTGTGTGTGTCTGTGTGTGTGTGTGTGTGTTTGTGTGTGTGTGTGTATCTCTACACGTGCATGTGTGTTTGACAGGGAGAGGAATGAATGTGGAAGGTAAACAGTGAGCGGATGGTTTATTCATTCCTCAAAAAGTGGGCCAGCAGTGATCGATTCCAGAGCTGGAGCTGCAGCAGCCCCTCCAACTGGCCATTCAACACAAAGACAGGAGAAGAGCAGGAGAGAAGAGAAGAAGAGAGGAAAGAAGAGAAGATGAGCGGAGGGGGAGCACAAGAGAGAGAAAGAGGAAGACAAAGAAAGTGGAGAGGAGGTGAAAAGAGGAGAGAATGTGAGAGGACAGGAGTGATGAGGAGAGGAAGGGAGAGAGGAGAGGAAATGTAGAATAAGAAGAGGTGAAGGCGAAAAGCAGCAATGGGGGCAACTAGAGGGAAGAAGAAAAGTTGTCTGGAGAGAGGAGGGCATGAGACGGTTTGATGAGCACAAGAGGAGAGAAAAGAGATGAGAGGATGAAAGAAGGCGAGAAAGAAGAGGAGAAAAGAGAAAGGCCAGTGTCCATTGTGATAAACAACCTTCTGTTGCTGTTGTCGTTTTCTGAGACTACTTGCACACACACACACACACACACACACACCATCATGATGTTTGCTGCATGGCATCTGTAAGCACTGGGAGAAATATCCAAATATGGCTGACGTGCAGGGGCCATTCCTACAGCACCAACCGTCGGCCCCCAGACTGAAGGTCACTAGGGTGTGACTCAGCATCAACATGTGAGGGGACAGTGTACAGCACAAGTGTCACGTACAACAACATGAAGAGGACTGGACATTACACAGGTGTCAAGTGCACCAGCCCAGATAGACATACCACAGGCTGAGCACTGCAGTGGAGCACAGGACAATAGCAAGACCACATTCTATCACACTCAGTGTGGAAAGTTAAGCTAACTAGCTGTGTTGGTTCTCAGGCATTTGTCATACCACAGGCCTCCCAACTTATGAGTCAAATGCTCTGTTTAAATGTAGAAAAGAATCCAATTACTTAATTTTATTTGGGTTTGGTTTATTTTCTCATATTTAGAGCAACTTCCTTCAATTTGCAAACAGAACCATCTCAATACTAAAGGGGAAATCTGGTGTGAATCAATCCATAGCCCTGCAGCTAAAATTAACTGAATGGGGGCATAGGAAAATAAAACTGAAAGCGAGTACCCCATTCGGTTAGTGTTAGCCAATCATTATTTAGTCTATGTTGTATCAAATGTTCTTGTTCTTTTTTTTCTACCAACAGCACTCAGTGACCTCCTCACCTCACCCCAACAGGTGACCTCAACAACACACTGGATTTCTCCTTTAAGGTTTCCTCCAGCGTGCAGAATGAACTAGGTGAAGTTGAGGAGGATATAATGAGGATACTAATAGATATGAATACTTACGTCGCTGACCAGGCTTTTAAAGACCACCAGCTCAGCCTTCAGTCTTTCTACCTTCTCACTCAGCTCATCCTGGATCGCCTCTGACTCCTGGGCACTCTGCATGAACACACACACACACACACACACACACACGGACACACACACATTACTTACAAAAATACACACATACAAAGACCTTGAGAAATACAGAAACAAAACTAAATTTAAACACCTGTTCCTTAAAATTCCTTTGTCAGGCATAACCCTAAAGATACCAGCAGTACCACAGTTTTTGGGGACAGACTGGCCTATAACTGATTTAGAAACACAGACACAAACACACCAATAGAAATAGCTCCAAGCTGGGGAACGCAAAGTGAAGCCTGGAACACACACACATACACACACACACACACACACACACAGACACGCACGCACATACACCAGACAGTTGGACAAATACCCTGTACACACACACAGCCTTATATACACACAAGTGCATAAACAAAGACACACAGAAACAAAGGTCATGGAAATCCAGGGGCAAATACAGTCCCTTGGTAGCGCTGACAACACAAACACTGAATAAGAAGCCAAACTACAGAACCTCTGTTAGGCACAGATGAAAAGTAAAGATTAGTTAACAAAACACACAGCAATGGCATCTTAAAGCTTGTCACTATTTATCAATGCATACTAACCACTGCGGTCAAAAACCTCCCCTGGTTCCAGAGAAATCTGAAACATGGTGCTAATGAGGCAGAGATTTGACAATCCTACCAAGAGCAGATCAAACTCAAATTTAGCTTCTACAAGATTTATTATCTTTCAAAACCACACCAATCCTACACACTTTAAAGGAGATATCTGGTGTGTAACAACCTAGGGTCTATTTCATGGGTGGTAACAATTGCGCATTTTTATTGGGGACCAAAATGACATAGATGGAGTGGTTTTCAGTGAAACAAGAAGCATTTCCAACAAAATAGCATAGGCCATTGGGCATAGCCTTTGAGAAACATTGTGCTCCACAAAAGCAAATGGTTCATTAATGCACCTGATTTGGTAGTGAGACTGTCTATGCTGTAAGCTATTTTGTTGGATGTGCTGAACAAAGCGTCTCTGATTAACATTGTTAAGTTTGGACCCAACTTGACACCGTGTGGGATTACCCTTTTCAGTCTGTTTCCAAAGTGTTTGGCATCCGTTTAGTGAAGAAGCTCATGTCTAACTGACTGAAAGGATCATGGATGGTTCTATCCGCATTTCCAACCTCACATAGTGCTGTCCCAGGTGTTACGGATGTGCACTAACAATGTCAGAGACTTATGGTCAGTTAGAGTGGCATCAGAGGTAAACGTCATTATTGAAGGGGGAAAGGGGACTTTATTGTGCTGCTTTCCATGCATAGTGTTGCATGTGATCACTACAAATCTGCCATTCTTTACATAACCAGCCTCTGAACAGACACAAGTCCAATAATTCTGCTGATAATTCTCATGTTGCCTTTGAGACATTGATAAAGCAATCAACAGAAGAGATCCATCAATAGCTGATCAATAGGTCTCATGCATTTCATGTTCAAAAATAGAACTTCAGGATGTAACAAGTTAACGGTAAAAACACATCCCTAATGTTGGCATAGGCGTCACCACAGTTACTTCTTCCTACCTGATGGTGAAAGTTAAAGGGAATTCAAAAGTGGTTTGGTGTTAAAAGTAAGTGTTAAGTCCAGGTGTGGTTTTCTGTTCCATGTAAGCATTTCTGTGGAATACATCAAGGCTCTCTCTGGAGGCCCAACTCTTCTGCTGACCCCTAATCCACAACAAACACACATGCTGCCATCTATCGATCTCCACCCACAGCACAGACCAGTGTTGGCTCCAAGTGCTTGCACACACACACACACACACACACACACACACACACACACACACACACACACACATAAACACACACACACACACACATAAACACACACACACACACACACACACACACACACACACAACACATACACACACACACATACACACAAACACACACACACACACACACTGCTGCCATCATGCAGCATCAAAGGACAACATGAAAGGACAGCTGCCAAAGAGCAGTGACATCCAGGTCAGAGAGGAGAGGAGAGACATTATACAGAGAGTCATACTAAAAACAGACCAGAGACTGATTTGGCCCTGAACTGTCCTAGAGTTGCAGATCAACTGAAAAAAATGTTCTAATCTAATTAAATTAGAACATTTTTTAAATTATTCTAATTTCTAATTTTCTAATTATTTCCTACAGTTTCATTCATTTAGATGTACCTCTTTCAAACCAAACAAAAGTTGATGATTTTAAACATTCTAGCACGCTTAAAATAACTTCCTGCCCTACCCTAGTAAACAGTGTTAAAATAATCCAAACATCATAGTCATAAGTGTGGATATATTAGGCACTTGGACATCACAGAGCTGACATGTCCCTCGTGTGTGATGTCTTTGGTGGGAGCTGAGGAAGTGTGTGGAGGCGAGCTGAACTGAAGGAGTGTGTAGAGGTGAGTCATCTGATGTTTTGGTTTGTCAAGATGAGGGTGTGAAGGTGAGTTTACCTCCTGCAGCGTCTCCACCATAGTCTCCATCTGCTCTCGTCTAGACAGCTCCTCTTCCCATCTGCAACACACACACACACACACACACACACACACACACACACACACACACACAGAGAGAAAGTGAGTCTCAGATCAAGTGTGTAAATCCCACATCACCACATGTTCCCAAACCCTCAGTTCCTTAATAAATCACAAACACAACATGAGGATTACAACCCTCACTCTAACTGTGTGCAACAATTAGAAACACAGAAGTACATGTTCTAATACATCATCCATTTAAAGCCTGCTTAAGGCACATTGGCTATTTAAATCACCTAAGTGAAACACTGATCTGTACTTCATCCCAGCACAAACACACACACACACACGCACACACACAGAGACACAGACACACACACACATACACACACACACACACACACACACATATACAGACACACACACACACACACACACACACACACACACACACAGGAGTCTGCTGTCTCCATGCTTTCAGACTTAGGCCTGAAACTCAACCCAGGACAAGTCTCTTTCAGGTCAGGTAGGGCACACACTCAGGAAGATCCTTCAGAAAGACACTTGACAATACTTTACTTAGATAGTATGTCCCCTGTACAGAGCTGTCCTCCTCATCATGTCAAAAGCCTACAACCACAGCCCCAAGTATACCACAAATATCAATAATATTCCATTTAAAATAAAATAAAAAAAATTAAAATAACAAAAATGCAAGCACAACATCAAGAGTTGGACTGCTGACCTGGGAAAACGATTGCTTGCTGTAGCTATCATAAGCCAAGCTCAGGTGTGGAGAGAAGGATCTTGAATCAGCCTTGCAAACACACACACACACACACACACACACACACACACACACTAATGCTGCACGCACACACGCCCATCATCAAAATTCATCATCTAAGTCATTCAATAGCAGTAGAACATGAGGATGGAACCAGAGCAGTGGTGTCTTGATCTCCATGTAGAACTGAAAGCAGATATGCATCCCCGCAACAGCTGCTTCACCAAGTCCACTCTGCTCTTTCACACACACACATTCCAGCCCTGCACGCACATGAGAGCACCTCACGCACATCTCACACTCACAGGTTTATACACTCTAGCCCTGCACACTCACTCAGAGCACTCTGCTACACTTATTATGACCCTTTACACTGCTCCAAGCTAACAGAAAAGAGGCCTGCTATTAGAGTCTTATCTGCTATAAATGCAATTAAATTCAATACATTTATCTGCTATAGATGCAATTCAGTCCAATTCTATTTATACAGCGCCATTTACAATAGAATTGTCTCATGACGCTTTACA
>PYXC01002417.1:4945000-5017500 GCA_015244755.2 Tenualosa ilisha
GTGCAAATGAATATGGCCATGAAGACACATATTTTTATACGTGGATGTCAAAGACCCTAAACACTCTTCAGGGGCTCAGGGAAGACATGAAGGGATGCATAAAAAGGTATCCACAATTGAACAGGGATGAAGATGCTGGAAGTGTTTGTGAGTGTGTTTGTGTGTGAGTGTGTGTGTGTGTGTGTGTGTGTGCGTGCGTGCGTGTTTTGTTGCAGGCTTGAATAATAAATGTGAAAGCTAGCGGCGAAGACACACCCTCCCAGGCACCGCTCACTCAGTGTCTCTCCAGTCACAGCCAGTGACATGTGCTGACGGATCACCCTAAGGAGTGCCAACCACACACACACACACACACACACACACACACACACCACAGAGAAGATACACACAACTCAGGTACACAAAAACACATCCACAGACATCCACACGCCCTTTCTAAACACGTTGCACAATTGCACAATTACAATCTCTCATAGAGAGACATACGCACAATTCAAGCTCAGTCAGATAAATGCACTGGCTCCCTATTTAAAGTTGAATCGATTTTAAAATGCGCCTAATCTATAAGGCCCTCAATGGCCTTGCACCAACATATATTAAAGACTTAATATATTAATTATTAATTATATTAAAGTCCCTTATTACCCTGTTAGACTCCTAAGATCCCAGAATACTGGTCTCCTTGTAATCCCGAGAACAACAAAATCTACGATAGGAGGAAGAGCTTTTTGCTACCATAAGTATCTCTTTTCTGGAATAATCCCGCACACACACATTCCACAAGCAGACACTCTCAATACCTTTAAGTCTAGACTCAAAACCTTTACTGGTCCCCATAGTTAGGGATGGTGCACGGTAATTCAGCACTCCTCATGGGCCTTGGGAAGGACTGCCTCTGCTGTTGCCCCCAGCTGTGAGGCATGGCAGCCGCTGATAATCCCTGCACGCACCATACCTTAGTTATGCTGCTATAGCCTAGTGACGCCACAAACCACTCATGTCATACTGTACAACTCTCTCTCCCTCTCTTCTCTCTCTGTCTTACACATATACATTTACCTATATATGCATATATGACACATGACATACTACTGGCTGACTCCTGTCACCAGCTCTCCCTGAGTGGATTGTGACCAACTTCATGGGAGGCCCATGCCAGGACCGATTCTCCTTCCAGAGGCCCCACAACTGACCTCTCCTCACATTGGCACTGTACAAATGGACCCTCCCAATGCTAGCTCCATGATCGATTCCACTCCTTGACTTTACCATTTTGTATGACTGCTACTACTTTGTCCTGACAAAACTTTTGACAACCATCTGTGGCTTGACTACAACATAATGTTGTGGGACAATATTTTCAAATTATTATGATGCTCAGCTAAGACCATGGACAAATTGTAGTCTATCATGGTAACTCCTGATGGTACTTTTCCTGCAAGACCCCTGGCAGTTGGGTTGTCCCTTGAGCCATGGATCTGCCCAAGATTTTTTTCTTTACCCCGTTGCTCTTGGGTGCTCCTTGCTGTAAAGCATCATGAGACAACACTATTGTAAAAAGCACTGTATAAATAAAATTGAATTGAATTGAATTGAATTGAATAAATACAATGAGCCGCACACAGACTCAGGCTCCCAGTTCCACATGTAAGCCCCTGTGGCATGTCTTTCGAAACATTTCCACTGGACAAGCACCCAAGTGCTCCCTGTTTGGAGGGACCCTTGCCACAATCCCCCCACTCTGCAGAAAAACGGCCTAGGTTCTATGTGTGTTTTCAGACAGGAGTATTGACCTAAGCCCTGTTTAGTGTGTGTGTGTGTGTGTGTGTGTGTATGTGTGTGTATGTGCATGCATGTGCGTGCATGTGTGTGTGTGTGTGTGTGTGTGTGTATTTGGGATGAAGACCTCTCTTTGTCTGCTGGGGTTTGCAGTGATGCTCTGATTAGATTTTCCTCCTCCTGCTGTTTGGATTTCCTCCTTTCCCGTTGTTACTCTCTTCATCCCTCTCTCCTTTCTTTTCCTCCCCTCACTTTCTTCTGCCCATCCTCTTATCATGAATCCTCCTCCCAATAAATCAAACTATTTACATTTTTCTCTCACCACTGTATTACTCTTTCTCTCAATCTCTCTTTCCCCTTTTCTTATTCAAACGTACTATCTATCTCTCCTCTCTCCTTCAACCCCTCACCCCTCATGCTATCTCATTCATCTCTCTCCTCTTCATCTCTGTTCTTCCTCACTCTACCACTTTTTCTGACTCTCTCCATCTCTCTCCTCCTCATCACCTCTCCTCTGGCCCAGTGGAACATTTCTCTCTATGTTCTTTCATTAATCACCCTTCTCTTCCTTTGCCCTTCTATCCGCCTCTCTCCCTCTTCATCTCTCCACTTTTCTCTCTCTTCCTCTCTTTCTTCCTCCTCTCTATGTTTTTCACATCTCTTCCTCCCCTCCTCTCCTCCAATGCCCCCCTCCCCTTTTCCTGATAACATGCTAGAGTTACACTCCACTCCCAGCACTTGATACAGACAGAGAAAACGACTGCCACAATCCATCACACACACACACAGCATTTGTGTTCAGGGCATAAATCATGCTGTGACACACACACACACACACACACACACACACACACACACACACACACACACACACACACACAGGCATCTGCTCCTATAATTTTTTTCTGACATTTTAGATATGAGGAATTTGAGAAAATACACAGGCCTGTACAAACACAAACTAACACACACGAACACACACACATACACACACAGAGGGTTTCCATACGAAGGCTCTGTTTCACAGAGACCACATCACTCCATTCAGAGCAATGTAATCCTAATGGTGCCAGTAGTCAATATAAACACAACTCTACACAAATTATTAATGGAGAGTCCAGCTGAATTGATTAGACAGTTTTTGGGGGGTGAAAAGGTAAGCTTCTTTTTCCCTCTTCTTATTAGCTGAGAACACACGTAAGGTGTATTTGAAATGTATTTGCAAATATATGGGGGAATAAATGGCATATAGACCTACAAACTCAGCATTTGTTTGTTTGCTTATTCATTCGTTTGCTAAGGTCTGTGTCCTATGTTTCAGTGGTATGACTGAGAAGGGCTCTGTTTCCCTGATGTGTCTCAGTTATTATGTGGATCTTCTGGGTCTGTCACTGAGCTGCCTCTCTTCCCTGTGGTGAGCTCCTCAAATAAAGAGGGCCCTGAGGATAGTCTTGGGGAATCCAGATGTATCTATAACATTCAAGCACAGCTCCAATCAGAGGACTTCCAGAGCAGGGGGGGGGGGGGGGGCAGGGTTCATCCTGACAATCACATCCATCCAGGCTGCAGCTGAATCCATCCCAGCCTTTGATATGGCAATAAATCTGAAGTGGATCCAGATACACACAATTCAAAGACTCCACTTGTTTAACATGAGAGTCAGTAAAGTGTGATGAGTTGATGTGATGACACACTCAATGAGTTTCTTCTCTGATTTATTATATGTTTTACAGATCATTGAGAGAGTTTTAATAAAAACAGACATTTTACTCAAGAAACACACCCACCTCTATTTCTTAGAAGAGAATTCATCTGAACATCTATTTAAGCAATTATAAAACCCAGCAAACCTCTTCCAGTGAATAGCCAATCTATTCTAGCCTGGCCTGAGCTCCTGCTTACAAGAGGCTTAACTCACTAAGCTGGAAGGTCAAAGCTGAGATGGCACAATCACATCTCCCCTTCACAGGACTACCTCTTACCTGCTCTGCTGGTCACAAGTTCACACCGAGAAAAACAACTCCCTTTCATTTTATTGATGTACTCTATGTGCCACTCGTGTATAGACATAGCAGAGTGCAAATCTGATCCCCCAAAGCAGGATGCCAGTGGGAATGACAAACTCTCTGTCAAACAGTTAAACAGAAGGAAACTATCTGAACAGAGCCCCCTGCAGAGGGGGGAGATGGGGTGTTCTAGAATAAAAAGCATTAGGATAAAAAGGGTTGCCAAGGTGATTGGAGGACTTAAACTAAACGGGATGAGATCCTACATGCAGTTGCTTTTATGTGCAATGCAGTGATGACACCCAACAGATAATTAACAGATAATTCAAAATACTTCCTGTTTGAGTACAAACAAGAATGGATTCATCCATCTTTGGCAATGCTTAAACCCAATATGCTGAAAGGGTATAATTTGCAGTCAAACACTGCTTATGTAAGACATGGCTTATGTTTAATGGTTCATGCTTGTGTTGGATTAAAAGGCTTGTCACTGGGATGGTACAAGGGAACATTTAAGAGTGTAATGAATGGAGTGGTGACAGGGATTGTATGGAGTGTTTTGTAGTTAGAGGGAGTGTCTATCTATCTGTCTGGGGCCATGTTACATGATGTATAAAGGATGGGATGTGTCCATGTGTAATGTCTCTCACAAAGGACCAGGCTTCAAAGAAGACTTGTGATTTGTGTTGCATTGTGCTGTGCTGCAGGTTTTGAGTCTGTTGAGTATGTCTGGGGGGCAATGCTGCATGAGGGTACATGTTTTGTGGTGCTACACTGAAGCCAGGTGATGCGTGACAAAATGACTCCTTTCAGTGAGAGCCCACCCAATAGGTCTGATATAAACACAAAGCCCTGAGCTCCCATTTACCGCACATACATGCACAAACACGGAAACACATATAGACATACTGTATGTGTACACACACACACACACACACACACACACACACACACACACACATACACAAAGCCCAAAAGAGGAGAGGGCCTCACGTGTAGATGCACACACTCACATACACACACTGATACAGTACAGGTAGTGCTTCAGTTCTTTGAGCTGTCTGGTACACTAAGCAACTTCTGGTGAGTGAACAGAACATACATCTGGACCACACACACACACACACACACACACACACACAGACATCTACGAGGTCCTGTGCCAGTTGGCCTCTGTTTTGAGTCAACAAAACACAAACACGCGTTCACATATATGGACACATGAGAAAGAACACACTCACAGTAGATGGCATAGTTGTAAGAGTAACCCCAGAAAACACACAAACACACACATACACACTCAAAAACACACACACACACACTTGGCTCTGTCCATCTTCCTGTGCACCCAGTCCTAATTAACAAGGGCAGCGTAGGTAGCGTAGCGTAGCCTGAGTGGCAAGCAAGTAGCCTGAAAATTGTGGGTTCGAATCCTGACTGCCACTGTTGTGCCCTTGAGCAAGGCACTTAACCCCAAGCTGCTCTAGAAAGGACTGTCCCTGAAAGTAACTGACATAACCTTTAGGATAATAAGCATACACTAAATGCATAAATAAATGTAACCCATTGCCTACAGTCTAGGAGTGTACAGCATTTCTGTTGGTACACACACACACACACACACACAGATAAATGATCACAAAGCATCTGGCTTATAGAGTCCCCACGATCCCATCTGTCTCCATGTCCACACCCCCAACCATCCAGTGGCCTGGAGTGTGGGAGTGAACAGCATCTCTGTCAGCACTGTACAAATCATTATCTCATCACTCAACAGACAACAACCCTGACCCTGCACTGCCCTATACACACACCTACACACACACACACACACACACACACACGGGTGTGTCTGCAAAGAGAGGTGTGGCTGCATGTTGGCACACACACACATACACATACACATACACACACACACACAGGGATGATCAAAGTGCAACACTGAAGAGACAGGGAACACTTAATTGTTCTCAGTGGCCACTGTAACATTTCTAGTAGCAGCATGTTCTTAGCGGATAAACACACACACACACACACACACACACATCACAGGTGTCAGCAGCAGCTCTAGGGGAAATAAAGGCTCTTTGGCTGAGGCAGTGTGATAAGGCACCCCACCCAGAGAGGAGAGGAATGTTTCTCCTGCGTCTGCATTCTGTGGGAGGGCAGCCCAGGGACTAGCATCACTCAACTAGCTTGAGCCCAGGGACTAGCATCACTCAACTAGCTTGAGCCCAGGGACTAGCATCACTCAACTAGCTTGGGGGAATAATCAGACAGATGACCCAACCATTACACATTAACGCTGGGAAACAGAGGATAGAGGGGAAGTGGGGTTCAGAATGTTGCAAACTCTGCTAGAGCAGAACTGCAGGTAGAGCAGACCTACGTATGCCCGTGACAATGAGCACTGAAACACACATTACTGAAATCTGAAATCATGTCTCGTCACACACACTATTTGTATTTGTAACGGCATTGATTAGCATTTCTGAATGGTTCACACACCCAAAGAGAGACACACACAAACAACCATGTCCACACACAAACACACACAACACACACACACACACACACACACACACACACACACACACAGGAACATCAGCATTGCCCTCTGTGCATCAATGCTAAGCGCCAATTAATATTTCCCCCTCCTATACCCAGATAACTGGGGAAGTGCATTGAGGGAGCCAGGACATGCAAGCTGCAGGAAACTAATAGCTCCTGCTCTCTCCCTTGCCCTCGTTTACCATTCATTCCCCATGGGTCAGGGCCACACAGGCCCCACATAAGGAGCAGCTTCTGCTCTAGCTCATGCCCACAGTGCCTGCAGTGGGGAGATACATGGTACAACGTGTTCCCCCTATACACCCTTATCCTCTGATTATTATGTTTTTCCTATAGCGAGGACCATTCTGCAGCTCCAGGCTCCAGGCACAGTGGGTGCATTAGGGACACAAAGACACAGGAGGTGTTTTGAGCCTTTAAATCTAGGCTCCAAACTCACTTTTACTCCCTGGCTTCCGCAGCCTCTTAGCTGCCCATTCTTTATCTCTATTTGTACTCAAGGCATGTCCATCCACTTTCATTGCTGATGTGTGTAGGTCTCCCCTTTGGCCTCATTGGTTTTTAATCTCTGTAGCCATTTTCACACATAAAATGAAACTCGGATATCTGATGAAAGCCAAGCGGTAGGCTGCATGTCTGAACGAAAAACTCAGACATATTTTTACCCAGACCCCTGGTACCATTCTTGGATACGTAACGAGTGCGCTTAGGTGTGAGTAGAGGGATCTGATGCCCAGGTAGAGTGAGGGGGCGTGTTGATGACGGAACTTTAATAGCGTTACTATCGCAGCTCTGTTTCGCCGGTCACAACGCTTTGCAAGTCGTAGTGATCTCCTCCCACAAGCTTGTATGAGGTGTTTTGTTCTTTCATCGATGCTTTGGCTTGAATTATTAAGACAGAAACGATCGAAATAGTTACTTCTGCTTACACTTGTAGTAAGTAAGTAGAGAGTAAGTAGAGAGGTTAAACTAGTCAAAGGAAGATGGAAGGGTTTATTCATATAAGGTCAATAGGTGCTTTACTGGAGGATTTTCTCATCACACAAATTACAGGGAATTAAAAGTGGTTACACAATGGGCTTGCCTACACACACACACACTCACAAACAGGTTGAGGCATGGTTTGGTTTAAGTAAGGGGGAGTGCTGCTCTTTCTCCAGTCACAGGAGATCTCCTGAAGTCTTAATCCGCCTTAATCTGTGTGAACCATCTCACCCACGCACAGCACAAGGCAAGATCACTAGTTCTACATTTTTCAATTCAGCATCCAGGAATCAATGAATCCATGGGTCTTTTGGGAGGGAGTGCCTCTGCTGTTGCCCCCAGTTGTGAGGCATGGCTGCCACTGATCATCCCTGCAGTAGTGTTAGGTTGCCACGCACCATACCTTAGTTATATTGCTATAGCCTAGTGCCGACACAAACCTTTCATGTGTCATGCCGTACAACTCTCTCTCTCTCTTTGCCTACTTTATATGTATATAGATCAGTATAAATATACATATATACGTGTCCATCTACACCACAATCATCTTTGCTGAGTGTTATCCCTGCCTCCTTCCAGTGGACTCCTGTCACCTTCCCCTCCTGAGTGGACTGCAATCAACACTACAGGAGGCCCATGCCAGGACCGACTCTCCATCCTAGAGGCCCTTCCTTGACACCCATGCCAGGACCGACTCCCCTTCCCTGAGGCTTTGTGACTGATCCTCCCTCACAATGGCACTGTCAAAATGGACCCTTATTATTACCCCTATGACCCATCTCACTCTTTGACTTTAACACTATGTCTGGCTACTACTACACTGCCATAACTCTTGATAACCACTTGTGGATTGACTAGCATGTAATGTCATGGGACAATATTTTGGAACTACTATGATGATTAGCTAAAACCATAGGCAACTTGTAGCCTATCATGGATACTACTGATTGCATCTTTCCTGCATGACTCTTGGCAGTTGGGTTAGCCTCTTGAGTTGTGGATCTGCCCAAGGTTTCTTCCTAGACCAACTAAACATAATAGAGTTTTTCCTTGCCCCTGTTGCTCTTGGGTGCTGCCTGCTGGAAAGCACCATGAGACAATACTATAAGTATAATTAAATTAAATTGAATTGAATGAAACATTAAATGAAATTAAGTCTGTAACGAGCACATTGTGACAACAAAATTTGTGAGCTTGTTTGGTGGAATCTTGATGCCCTTATACCACAAACACCCATACAGATGTAATGAGAGTCTGACAACATCTCTCTATGTGTGTGTGTGGTGCCCATTGACAGCAGGCTGCCTGTAAATCAAGCGGGCATTCAGAACATTAGACAGGACAGTGAGTACAGTGCCTGTGGTCCCCATGGTGAGGAGAAAGGCTGCACCAGTCGGAGTGAATGTTGGCCAGGTTGGCACGCACAGCTGCACCAGAATAAACCACTCACATGCCATGGCCTCTCACTCACCCCAGCACCGCCTCTCCAATCTCATCTCTCTCTCTCTCTCTCCAAACTTCACTCATTTCTCAATGTTCAATTCCTCCTGTTCTACTCTCCCTCATTCTGTCGCTTTTTCTCTCTTTCTACTTCTCTCTCACAGTCTCGGTCTCACTCTTGTTCTCCTACTACTCACTCTTGTTCTGTGTCCTTGACTCGACCCCCCCCCCCCAATAATGGCTTGTGAGGGACATTCATCAGCTTGAATATTGCTGCTCAATAAATTAGAGGCTGATAAAACACTCAGTGTGTGGAGCAGTGAGTGTGAGGCACTCAGCTTCAGACAGAGACTGTGACAAAACAGAGGGTGGGACATTCTTAGCCTTTATCCATAGAGAAATAGACAGAGACCTATAGAACCAGGGAGAGAGAGAGAGAGAGAGAGAGAGAGACCTCTTTTCTCTCAGACAGGTCAGACTAATGAAAAGAGGCCAGTATGAGGGCATTTGCTCATCCCTATCTGTGCTCATTAAATGCCACAGAGAGCTCTTAAATGCACTGGATTCAGAGGAGTCTCTAGGAGATGTGTGCACACTCTAAGTCATACTACACCTCCCGATTGTATCTGACAGCCTGCACAGACAAAGATCTGGCCCACAACTGGCCCGGCTGTGGCACTAATATCTATAATGAACTCTCTAGTAGTTCTAACCTATGTGAGCAGCGATAACAGGAAACACTATAATCTGTCCTTCTCTGGATGTCCATTGATGTAAGCAGAGAATAGACAGCAGTATATAGCATTGGCCCGACCATGGACTGATAGGGGTTGGCTGCTAACAGTAGCAATCGCTCACCTACATGGTAAGACCTCAGCGCTCCTGCTGCTTGTAACCGCCTGTCACCGTCAGCCTTTAGATAAGACAAACACCGCACACACACAAACACACACACACACACACAGACACACACACACACACACACACACACACACACACTTGACCACTCGCCCCTCATCGCCACTGTAGCTATATTCCCAGCAGTTTATGATCTACAGCCTTACTGTGCCATGATCCACTGCCTCAGCTGAGTATCCTTGTTCAGGCAGTAAGATGAAATGTTGTGCACACAGACCAGTCAGTAATCACAGCCCCTGACAAACACAGAGGTGGATGGCGGGATGTATGCAGACGTTAACAGCTTGCTCCAATGGGTTAAGCTAAACACAGCTTAGTGGATGGACATGTCTTGAGGGCTTTCTTGAACTAAGGGCCAAATGTAAAGGAACAGGGCAGGTTGTCGTGTTCTCTGTAGTTTGCTTTAGGTCTGATGTTCTCTGGACAAATGAGGGTGTAAATCAGTGGCAGTCACAGGCAGAGCTGGGAGGGAGCTGCTCCATGTGCCACATTGAAGAACAGAAACACAGCTGTGTGCACACACACACACATTCACATCTAGACAGTCTGCCAAACACACACACACACACACACACACACACACACACACACACACACACACACACATTCTCTTAGTCACTGCTTCATTCAGAATACCACTTATGTCAATGCAAGCACATTTCAATATTGAGCTGCAAAGCCCCTAGTTTCAGTCCCCAGAAAAGAAGCCCACTCCTCTCCAGGAGTCAGCAGAGATGCTGCAGATGGAGAGATGGGTCCCCCCTCCTCCAGTGAGTCATGGGTCAAGGACACTGACCTGACCCCCTGTAAGTGTGTCAGCAGCGCTGCAGTAGGAAGTGGGCACTGAAGGGAAAACTGCATGGAGGCAAAGCAGACAGTCCTCCATCACAAGGCAAACACACATTTACACACATACACACAAACTTAACAGGGCGGCGTGTCGCTGGTGTTAAACTAATTGCCCAGGCCTGGTAATGGCATAGTAAGGGCCTCAGCAGCTCTCTAGGTAATTAAGTCATCTGTCACCCCGGCCTGTGTGTGTGTGTGTGTGTGTGTGAGAGAGAGAGTGGGTGTTATCACTAAAGACTAAAGAGAATTAAGGGTCCATTATGGCACCCAAGATGGACATGGCCCGAGGTCACTCAGCTATCACTGCAGACACCTGACAGTTCCATTCTAAACCAGAGCACTTGCCTGAGGATGGAGATGGCCAGGGGTCACCTTGCTGGAGCTGCCTGCAGAGTCAGTCTCACTATCATCATCACACTGTGATTAGACTGGGCCCCATTCACTCTCCCTCCATCTCTCTTGCCCTGTATAGCAATGCTCTTCTATAGGCTGGTTCCTACAGCTCATTCAAAGTGAATGATGGAGCACTTTACCATGCGTGTGTTTTTCAGTGCATCCCAGCAGGGACCAAATAGAATGGCAAATAAAACACACTATTGCTGCTGCTGCTGAAGCACCTCTGTCTATTTGTGACGTGCCTGACCAGGCCGCTAGTGCTAACGTCACCAGGGACAGCTGGTGCTGAGGTGGCCATCAGTGCTGCCTGTGGTCTGCCCTCTGGCTCAGCAGCAAGATGTGTGTGTGTGTGTGTGTGTGTGTGTGTGTGTGTGTGTGTGTGTGTTTGTCTGGTGCTGAGGTGGTCATAGGCACTGCCTCTTACACAAGGCTAGGGGCAGCTTCAGATATTTTTATGGGTTAGGAAAGGTTTAAGTGTGATTGTAAGATGTGTGTGTGTGTGTGTGTGTATGTGTGTGTGTGTGTGTGTGTGTGTGTGTGTGTGTGTGTGTGTGTGCGTGTGTGAACAATTACACACACTCTTTTTCCCCTGTCTCTGTATCCCTCCATCCTGATTTTCTACTTCCTCCTAAGCATAGTAGCAATGAGCTCAGTGCTGAGTTGGCTACAGATCACAGTCACATGTGGCAAAGATCTGGCAGGTAATCTTAAAAACAACCCGTGATTATCCGACGCTTTCAACCAACCCGACCACAATTGGAACCACAACTTTGCTGAACACCAAATGATGCCTGACCCACGGCATGACCCACATTATTTTCCTTCAAAAATACAGCAATTGGTAAAAAAGTTCTTATGCATTATTGTGTTCCACTAACAGCAGACAGAAAATATTGCAATGTTATGGTGCCATTTAACGTGGGCTATAGGTGTCCTGAATGTCTTGGACTGGATGTTGGCCTATTGGGATGCCAAGGCTTGCCTTACCTGTTCTGCATTTGTAGTGAGCCATATTTGTTGTGCCTGTTGTGTGGCTGTCATTGTAGATGACACAGGCACAGCTAGTAGGCTATTAAAGTAGGCCAAAAAAACAAGCCTGCACCTGTATCATCTTCATTAGGCTACTATCTCCTCAAATGTTTCCCAAACTTTGCTTTTTCTATCTGTTTTTCTATCTTCAACTCTTCCCTGACCGTCTCCATCTCTCTTGTCACGCACACATGCACCATGTGTGGAAAGTTATAGTGCTGCATTCAACCAGTTATGTATTTGAGCATATGCTCGCCTTTTGCATTTTATAGACTAGAAATATTTGTGTTTAAATGTTAATTTTAAAAGGGCAAGAAATATTATAACCGGCTCAACCCGACCAGAATATCATTACATTAATTTTTGTATGACTCCACGGGTGACCGCGGATGAGCGCAGTGGACTGCTCAATTTGGATCAGCCTGTGCATCACTGGTGTGTGTCCTAGCTTAGCTGCCACTAGTGCAGATGTGCTGCCGTCACTAGGGAAGGGAGTGTGGTGATCAGGACCAGAGGCAGGCTGACTGGGCTCAGCATCAGAAGCTATCTGCAGCTGCCAGCCCTCCCTGAGAGACCATAATCAGCCACCCACGCACCACACACACACACCGATAACCAGCCTGCTGCTGTTGATGACGCATGAGTGTGTGTGTGTGTATATGTGTGTGTGCGTCCACGCGTGCATTTGTATGCATGTGTGCATATGGGTAAATCAGTTTTTAAGTGTTTCAATCTGTTTTTCTCACGCTGTCCATGAGAGTTTATTTATGGATTTGCAGTGTGGGTGTGTGTCTGCTGCTCCCTTTCTTTCTAACGGTGTGTCTCTGGGTCTGCTGGGCTAGTATGTGTGAGTGTGTTTCTGGGTCTGCTGGGCTAGTATGTGTGAGTGTGTTTCTGGGTCCGCTGGGCTAGTATGTGTGAGTGTGTTTCTGGGTCTGCTGGGCTAGTATGTGTGAGTGTGTTTATGGAGTGGTGAGATTTAATTAGCAGTGAGGGATATCCTGCAGGACAGCAGAGACAGGAGACATGCTACAGGGACATGAGCCAAAGAGACCAGGGGAGAGAGAGAGAGAGAGAGAGTGAGAGAGACAGAGACAGAGAGAGAGAATAGATACTGTGCATTAGAGGGTTTCATGTATAACAGTGTGACAGAGAGGAGAGAGAGAGAGAGAGTGTATGTGTGTGTACCTGTGTGTGTTTCAGAAAGAGCAAGTGAGTGTATGCAGTCTCAATGCAGGCCTATAGCTGTGCTTCAAGCAGAATGATGCACCCAGCTATAGGTGCAGCAGAGTGTGGAGGACTAAACCACTGTTTCAGCTTTGCCCTCTCCATCTCTCTCATATCTTTCTTAAACATACACACACATACACACATACACATACATACATGTGTATTATATACCCCGACTCTGTTTGTCAGAGATGTTGATACTATCCTGCTGTTTTTCTCACCCATCCCCTTGACCTAGTGAACCTGACTCTCACAGCAAGTTTGCTCCAGTCTGCCCTGTTGGGAATAGACACACACACACACAGACACACACACACACACAAACAACGACAAGATGTGCCTTGAATTGGTTCTCCCTGTGCAGTCCTGTACCACTGACTGAAGAAGCGCAGCAAGAATTGAGCAAGTGACACTAGAGGACTGCAAATGTCTTTTTGACTGTGTGGCCAGCCAGATCACATACAGTCAAATGCATGTACACATACACACACACGCACACACACACACACTCCAAAAGCTGCACATGGACACACATTTAACACAAGGCACATACACACACAGGCACATATATGTTGGGTGGGTTGGGTATTGCTTTAGGAAACAGCTGCTGATTTAGAACAAACCCAGTAGCCTGGGTAGTGCACTGCATAGCACCTAGTGTTCTAGTGACAGCTCCTCTTTGGGGAATGGAGATATTTCACATCCATACACTTTGCTTAGGCACATATTGGAATGTGGAGAACAAGCAAGCCTGACAGTCCACAATAACTTTAGGGTGAGTGGACCGGGCCTACTCCTGTTCTGGCATCAGCTATAGAGAAGGGAGATTAGCACAGCAATCACTCACGACACACACACACACACACACACACACACACACACACACAATGTTCAGACTTCATATTGGCGTGTCTTTGTTTCCCCTGAAGGATGAGCAGCACGCCGGCTATGCAGTAATTAGCCCTCTCATCTTTAAAAAGGAGAAATCACACACATTTGAATTCACAGTGCATTGATCCACCCACAAAGCTGGCTAAATTCAGCTGGGTTTCAATTATTTATTAGGGAGTGGTGAGGGGTACCGAGGAGAGGAGAGAGGAGAGAGGGGAAGCAAGTCTACTGTGGGCTCAATGTGAGCACTTAGGGGTATTAGGGGAGTGGTACCCTCACACACAGACACACACACACACACACACACACACTCACACACAGAGACTTCCCTGTAACAACACACCTATCCATGCTCCTGAAGGACAAAGCACACACACACACACACACACACACAGAGATTCCTGTAACAACACACCTATCCATGCTCCTGAAGGACAAAGCACACACACACACACACACACACACACACACACACACACATACATACACACACACACATACACACACTCCCAGCTCAGAGTTTAGTTGCCTGAACCGGAGGAAGACAGGACAGCTGCTAATGTCTGCACCAGACTGACCAGAGATCAATACACACACACACACACACACCAGCAGCTTGACTGCAGTAATTCAAAAACACAGGCACGTTTACCCACACACAGACTGCAGACATCTGCTACCTCACATATATGAACAGTTGTTCTTGCACATAGCAATGAATGGCTTATAACAATATAACAGCCACAGTGCCAAAGATAGAGGCTTATGCAGAAGCACATACAGTTATGCAATGGACTGTCATTTCTCTCTTTCTCTCTCTCGCTCTCTCTCTCACACACACACCACACACACACACACACACACACACACACACACACTGCCGAACGAGCAGCGACTTGGCCCCCATTAATCTCTGCTCTATAGGGCACCATAGGTTCTGGGTCAAGAGTCTGGAGCTGTGTAAAGCTGAACAAACAACAGCTCTCTCTCTCTCACACACACAAACACACACACACACACAAAGACACATAAGCCGTTTTCAGACATAAGTTCCAGTAATTGGTGCTTCCACACGGATATTACACAACAGGGACGATTCAGACATGACTCTAAAACTTGAGCTCAGCTCAGGTGAAACTTGTTCACTCTACCCCCGAGTGGTTGATGTGAGGGTGGAGCAAGGGATGAACTTGCAGGGAGCAGGGAATGACGCAGAACAAATGCAACCATTCGTCAGACTTATGCAGACTAGCTATTTCGACCATTGTTGTCAAGGCAGGTGTCATCTGCTGGACGGATTCTCGGGAAGAGACCACTCAGATCTTGCAGAACAGTCAACTCCTTAGCCTTGTCCTCCCGACTCTCCTTAAGCATCTGCTGCTCGTACGGACAGTGCTCCATCAGCCTCTGATGGTCGCGTTCCTGCGAGAACCTCTCGACACCCATCAAGATTTCCCTCATCTCACTCGCAGTAATGACCCGGAGCACATCGCCCTCCTCACTTTAGTGAGCAGTGAAGTCACTAAGAGCAGAACAAGAATAGCCATTATTTTCAATGCTATAGCTTTATGTGGCCTACAACACTTCGGTGTCTTTGTTTCAGAATAAACAGACTATAAGAATGCCATCTTATCATAGAAACAGATGCTTCATCGTTGTCGCTTGAAATGTCCTCTGGCTGGGGACAACTGGATGAAGATGCCATGTCTGTGCTTGGCGTCACCTCTGAGCTTGATTGTGCTTCTGTGTCCAAAGCCTGCTTGGAAATTCAGGGCATCTGCATGGATGGTGGCGCACAGTGCCACCAGTTTCATGGAATGTCTGGAGCCTCAAGATAAAATGTGGGAATGTCTTGCGATCATTCCCACTTCAGTTGTTGTGGTCTACCACCTGGTGGCACTGGTACTGGGCCCTCGTCTTCTCGATGCCCTTGCTCTTCTAGGCGAGTAGTGATTCTCTGCATCTCTTGCTGTGCTCTTCATTTGTCTCATGTCATCAGCATCATTTCTGATGGTCTGATTTGTCTCAAGATCTCAGCATCAGCTCTGTTGGTCTGATTTGTCTCATCTCAGCATCAGCTCTGATGGCCAGCAGCTCCCAAACTTCTTGATCCTTCCAGTTCGCCATTCTTCCTTCTTCTGTGTTCATCAGTGAATGTAAGGAATGGCAATACTATGGCTATTTGTACTTTCAGTTTCCTGCCACAAGGGCGCATTTAAGTTACATCATCAACATGCCCCCTCACTCTACCCAGACATCAACCCCCTCCATTCACACCTAACGGCACCCGTTACATATCCGACAATGGTACTAGGGGGCAGGCAGTGTCATGTCCTGAGTTTTGCGTGCAGACATGCAGCCTACCATTTGATTCTTATTAGATATCTGAGTTTCATTTTATGTCTGAAAACAGCTATAGACATGCATAGAGTCAAACCTCAAATAGCAGCACCTCCCATGCAATCAATTCAAACACACTGAAAAACAAATTGTATGCAATGTTGCTTAGTTTCCAGTGGGTTTCTGTTAACAACACAGAAGCTAGGAGACAGCACAGGTGAGGTGAAAACACTTCTGATATTTCACTTGTCTAAATCCACAGATTGAGGACAGGTACTGTGGGAATTTGGTGAATATTCATTATTTGTATTCAGGGGACACCCTCACACACTCTCTCTCTCGTACACACACACACACACACACACAATTATAATGCAGTCCCTGCACTCCAATATGTCAGTTCTGATGACAAGAATGTTTATCTCTGTGTGTATCTCTTTATATGTTAGTATGCATGCAAATTTTCATGTTTTGTGTGTGTGTGTGTGTGTTTATATGCAAGTTTGTGCACATATGCATGCCTAGTGTGTGTGTGCCTCTTACATGCACAAACACACACACACACACACACACACACACACACACACACACACACATCCCTACTGTTGCCCATGCAGGCTGATTCACAGGCCCTTTAGCACACTAGCCCACTTAGTCTCCTTGCCACTCTCTGGTGTGAGACAGTGACACTCCAGTGGCTGTGGGCACCCTCTCAACGGTGGGCGCCATGCCCAAATAGGCATCAACTGGATTCTGCACTCATTCATGGACACTGCATTCATTCTAACCACAGCCTTTATTCAGCTGCGATGTAAGCATGTCATTCAGACTTCTCAATACACTGACAAAGTACAAAAATAGCTCCATTAGCATAGCCAATGACTTAAGTCTATATTACCGTAAATTTAACCCACTCTAATATGGTGATATGGTGCAAACACTCAAACTAAAAGCTAGAGAGATCTAAATGGAGCTTTTTCTTATCAAACTTGCAAGTCTGAATAAATCACATGGCAATAAATAGCTACAGACTACAGTACATAACAGCAGAAATATAAAAGGCAGAAATACACAATGACTACAATGACCCACTACATCCCCTGTAAATACATGTCATTCTATCTTTACCTTTGCTGACATAAAAATAAGATTTATATAATCAGGCTTAGTTGGGCTTGAATGAGTCCTTTGTTAAGGTATTAGGAGCTAATCCATAGCTAGTGGCATATAAAAACAACTCAAGGGGACTTAGCTGAGGGGAGAGTTGTGGTTAGCGATTGCTACATATCTTACTTTAAAGGGTTAGCCAACACCTGTCACCTGAACCTGGATTTCGATGTCTAAATGTTGTGGGTTCAGACACACCATGGTTAAGTTTATTATGTCTGGCACTCCTGATGAAGAGACAGCATCTTCAAATCTTTCCCTCTAAACACATTTACAGCAGTGTCCTCAGCAGTGGGACTGCATTCTCCCAGTTTCATTTCGTTAAGAAAAACATCTATAAATCTCCCTACTGCTTCACAGTCTAATACAACCAGATAAAAGATGGGGAAAAACATTCTGTCTGGACCTGTCTGTGAACGGGAACAGAATTCAATGGCAAAGAAAATAGCAATAAGCATTGTGAGGTTTTGCTCCGAGTCATAAATAACTTCTAAAGCCATTATTATTTCTTGGCTAAACACCACCCACTGATTGGGAAAGCACAGACACACAACATTATGAGATCTGCAGAACCAAAACAGTCTTACACAATAAACCCATAATGCTGGAGCTCAGGCATGCCCAATCCAATTCAACCAAATCATTTTTGGTGGTCAGAACCTATCTTGATTCCTGCTGAAGATTCATGTTCAATAGCTCTTCACCTTGTTGAGCTGAGTACTTCATATTTAAGGGCTGTGTGAATGGACATAGAATACTTTACAGGCATACATGTTAGATATACTGTATCTCTCATACACATATTCATTATATGGTGAGTGTGTTCATGTGTGTTTGATCGTGTGTGTGTGTATGTCTCTGCCCATAAACTTTCAATAAATCACCCAGAAGAGGACCTGCCCAAATAGCCCTTAGCCAGCAGTCTCAGTGCTGAGGCCCACATTGGGCTGATTCTGCTTTGCATTCTCTGTGCTGAGTTGAAGCTGTCTCACAGAAACAACAGAAATACTGGAAATACTGGATAAAAAACAACAAAAAAATGTATGTGTTTCTTTACAGTATATACAAAAATGTTATTTATTCTTAAAACATAATAATAAAATAAAATATTTCATATGAGTACAATGAAAGGCTACAAGGATACAAGGAAAGTTTATTGTCACATGCATATAGTTACTAGGGGTAGAAAATTTGGTAAAATTGTGTTTGTCCGTCTATTTTGTGCATAATAGGGGTAGGTAAGAAGTTGGATAAAGTGCATATAGTATAGTGGGTGAGGGGTGGATAAAGTGCATATAGTATAGTGGGTGAGGTGGTGGATAAAGTGCATATAGTATGTGGGTGAGGGGTGGATAAAGTGCATATAGTATTGTGAGTGAGGGGTGGATAAAGTGCATATAGTATGTGGGTGAGGGGTGGATAAAGTGCATATAGTATTGTGGGTGAGGGGTGGATAAAGTGCATATAGTATTGTGAGTGAGGGGTGGATAAAGTGCATATAGTATAGTGGGTGAGGTGGTGGATAAAGTGCATATAGTATTGTGGGTGAGGGGTGGATAAAGTGCATATAGTATTGTGAGTGAGGGGTGGATAAAGTGCATATAGTATAGTGGGTGAGGGGTGGATAAAGTGCATATAGTATTGTGGGTGAGGGGTGGATAAAGTGCATATAGTATAGTGGGTGAGGGGTGGATAAAGTGCATATAGTATTGTGGGTGAGGGGTGGATAAAGTGCATATAGTATAGTGGGTGAGGGTGGATAAAGTGCATATAGTATTGTGAGTGAGGGGTGGATAAAGCGCATATAGTATAGTGGGTAAGGGGTGGATAAAGTGCATATAGTATAGTGGGTAAGGGGTGGATAAAGTGCATATAGTATAGTGGGTAAGGGGTGGATATAGTGCATATAGTATAGTGGGTAAGGGGTGGATATAGTGCATATAGTATAGTGGGTAAGGGGTGGATATAGTATTGTGGGTGAGGGGTTGAGGACAATTTACAATATTCCTACACATGATGACAATGTGTCCTATGTGGCTTGCTGTAATAATACCCTCAGAAATGAATGGCCAAGCAGTTTATTACCACAACAGTAGCCCTACTTGTGAATTATTAACAGCTGTCATCTGACTGCTAATATCAAAGGATCACGTTTCTTCAAATTAATTCATAATAAAAGACATAAAGTGATTGGAAGATAGAACCATGTATGCTTTCCATTTTTGACCTGTGGTTATCGTATCATATAGTGTAAATAAAGTGTAACATGATCAAACCCTGGTTAACCTTTATGAGCAGGGCACAAGACAACTCCACATGCAGGGACCAGCAGGGCTGAAAACACTCTGTAAACACAGCCCTGCTGTCTCGCCATTAGACCCTGGGCCTGAATGAGGGTGAATAGGATTGTGTGTGTGTGTGTGTGTGTGTGTGTGTGTGTGTGGTGTGTGTGTGTGCGTGTGTTTCTTTTTCTCTCAGTGTTGCAGATGGTCAGAGCTAGCCATTCAGATTCTTCGCAGGTGAGGTCATGAGGCCCAATTCTGGATGGGATGCTGGCAGCCGTCCATGCCTGCGCCCAGTGTGTGTTTGTGTGTGTTGTGTGTGTGTGTGTGTGTGTGTGTGTATGGGGGTTTGGGGGGTGGACTGGTGCTGAGCCCTCCAGGAAGTGGGTAGTGTGAGGGAGACGGGTGATGGGTGAGTCAGACAAGTCAGGGTGCACTTCTCCTCTCTTCCCCTCTCTCTCTCTCTCACTGTATTTCGATTGGACATGACAGAGGCATGGTTTTCCTCTCCTCTTTTGTAGTCACTCTATCGTATAGACAGAGCATCACTGAGAGATAGTTCTCCTGTCCTCTGAGGACAGAGGACTCATCCTCTTTTCCTCTATATCTTGCTGTATCTCTCTTTCTGTGTGACTGTCCTTGTCTCAGACTCATGAGTTACTGAATCAGCATATGCTTTTGCATGGAGGCAAGGAAGAGACAAGGACTGTGTGTGTGTGTGTGTGTGTGGTGTGTGTGTGTGTGTGTGTGTGTGTGTGTGTGTGTGTGTGTGTGTGTGTGATTCGAGGCCATGGCTTGACTCAGTGAAAGTAGGACCACACAGCAGGACACCAGGCCATCTAGCATGGTTAAACTTTTAAGCTCCTCTCTCTCTCACACACACACACATGCACACACACACCTTCACCATTCCACACTGTCATTTTGTGTCACCAGTATTTTTGCATAGACTGCCAGCTCACAGAATATGCTTCAGGCTGAAATGTCAGACAAATAAAGAAATAAAGTCTAATGTGGAACCTCTAAACATTGTTAGTATGTCTACAACCAGGTCAAAGTGTCTTTGGTGAAACCTTTAAGGATCATAATGTGAGAAATGTATGACTGAACACTGCATGAAGACAACTTCTTATCCTCCGTCAGGAGTGAGCAGAGCAATGACAGAAACAAACAAACAGGGATGTTCTCAAAAACAAACAAACAGGGATGCTATGTCAACACTTGCACCTCATCCAGAAGCTGCTCCCTATTGTCTGGGCATGGCAAGTTCACTTTTAATACCACCACTGCCACTTTGTGATAGAATGTCACTAAATATGGACTTCCGCACATCAAGAGCTAAATCGACACAGATGTGTTGTAGTTGCTGTACTTATTGGCTACAGCAATAAATTACTGCAGCCTTACACGCCAGCCGTCATGAATAAAACATTCACCACCAGTTCAATGGGCTTCAGCATAATCACTTTTTGCTATTAGTGGACCTTGGGAATAGACCTTCAGTAACACAAGTGTGTGGTGTTTCTACCACTACTAACCTACAAACCAAGAACTGCTGCAAGTATACTTTGAGAGTTTTACATAGTAAAAAAAAATGCTTAGGACTTTATAGGTGGTTTTTAATTTAATTCTAATCTGTATATTTCTCAATATGAGAATGATGTAAGACAGGCAGATGGACCCACTGAAAGGTACACACACACACATACACAAGCAATGTCAATATATCAGACCAAAAACTCAGCATCTGTCCTATGTGTAGTGCCTAAAATGAGGCCCTCAACTGAGCAGTGACTTTCTATACCATGCGACTGAACGTTAATGCTTGTAACTCAATATTTCAATATACACAATATTTTTATTTTAATATTATATAGTTTACTTCCATTCCATCTAAAAATGCAAACTTTCAAGGACGAAGCCATCATTAATTCCGTGCTGTTCCGTTGCCAAGATATTCTACTGCAATGAATCAGGTTGGCCTGGACGCACAGGCCCACACTTCAATCACAACACTGGTGTAGTGTTGGCTTATGGAGGCTACTGGTTGGTTACACTACCCACTGGAACTGGCAGTGAACGTGGGAGGGTGAAAGACAAAGACGTAAACTGTAAGCATTTTGTTGTAATATTTAAAAACTCACTCTCACAGAGTGGGTGCAGCACTTCGGTTAAGCTATAGGCTACTCACTTTCTCTTGTAATCGTCCCTTTCCCGTTTAACTTTAGCCAGAACATTGTACAGCGCTCTGATTTCTGGGGTGATGGTGTCAATCTGGACCCCGACTCCGTCCGGATGGATCCATGACACGCCGGGGCCCTGAAGAGTTTCCAAACGCTCCCCCTGCCTCCTCACGTGCGTGAAACTCCAGATTGTCCCGGGAAGTCTGGACTCTGGTGAGTCCGTCTGAACACCCACCTCACGAGAAAAGTAACCCTGGTAACGCGACTGCTCCAGTGCCTCTTGTAATTGGTTCTCTAGCAGTTTGTTTCTTCTTTCCAGTTCATGGACTTTGGCGAGGAAGCAGCGGAACCGCAAGTTGAGCGTCTTCAGGACATGGATATTCGAGCCCAGGTCGTTCCGCAGAGCACTTGTCACCGCACCCGAACCAGAAGTGGAGGCACCGCTGACTGGAATTGTTGTTATCATGCTGGCCGACAAATTATCCCCAAAAAACAAGGAGTTCATTCTTTGTGTAAGATACAAATCAGACAAACTCACTTAGGTCAGAGTAGCCAATGCAGCTCCGTCGCATTTCAGTTTTTTATACAGAGGCCAGGTCCCAGGCGATCTGTCCCTCTAACAGAAAATAAAGTGACGCAAACATTGCTTCTTTTCCTTTCAAATATATGCAGTCATTTCTGCCCAAAACAATGCGCCCGTTAGCGACTAACAGCAGTGTCCAAGAATAGCTGTCTGTCAGCTCATTTTCTTGAGCCTGAAATTCAGGAGCAGCGGGTAGGCGACTGATGCATCCTGCGCAGAAATAAGAAAACAGCCCTTCGTTATCCCAATAGCCCGTGATCAGGTGTGACTGATGCCGGACTCTTGGTTAATCTTTCCACCCAGCTTAGTTAGCTCTGATGTCTCTCACTCAATTTCCATCCTACCGGCATGGTTACGGTGAGGACAGTTTATAGCCAATGCTATCTCCGCCGCCCGCGGGGTTCGGATTACAAGCTGCTAAAAAGGGGAAGCTACTGCATCAGATACCCCGCCCCCGACACACGCGCTCACTAGGAATGCTCGCGCGAATCGGCAATAGGGGCATGGGGGTAGCTGCACCACTGCACCACACGATGCCACTATTTTTGAAAAATCAGTGGGTCAGTCGTTTCCATAAACTGATTTGATTGATTGATTGATTGATTGATTGATTGAACATATCAAACATCATAAGCATCACTTTAACATAGGCCACTTGATGTAGCCTAACTCTTAGACACTATGAAGCCTAATATGTGTATGGTGTATCTAAAAGTAGCCAAATGTAATAGGGGTTATAAGTATTTGTATTTTAAATGAGTTGAGTAAAGAACAAATGCTCAAAACCGCACTTAAGTAGCCATGTAAATGTACTTACAGTAATATCCAATCAGAAGCCCACAGTTCCGTAATTAGCAGCAAAATATTCTGTTTGTGAAAACATCTAAAAATATGTAATGAAAAAAAAAAAAGTGCAAAATAAACAACACGAGTTATAATAAAAAAAAGTACTTAGAGGACATACACCAGCAAGCATATACCTCAAAACAACACCAGAAAGTAAGTAGCAACACCAGAGAGTAAGTAAAAATCAATCAATCAATCAATCAATCATCTGTCTGGACTTGAAAACAGAGATGGATGGATCAATGTTTTATTCAGTAATTGTTTCCTTCGTTTTTTACATTACACAGACAGACAATACTGTATGCACGTTTGCTGTGCAGGTGATCTCATTAAACAGCTGACCTACCTGCCTGAAAAACTGTGGTAATTAGAAACAGATGTCACATATATAAATGGTTGGCAGAGATATGTAGTAAGACTTTTACTTTCTGAAACTGGATTACCACCTCTGCCTGCCAGTTGCCCGTTGCTAGAAACCCACTGCATGGAGTGGCATGGCTGTTGGACTTTGTGTGACTGACATACCTTGTCTTCCCCTTGGCCCTCAGTGTTATGGAAGACAATGTGTTATTTGGGTGGCAAGGGTATGGGTTTAAAAGTCCTAATATTCTCACACCGGAAGAACAGCAATAGAAGGGGCAGCACTGTCAGGTCATAATTAAGAAGGAGCAGTAAATCAGAAGAAGATAGAATGGTAGTAGCACCCTCTAGAGGTCATAAGTCCCGCATTACAAAAAAAACTATAATAACACATACACACTTGTTAAATCCCTTAAACACTGTTTGGCATCAAGGCTTATATAAATAAGGCTTTCTTGGAAAACAAGCCTTCCAAAAAACATTATATTACATTTGATAAGAAAACGTCACTTCATTATTTATGATGGTTAATTTACAATGCATGTGATGCAACTAATGCAGTGCAGAACAGAGTTTAATAAAGTTGTATTAAAATAATTATAGGCTATTTAAAGTGTGCTTTGTACTACAAGCAAATAAATGTTAGGTAATAAGTTCAAAATGGGATCTGGGTAAAAAAAACACAATAGACATGTGCTCATCATTGAGTTAATACTAGTTAAATCCTAGTTACACAATCTCTTCATTTTACATTCAGCAAACACTTTTGTAACAGAGGATAACTATTACTGTCCCCATTCTGATTTTACTTAAAGGAATTAGCCACAGTTTGTGGCGTTATGACACAGACACACATGAGGCATGGAAACGTTAAAGAACTTGCAAACGGCAAGCACTGATAGCCTTGCAAACTCAACCACTTAACAGCATGACAAGGAGGCTACACCATCTTTTGGACAAGCACTCTGTGTGTGCTTTCCTGCACAGTCTCAAAAGGAACATTGAAGGAGGCACTTTGGCCCCTAATTAGTTGCTGTGGGTCACCAACAGTAGATGCCCCACCCCTTAGCACAACCAGGCCCTGGGCTCCATGCAGGTTCTCCACCACCCCCAGCACCCCCTGACCTATGCCCTGGAGCTGTGCACTTCCTGTGGTGGCCATTCTCTCCACCATGACCAGGTTTTTACTCAGGTTGGCGGCAGGACCAACGAGCAGGATGGGATTGGGCTTAGGGTCCATCACATACACAGGTGGGGTAGCAGCAGTGTAGTGGACACTTGGCTGTTGGATGACGACGGTTTGAGGTGGAATGACAATGTTCTCTTGAAGTTGTGCAGTGGAGGTTGCCAAGTGAGTTGCAGAGTCGATGCTCTCTTGGATACGGGCAGACAAAGCGGCCAGGCTGTTGGCCTCAGCTTTGGAGGCACTGATACTCTGTGAAATCTCTGCGCTGATGGCCACGTTTCCCACATGTGGCGCAGACGGTGGAGGAGGAGCTGTGACCATCACCTTGCTAGACTCGACTTCAGATGCCTTGCTACTGCAGATGTTAGCCAGAGTTTTGAATTTCGGCTCTAGATCATTGAGGAAGTCCAATTCCTGGTCATCTTGCAGGAGACTGCAGCAACCTAGGGAGCCCACTGGAGACTGCCGGCCCTCACAGCTATAGACAAGGGGATGAGCCTCATCTGGACACTGATCAATGCATCTGGCTTTCTAAAGTCATGGAAACAGTCAGAAGGTCAGAGCCATTATGGGGACGAGTAAAAATACTTTTTCAAACACATTTGCAAACACATTTGCACTGCAGAACACACACACACACACAATAGAAATTAAGAGGTGAAGTGAACCTGTGAATAATATTCATGAAGAAATGCTTCTGACACTGTCAAGGTTGTACAAGGTTGAGCTACACCTGACCCATGACTGGTTTTAGAGAAGCCACCATCCACTTCTGTTGGAGCTACCAACAGAGACATTTCCTGTGAAGATGAAATCATGCTTCAGTTCCAATGAACACAAATGCATACAAAGACACACACGCACAGACACACACAAACATAATATACAATAAAGGAAAAATCTGGAGTGAAATGGACCAAAAGTATATTGAAACACGATAAAAAGTTTGAATGTTTGAACAAATATTTATTTGACTGTTAATGAGAGTTGCCTATACTGATTAAGAACTTCACTCAGGACATGGAGACTTTGTAACGTTGCTATGTGTCTGTCTGAGATGCCTCTGACATGGCCTCTGAACGGTCATAACGAAACGACCAATAGCCTAGCCTAGCCTATACCAAACAGGAGCTTGGATAACAGCTCTGTTGCTAACTGACAACTTTAAGACTAGAGAGTTTTAAGCCTGTCTGAAACCGACAAAGATGTAGGCAATATAGCAACATCAAGTAACATCAACAGCAAGTCACCCAACCAGAAAATCAAGGTATTGTCTGTTAAAGCAGTCTTCATAATACATTATCTGTACACTTAGAAAGTTCTCAATGTCTCATTTTAAATGTTGGGATCCTCCTTATGCCACCAACAAAGTGTGGAGCTATTTTGAGCCTTGTTAATGGTGTAAAAATAGCAATGTCTGTTGCACAGGCAACGCTATTCCCTTAGCATTTGTATTGTGAGCTAGTTGGGAGCATTGTCTAAAAGTGCTGTATTTCAGAACGCTAGGGGTGAACAGAGGTGGGCTATTCGACAAAAGTTTGTACTTGTTATCAAGTTTCAATTGTCCATTTCAATGTAGACTTCTCCTTTAAGACGTTTACCTGGCCTTTTGCATCCTGCTGGCTGATCTGTATGAAGTCAGTATTCACTTGTGTTGGAATGAGCACCATAGGCACTTTCTGTGAAGATAAAATCATGTTTCAGGGAAATCCATGTTTCCGTCATGTAATCTGCTTCATCTCATTTAAACCCCCTTGGCTGCAGAGGTGCAAAAGTTCAGCTTCAGAAGGTCAAAATGCTGCCAGGTGTTGGTTACACCCTTACACCTGTGCAGGTGATCACATTAAACAGCTGACCTATCTGTCTGAAAAACTGTGCTAATTACAAACAGATGTCACATATATGAATGGCTGGCACAGATATGTAGTTTTTACTTTTAAGACTTTTAAACTGAAGACTTTTAACTGAAGCTGAATTCCCACCTCCATTGCTAGAAACCCACTGCATCGAGTGGCATGGCTGTTGGACTGTGTGTGACAGACATACCGTGTCTTCCCCTTGGCCCTCAGTGTTATGGACGACGATGTGTTGTTTGGGTGGCAAGGGCATGGGTTTAAAAGTCCTAGTATTCTCACACCAGAAGAACAGCAATGGAAGGGGCAGCACTGTCAGGTTGCCAAGCACATGTCAGATATACTGGATTAGTACCACTGAGGATGTTCTCTTTTTGATCTAATGGTGTTAAGAGTTCCCCTGGGAGTTCCCATAAAGTCAGTGATGTTAAACGCAACTTATAATGCAACTCATAATATATGCAGATATGCAACACTTTTGTAACATTGTTTACTATTTAAGCAATAAACCCTGAGAGGCTGTTCTATACTATGAATTTAGCACAGGTGAGGGGTGTTGTTAGGCACGAAGCAAAGCTGAGTGCCACCCAACCTCTGTGTACAGTGTGTTTGACATGAGCTTAATGCACTCACAGCAGAGCAGCAGAAGGATGACTGCTGGCCCCAGGCGGGCTCTCGGGTCTCGAGGCAGGGGGGTCTTGGAGTTGGTGCAGCTGCAAACCTCTATGTCTAAAACCTGCTTATCAGCATGTTTTTTCCCCTGCAGGTCTTGGATCTCCAGAAACACCTTGTAAAAGCCTGGCCAGAGAAACTCTTTGGAACGTAAGATCACTCCAGTGTCTGATGGTAAACCAAAGGAATGAAAAATAATGAGATAAGTAAAAATCTCTCTTGTTCACACACACACACACGTGCACACATACACCCCCCACACACAAACAAACACACAATACTGACTAACTGTGCAGGATCAGACTTGCAATATGCATGATAGTAAATCCTTAGATTCATTGTTTTGAAATCTCCATTTACAGCAGTTTGAATTTTCTCACGATGCACCAATGCTTTGCACTTTAACTAAACAAAATGTTCAGCATTTTTCCCGGACTGGTGATATGTGAAAGACTACAAGGCCGTAAGGAGAGTAAGTTTCCGTTACTCAGTGAAAATACTCACCATTCAGGCGCTCTACAGTCCACTGTTCTTTTGTGTTGGAACTGACTTTAAATTCAAATGGTGCTCCATTAGGAAAGGCATCCCTATCCACAGCTGTGACATACACCGCATTATCCCCATAGCACATGGTCTGGTAAGTGCTGGTCAGGGTTGGGTAATTGTCATTCTTGTCTTCAACTTGAATAGCGATGGTTCCTGTGGCTGTTCTGAAGGCTGCCTCCCTACCTACGATGGAATATTGAGTGTTATTAGAAAATAGCTCAGCTCTGTATTTTCCACCCAAGGCCCTTAAACACAGATGATGGAACAAAGAGAACTGGGGAGGTGGACCAGACATATCCTCGTTTGTTAATCGTTTGTAGGCTGAAAATCTGGCGACCTGAACTTGATTCACGAGCCCCACATTGCGGGTCTGTATTACTTTGGATGAAAGCGTCTGCTAAATACCAGTCAACTTTACATCTCTGGGAGTTACATTTGTGTCTCTAGCTGGCAGCAGTTTTTTGGGAATGTTGACCAAGTGTGTATAATGACAAAACAGGAAGGAGTTTCAAACAATCTCTACCTTGTGATACACAAATGATTTTGGCATAGTATGTCCCATTAACCAGGTACTTGGATTCTCGGTCTGGGAACTTGTTTAATCTTATTTCAGCAGTCTTTTGATCTATAGTTATCCAGTTGTCTTCATCTTCTCTTTTGAGATAACTGAAAAAAAATGATAAGGAGAGCCATAAACACAACAGGAAATGTTACATTATGACAATGTTGGAACAAAATACACACAACAGAACAACAACGACAGATAAAAAGGGTTCTCACGTGACATTGGTGGCACGCTGCATTGTATCAGTATCAGTGGCCTGGTAGGTAGCGATGACCTCCTTTAGGTTAATGCTGGTGTGCTCCTCTGAGACACGCACCACTTTGACTACAGGTTGGAAGTGATTTCCTTCACGCTCATTTTGTACATGGATTTTAAAGGGGTAAATGTTGTTGTTCTTCACAACAACAGAGGAGTGGTACTCAGCTTTGTTGGACACAGATATCTCCAGGCTGAGCTCTTTCAATTCCTCATAGTCTATGGCCTGCCAAAGACATCAGAAATGCTTCAGGTAATGCATTTTTGTGCAACCTATGTACAGCCCTCTGACCCTCTCACTTTGGCTTTTAATTTGGAATTTAACTTAACCCCTGGGAAAGGTACAAAAATTGATGAAGCTTTGGTGTCGGACAAAAACATGAACACAAATGATCGACAGGAGATTACACCCAGTCACGTCTGTGAAGTACAGTACATGCCGGATGGCTGTAGCTTGTTGTAGACATAATGCTGACCACAGTTCTACAAACATCTGAGTCTGACTGACTTGATGTGGATGTCAATGTGAATTCGGGTATCACTCAGTGCCACACCTTATTCAACACAAGTATGCCCTCGTTTGTCTCGGGGTCCGTGGTGATGCTGAAGTATCCTGCCTCATTTCCAGACACAATTGTGAAAACAGCCAACCAGTTATCAGTATGGATTAAATCAGCATCCAGTGCTTTGAACCTCAATGCCATCACGTTGAATGCGTTCTCCATAACTTTGACCTCATACTGCAAATACAATCATGTGGATCAGTGATTCATTTCCACTTCAGAGAGGTATTCTTGTGTATGGAAAGTGCAATATATTGTACAAAGTAGGAGTTTTTTCCTGTGTAGTGAGTGTCTGTGTAGAGAGTGAAAAGTCATCATTTCTTACATAGCTTTTTTCCAGTTTTGGAATGTTGTCGTTTATATCCAGGATCTTCACGACAAATTTTGCTGTCACTGAGTGCCCTGTACTGCAGCCTTTACAGTCAGTTGCTTTGACTGTCAGGGTATACGTGTCCTGGGTCTGAACATGGAAGAAACCAGAGAAACCAGGGTTCAGATTACACAATTTGCAATTATCAATTACATTACTATCAATAACATTGTATGCTATTTACATGTGTTTCTAGTTGTGACACTACAAAGGTCTGAGATGGGATTGGGACACCTGCATTGCACAGTGATGTTGTAACACTGTGGTGGTCCAAATTCCCTCAGCATGTTTTAATCCCACAGCATGCCTGAAAGTTGCCCAGTAAAGCAAGAGTCAAATAATCACCTCCCGGTCTAGAGTGTTCAGTTTAACAAAGATCTGTCCCGTTTCCTTGTTGATGGAGAAAAAGCTAGCGCCTTGTGAAGGGCTCTGCTCCACAATATCGTAGGTAATCTCTGCAAAAATGCCCTCGTCTGCATCGTTGGCAGTGATTGTCATCACATACGTATCTTAAAACACAACAAAGTGGCAGTAAAACTAACAGTTAATTAAACTTATGGCATTAAACTGTGATAGAATTTCTGATATCTGGGAAGTAACAAGAATACCTGCAGCACTTGATTCATTGACTGCACCAGTAGTTAGAGAGAACACGGGTTGATTATCGTTCATGTCTTCAACTGTCACCGTAAAATCAAGATCTTCCACAGCACGTGTCCCATCTGGGAACTTTCCCACTCCCTTCAACTTAAAGACAAGCACAAATTAAGTAAAAACAGCGCCAAGTCACCAACCTCAGCTCAGCCTGGTGGCCAAAGTCCTTCCTTAGCCTGTGTGTGCAAACACTCACAAAGTAAGAAGGTATCTCTTCCCTGTCAAGGAGGCGATTGACCTTGACACAGCCATCCACTGGGTTCACTGTGAAAAGGTCACGGGGCTCTTCAGAGGCTCCTATGCCTTCGAGAAAGTAACGCATTGTGGCATCTGGTAATTCACTAAGGCGGATCTGTTTAAAAAGACAATTATGGTCTGGTGATGTACAGAGCTTGTCAGTCCCATCCATTTGTGGCTCAGGAAGTGAAAATCGCTGTCATTTCTTGCATTGAGAATTTGATTGTTATACTATCTACAGAGCCCCTGAGGTGACATAAAAAAGAAAAACATGAAGAAAATAAAAAAACGTATGCACTTTTGCGAGATCTTGCAAAAACTGCGACAGCTGCGATACCAGCTGGCTTTCCATGATCAACAGCCAGTATATAAGCTACTTACTGGCTGCAGTTCCTAAATTTAATCATTTAAAAAACATATTAACCGGTCTGTTTGGTGTCTGCACAGACCTGCTTGCATAGCCTGTTGTAGGTCATTTAGACTTGGCCTACTCTTTCATGGCATTGGATAAATCAGGAATAGGAAGTTGTTGGTTTAAATCCATTTTCATTCTTTATGACATATTGGGCAAATTTCGCTATAGCCTAAACGTCAATCCCATCTTGATTTAGGCCAATATTCAAACATTGCTTATTCTTCTAGCGTTATTTATGAGCTCACACTAATTAGCAATAGATCAGATAGATTAGCAACAGATCAATACCCCTGTTCATCAGCATATTTTGATGGATTCAATCATTTCCTCAAATATCCGACCCCATGCGTGAAAATATCTGATAGTAACACTTTTCCCTCTGTGATTACAACACCTACTTACATTTCTATAGCACTTTTTAAGACACCCAAAGCGCTTTACAGAGGAAGAGGGTGGCGTTACCACACTGACAAGCCTACTATTGCCAACCAAGTGATTCCAGTGGATTTTATGGTTTATGGAGGTGCGTATACACATGGCAGACACCATTTATTACCTCCGCCAAGTTTGTGTAGGCAACAAGATAACAGCAGATAAAAGTACAGTACAGTACAAATTTGGATGAAATTTGGGTACAACATGGGTATTAGGGCAATGAACAGATCATTAGATGTTGGTGGTCTGGAACACCGTCTGGAATTTGTATTGGGTAACATTACGATGCAGGCATATTGTTTATCATCACTGTGTAGCCTACCTGTCAGTGCAAAAGAGAATAAGCTTCATTATGTTTCATTATGTGAAGTTTGACAAATAAGGCCATAATGGGGGAAAATGGGCTTAAAATGTTTTGCAAGATTTCACAATTAAAAAAAAAAAAAAAATTTACAGTCACAAATGTTTTTGATGAAAAGTTTTTGTGAGATCTCGCAAAGGTTTTGCGGCGTCTCGCAAACGAACGTACGTTTTTTCCTTATAAATATATATATCAAATGGCATCAGTCTTTTCATTTACGATTTCACGAGAAAGCGCTCCCCAGTATCCTTAAGTACAAAGCAGCTTAAATCAGGGAATCCCATTGAGATGACAATTGTTTATATCATCTGTGTCATCACATCGTGCTTGGAGGGGGGAATGGCGTCAGGGGGAGTGGGGCACGATCAAGGATCAAATAACATTTTTCTCATATATGCAGTCGTGTTTGCTCAAAGCAGTAGGAAGTTAGTCATCTTGATGGTTTTAATGGCTTAATGAACTAGCCTACACGTTAAAAATGCTCGAAATTGTATCGGACACAATGGTTTTTGGGATGAGTAGTTCCTTCACTCAGGAGAAAAATGTGTCTTATACCTTTGCCATTTCTTCTTGTTAGAATAAAAGGTTGCATTGTCACTGTTTCTCCCGTAGCTGTCCAGGGGGTCATTCTTCGAAGCGAGGTTACTGGCTAACCGACGTAACTTCAAGACCAGCTGATCTCCAAACAACACATCACTGCAAAATCAACAGATGCATCAGTGCCGTGTTCTTCTGGAGAACAGTAGTCACCGTTTTCGGTTTTGTATTGGCAGAAATGTGTGAAAATGGAAAGAGCTGTTTTCTGTGTAATACTGTTCTTATAATATAATTTTTAGACGTTTTCTTACAATGTATTTTCATGTAGTTGGCAAAACGGCAAAAGTCTAGTTTCCATTGCAACAAAATGGATAATTGAGTTGATTTTGCAATTTAAACTATAAGGGCACATGCGCAGCCTTACGTCGGTGGAAACTTGGTGGTCTCTCGGTCAACATTAAGCTACTGTTTAAACTGCAGACATACATAGTCCTCGAATGTTAATGTTAACGAAGATAATGTTCCAATGTTCCACTGTCAACATTTTTATTAGGGGGTGGGACTGATGAGCTTTGTTTGTTACCAGAGTACCAGCAAAGATCAAAGATAGCTTCACCCTCTCTGGTAGCAGTGTGTAAGCAGAGCTTTGAAGTGCAATGTTCTTGAAGTAGAGGTAGGCCGAGATTCTTGACTGAGTTTCAGCAATATTGTAGGTTGTACAAGGGATATACAATGAAGCTGCTAATGCACGTTTGGTTAGATTTTTTTTTTTTTTAAATAAACACAGATTCATTGAGGAGAATTTCATAAGCATTGTGTGTCTCACTGCTTTTTTTTCAAACATGTTAGGAGCTCAACTTTAAATCTGAAAGAATCATTATGATGAAAACAATCATACCATAATGATACACCCACTGTCCAGTGTATAATCTCTATTCTCCTGCAGGCGTATGAAAGGGATGATCGCGCTCTTCTCCCCATGACGCATCTGTGGTTCTGTGCCATGAATTTGTATAATCTGTCAGTGAAATGCTACATGTTAAAATACACATCCGCAGAAAAGAAACAAAAGAAAACATTGATAACTAAGTCAGTCATTTCAATTGACCGAGGTTAGCCAACTATTTACTATATCCTACAAGGCTATCCAATCCTATGGGCATGAGGATGGGATAGCCATCCTCAACAGGAATAATTTTACAAATAACCTATCACTGAAGATTAAATCAGTATTCACAGTGATGTCAAAATAAAGGTTTCTCATTTGAACAGTCCAGATTACAAACACGATTGATGAAACAAACTAAAGCTCCATTAGCTCCACCAGATAGAGGGAAACTGTTTACTTTATAGACCAGTGTTGTATAGACCAAGTGTTGTGGGCTAGTCACAACAAATAACAAAGTCAGCTGAAATGACTTCAAAAAGTTATTGTTGACATTTCATGTCCCTTGCTGATCAGTGCTCTGTTCAGAAAGTAGCCTAATGATTTTGAGCCTGGTGAGTTGACACTGACAAAATCTTTTAGTATAAAGAGTATTGCAATTATATGATTTTCACCACACAATCTTTGTTGCTTTTAAAGTCTTGCCAGTTGCCAGTGCACAGAGTACCGAGCACATAAAAAGGAAAAAAAAGGAGGCAGAAAGAGACAGAATGTTGACAGTTTTTCCTAATTTTTTGCAGTTGCTGACCCAAGAGGAGCCAAGATAAAGGCAAAAAAAGAAAGACAGTATAAATAATATGTATATATTATATAATTGTTCAAATTTTACAATTTTATATTTTCTGGATTAGGCCTACTTTTCATTTGAAACCTGCCACTGATGGGCAATAAAAATAATCCATAAAATACATTTTTGTCAACAACAATGCTTTCACTTGAAACTGAATGAAATTTCAGTGATGTTGAACTTAAGTCGATTTTTTCAGCAGCCTAGACCTACTTTTTTACCTTCCAACCTTGTTCTTAGGCTACTTACCAGAATCAGAATTGGCACAATATTTCTTATAGCAGACGCAGCGCGCAGCTTTTGATTCATTGTCCTTATCTTGTCAAACCACGAATTTACGACTTACAGCTGATATACTCCGCCAATATGTCACTTCAAAAGACTAAGTCGGAGACAGATCTTCTAAAACTGATAATGCTGATAACTGACCTACTACAATCATACAACACTTGTTCAGGATGACTCTAAATGACTGTGCGCTGTTGCATGACTTTTAATTGGATAGGTTCACGTCATGCATTTCTTTAGAATACACGCCTAAGGCCTAAGGCGTGTAGTCATTTCTACACGCCTTAGGCCTTAGGCGTGTATTCTAAAGAAATGCATGACGTGAACCTATCCAATTTGACAGATTGATTCTGTTGCCTCCCCACATCTTCAGAAATGATTAGCATGACTTAAAAATACGGAAGAAAGTTTCACTGTGCTTCCAAAGAAAACCTTAAACCTGTTCAAACCTGAGTTATACAAATAGTAGCCTTGTGTGAATCCTCAAAAATAATGTGATAACAAGAAATTACATGGTATCGCAGATGACATAGAGGGCAGATAAGGACAAGTAATGATGAGCATGTAACATAGAGGGCAGATAAGGAGAAGTAATGATGAGTGGCGGCTGTCAATCAGTCCTATGGGCTCACCCCGAACTGTTTGAGAAACATTAACTTTTCTCTTGTAATTGATTTGTATGGAGAACTTTTAGTCTGATGTTGTCCTTGTGTGTTTTGTAGTGTGTAATGTTTTTGATCATAATTTCAGGTTGTGTGCCACAAAGACCAGAAGTAGGCTAAACTGAACTTATCGAAGTTATTTGAGTTATTTCTCTGTTTCTATTGCTTCTATCATACTAAGTAATATGTGTAAGTTATAGATTTTTTTTTCATTTGTACGTTGAGGTTTGCCTACCAAGAGAATGTGAGCGTAGGGGATGCTATTTTCTATGTGCTACACCGGGTGTACTACTCACTTGGACAAAGACAGTGGTGCTGTCAGAGTGTGTTCTTTGGCTTCTCCAGTGTCTTTAACACTATACAACCTCTCATCCTTTTAGATGACAATGGGGCCATACCACTGTACTGGATTAAAGACTACCTCCATAGAAGACCTCAGCTGGTGGTCAGCAGCACTGGTGTGCTACAGGGAACTGTGCTCTCCACTGTACTGTTTACTCTGAGGGCTACACATCTTACTTCAAGTAAGTTTATTCTGAGTCACGCCACATGCAGATGTTCTCAGGTGATACCACAATAGTGGAGTGTGGTAGCTGAGACCGAGCAGTCTTCTCTCTCGGCAGCCAATCAGACCCCCATGTTTCTAAAAACGAAAGTACCCGATCTTCTAAAAACGAAGTCATCCGGATATTTCTGCCAATCAGACCCCCATGTTTCTAAAAACGAAAGTACCCGATCTTCTAAAAACGAAGTCATCCGAAATTTCTGCCAATCAGACCCCCAGGTTTCTAAAAGCGAAGGCAGCCGATCTTCTAAAAACGAAGGGAAGCCGAAGCCTCTCAGGTTAGCAACGGCATAGAGAGCATAAACAAAATCATGTGAGAGAGGAGACTTACTTTGCGGTGAGTTGCCCCTGCACAGTAAAACGAATATATAACTTTATTAAATGCGACACTATGAATTCACTGAAATGCTCAGGATGTTTTAACCTTGTCTCTTCATAAAATGTGACGTTCGTTGTTATTTTATCGTTTCGATGAACGTTTTAAAAATATTTCGTCGGTTTGGCTAGTCATAGCTAATTGACGAGTTGTGCTAATTATCGTCAAACTTTTGAAAGTCTGACGGACAACTTCAATGTATAATAAAAAAAATATGTCGATTTACGTCAGAAAAAGTTGTGTGGTGGTAAAATATGGCTGTTTAAACTTCGATATGCATTATGTGGCTATGTAAACTTTGACATGTAAGGTGCAATTTATGTGTGACATGCCTCCATGTAAAGCAAACGATAATTCGGTTGCCACGTTGTGCAAACCGCATGTCATGGACGTGGGGTGTCCCTTATACTTTGCATCCTATAGCATGGTTGTGCTGCTGTTAATACTGTTCATGCACTATGTATGAAATGCATACAGTATGCATGTATTCCTGACACTCTGTGCATTCTGTGTATGACATGTATTGCCAGCCTATACTGAATGTGTTGTCTTTTGATTGTAGAAATGGAGATTGCAAAATAAAATTTTACAGCCTCGCAGCAGCTTGTCCTGCGGCCCTCCCCCGCAGCATTGGCCCTGTCGGCCGCCAGAGCTGCCAGTGGCCCGCAGGCAACTGCTGCGAGGGCCAAGAAGCCGGAGGAAGTGAGGGAGGCAAAGGCCCGCGTCGTCTCCGAGGGCGGAGACCCTGGGAACGCCAAGCTAGTGCTGAGCCGCCACAGCATGCAGTTTGGCTAGTACCAGGGTCAGACCTTTGTTGGATTTTTGGGGTTTTCCAGTTTAACTTTACACCTGAAGTTACTGTTCACCTTTAAGATTGCATTGTGTTTTCTTCCCAGCGGAATAGAAGATTGGATGACTCGGTTACGTTGGATCAGGATCAATGATTTATTACAGTATTAATTAAATGAATTACAACTGTTGATTAGATGGAAAATAAAAAGGTTGAAGTAACAAAGCGAAGTCTAAAGACTATCTGCCTAAGTCACTCTTCTGTCTCTCCTGCGAGGTTGAGACAGGACAACGAAGATGTTGTAGCGTAGCTCGTCTGGATCCTTCTCATCTGGGATCGGGAAAATGGGTTCTACATATACTTTAAAGTCTAATCATAAATCCATCATAAACTGTAGAAAACAACAACTGGAACAGTTTCTAATCTTGGCGACATTCCATATAAGAACATAACTCGGAGACACACTCAAGGGTTTAGATTTGAGCAAACCTTTCGTAGCCAAAACAGGAACATACATGCACATACCAAAGACCGGCACCTAACAAGCATCGACACATGATCACCGGTCAAGGCGACCTCTGGGGCCCCATCAGGCCACGCCAGTTGTTTACTGAACATGCTGTACAGCCTCGGCTGTATAGATAACTTGGAGCCTCACACAAAAAGGGATTATTCATTTGATAGTTATTAACGGGAACAGGAGATCACATAAAATCACACCAAATTCTAACACCTTCAAGTGGCTGCTGGAGAACGACGTGGGCTACACCATACAACTGGTGTACAGCCACCAGCGGGAGCGGGAGACCAACGCCTCTACGAGCCCACTGATGGCCAACAAGGACGCCCTCGCCCAGAACTCGTGCGCCCATCCTGAGTTTGCCATCCACCTACAGTTCCATCGGGCGCACGAGGAAGCCCGGGTCCATGCCAGTCAGCCCGGGCGTGAGGGCGAGGCCCTTGTTGGCTTTGGGCAGTTCAAAGAGGCCACCCTGAAGGACCTGTACGAGTCCTCAGACAAGGACCGTCAAGGGTAAGTGATGGTGTGCTACAGGCCAATAGAGTGAGTGTCTTTGTGTTTACTAATGTGAGTTTACTAATGTGATGGCTGTCTGTTTGGTAGATTCGTCAAGTGGCTTCGGAGGAAGACACCGCAGCCTGGGACTGCAATGGACGCCGCCAGGAAATACATCCTGCGCCGAGACGCGGAGCGACCGACGGTGTCAGCAGCTGTTGCACCCCCCACCCCACGCCCACGCAGCAGCACCACCACCGCCAGCAGCAGCAGCTTCATTCCCCCCTTTCCCCAGCAGCAGCCCCACCACCGCTGCCTCGAGGGGGTCGGTCGCTCCTGCTGTCTTGGCTTTGCTGGGCCGGCGTCCCATGGGCCCAGGCGAGCTGCAGGCTAAGGTCAAGAAGATGCTGACCACAAAAGCACAGCCTGCAGTTCCAGGTACTACTACTTTTTTTTTCTTTTGTCTGAACACAAGTTTAAAGTTTGTGATTTCTTAACAGATGTATTTCTCCTATAGTGGTGTCTAGAACTCCCCAAGGCCGGCCCCCCTCGGTTCCGCCACTCCCTGCCAGTGATGTGACGGACGAGGAGCTGGTCCGAGCGGCCCTTGACGTTGAAATGGGTAATTGAGACCACACTTGATGCATTACGCTGACACATTGTATTTGATTATGATCCATTGTTTCAGATTTTGTACATTAACTGTTTTGTATTTGCTTGTGAATAAAGCTGGTCGGGGGAGGCCACCCTGGCCCCGGCGTCGGCGAAGAGGAAGAGGAAGGAGAAACACGTGGAGCAGCCCATTTTGTCCACTCCTGCTGCGGCTGAGGTAAGCTTACGCGCACACATCAGCGTTATGCACATGCATCACACACTCTGCTGCACACCAAACCCGTTCAGCCCTCTTACAGCGTGTTTGTCTTGCTTTTGTCTTTGCAGCTCAACATACCAGAGAGCTGGCGGACAGCTCTCAATCGTGAGCAGCAGGAGTGGGTAGGCCGGGCACTGTTCACACTGGACAGCAGGGGGAGGACCTCTCTCACCACCGACCTCAACCTGAGGGGGTGTGTACTGCTCTCTCTAGGTGTTGTGCTCCCTGAGCGTTAACTTAGATTAAACAGTCGGCCAAACTCCTTTTCAAGAGCCAGGAACATGAGCGTACTTGCTCCTTTATTGACTTCAAATGCATGGCAACACTGAATTGGAGTGAAACTACAAATAAAAGAAGAACATAACATTACCGTTACTTAGGCTACTGTATAGAGGTCATGTAATTAGCAATAATGCTAACGTAATTCATAACACTAACGCACGTCATCATGTAAAATTACACGGAGGCTACTGAAAAGTATTTGACAAAATTTCTCAACCTTACTCAAACATTACCGAACTCATAGAAATGACATCAAAGGCAGATTAAACTAAGTAGGATACTTACAGTCATTGCTTTCTGAAGAACTCATACATCACACGACAACACATTAGCGACCATGCTTTCTTGTTTTCAGAATATGAACTTCCTGTTATCAATAAAATATTACGTCCTCTACCTGTTTCAACTTCCTGTGTCAAGGTGTATTAAAGAACGAATAAGTAGTACAAAACTTATATTTACCATCACATTTTCTTTTCTTATAAAGTTATGAGCTTATAAAATTACATAAAAAACATGAACCCTTTTTTTAAATTATTATTCCAATTTTAAAGTCAAACGGGAAAATCATTTTCTGGGCAGAACACTCCCCGTCTGGCATTTAATGCCACTTTAACACTTAACTGTTCATTGTTGATCTTTGACCTTCTTTTGGCAAGAGCAAAACAACCTCAGAAATAGGCCTCTGGAATGTCTTTACTTTAAAGACATACCACATCTCCGGCCTGCAGGTTTCGGCATGCTGTGCGCCATTTGCGTTTTGGCTGAAGACTGTGTAGGTATTCTTTTCTCCATCGGGTCCAAAACTCATTAGCATGTGCCTGCACTTGTCTCCACTGACACTTGAAAAGATCTTTCTCATTGAAATAGCCAGCTGGAGCAGACACACCGGGTTTGTGGGTTAAGAGCATTGCAGGTGTCAGAAGCATTGGGAGGGAAGGATCCAAGCTCACAGGGACTAATGGTCTTGCGTTGATTATGGCCGACACCTCCGCCATTAGGGTAGACAGTACCTCATGAGTCAAAATCATGCGCTCCCATACGCCCCCCATATGAGATGTATGTGGCGGGTTGAACTCCCATGTACACCCGTTGTCATGAAGGTATTTCAAAGTGCTGACCTGACTTGGGTCATCTGGTCTCATGCCCAGCTCAGAACTTGCCCCAATGAAGTTCGTGCCCCTATCGGATTTCAACTGTTTCGCTGGCCCCCTTACAGCAAAGAACCTTCTTAAGGCATTGATGCAGCTAGCTGAGTCCATTGACTCTATAAGGTCTATATGCACAGCCCTGGTGGTCACGCAGGTGAAGAGTACAGCCCACCTTTTACTATGAGCTAAACCCCCTCTGGTGCGCCTGGTGACCTCGTTCCAGGGCCCAAAAACATCTAAGCCTACGTGTGTGAATGGCGGGGATGTGTTTAGACGTTCTGGGGGAAGATGAGCCATCTTTTGGATCTCAAGCTTGCCTCTCAGCTTTCGGCAGGTGACACAGTGGTGGATGATGGAGCCTATCAGCCTTTTGCCGGCAACAACCCACAGGCCTGCGGCTCTCACTGCCCCCTCTGTGAGGTGTCGCCCTTGGTGCTGTACTTCTGTATGGTAGTGTGTCACCATCAACTTTGTAACATGACTCTGTTTCGGGAGAATGACTGGATTTCTCACCTCAGAGTTCACAGACGCGTGTCTCAGACGTCCCCCGATCCTCAGGAGGCTGTCACACAGAAAGGGGTCGAGCTCCACAATGGCACTGGACTTCGAAACTGGCTGATTCTTCTGCAGCGCCTTATACTCCTCCGGATAAGCATCCCTCTGGATGGACATGAGTATGTGCTTCTTTGCAACAGCCATCTCCTCTGGAGTGTGGGGTTTTTTACATATGTGCCATCCTTTGCACGTGTCTGACAGGCCTGACCTGAATGCTGAAGCTTGGTGAATTAAAAAAGAGATGGCTCGCAGCAAAGACCCACAAGTGGAAAAACGCTTGAAGCGCTCTGTGAGTTTACCTTTGCTTACATGAGTGGCAAGGGTGGTCAGCTGTGGCCCCACGTCTGTGTCAGTTTCAGGATCCACCACTGGAAAAGTCCCATCCGTTCCGGACTGCTGAGGCTTGTGGAGGAACTCTGGACCTGTGAACCACATGGTGGCGTTGAGCTGCGATGCGGACACAGACCTAGTGGCCAGGTCAGCTGGATTTTGATACGTAGGCACATAGTGCCACTGCCGGGGAGAGGTTGATTGCCATATGCGGTGAACACGGTTGTGTACATATACAAAGAATCTTTTAGTGTCATTGTATATATACCCAAGAACCACTTTACTGTCACAGAAAAACTTCACTGCTTGTGGCTTGTGATCTAGCTCCTCCAGGATCAGTTCAGCCATCTCCGTGGCCAGCACAGCTCCACATAGTTCGAGGCGGGGAATAGTTGGCTCTGGTTGAGGGGCTGTTTTGCATTCCCGAGCACAAAGCCCACACTGCACTGCCCCCCTGAGATGACCCTCAGGTAAGCCACTGCTCCTATGGCCCAGTTAGAAGCATCCAAGAAAACACACAGCTCTGTGTATGTTGCACTGGACAGAGACTGCTGTATGTATGAGCGGGGAATGTGAAGGCAGCTCAGATCTTGTAGTGAACCTTTCCAAGTTTCTCATTTATTCAGCTTTTCTGCAGGAAGGTCAGCGTCCCAGTCACATACCTCTATGGAAAGTTCTCTCAACAGTGCTCGTCCACGAATGGTCACAGGTGCAACAAAGCCCAGTGGGTCAAAGAGGCTGTTAACCGTAGACAGCACTCCTCGACGTGTGAATGACTTGTCGTTGATCGCCACTCTAAAGGTAAAAGTGTCTGAATCGATGTCCCAGCACAAACCGAGGCTTCTCTGCGCAGGCAGAGCTTCCTTATCAAGGCCTAAGTCTCTTAAGCCTGCAGCCAGATCTTCAGATGGGAAGGCTTGCATAACCGCAATACTGTTTGAAGCAATCTTGTGCAACTTGAGATTGGATTCAGCGAGTGACGCTCGTGTGAGCTTGAGCAAATCGATGGCCTCGGCCTCAGTCGGGAGGGAGATGAGCCCATCATCGACATAAAAGTGTCTCTCGACGAAGCGGCGTGAGTCTGATCCATACCTCTGTTCACCCTCTTGAGCAGCTCTCCGTAGGCCATAGGTAGTGACTGCTGGCAAGGGGCTGTTTCCAAACACATGCATACGCATGTGGTTCTCTGTGACCTCCTTTTCAGGGTCGTGGTCTCTTGGTGCCAGAGAATCTTAAGTAATTTCTGTGATCTTCTCTCACTAAGAAGCCGTAGAACATTTGCTGGATGTCAGCTGTCACCGCAATGAGTTCTTTTCGGAATCTGACCAGGACTCTGAGGAGGGAGTTGTTTAAATCAGGGCCTACGAGCAGGACAGCGATATACTCTACCTCTGGTGCACTGGAGTCAAATACAACCCTAATCTGGCCTGGCTTTTGGAGGTGAAACACTCCGAAGAAGGGTAAGTACCAGTGCTCTGTGTTCTCGCTGAGAGGGGGTGCTTCCTCTGCGTGCTTGTTCTTAAAGAGTCCTTCCATAAAGGCAAGAAACTGTTCTTTTGTTTCACTGTTCTTTTTGAGCGTGTGCTGCAAGGAGTGGAGACGAGAGAGGGCTTGAGCACGATTACTTGGGAGGTGTGGCCTGGGCGACCTAAATGGCAGTGGAGCAATCCAGCTGTTTTGTTCATCCTTAACGAACTCATCATGCATTGTTTTCAGAAATGTCTCATCCTCGAAGGACAATGCAGGTTTGTTGTCATTTTCTGTTTTCATGAACACAGTGACACCAAGCTTGTCCTCAGCAGGAACACTGACTGTTGGATGGCTGGAGAGAGCATGAATAAGTAGTACAAAACTTATATTTACCATCACATTTTCATTTCTTATAAAGTTATAAGCTTATAAAATTACATAAAAAAACATGAACCCTTTTTTTATTATTATTCCAATTTTTAAGTCAAACTGCAAAATCATTTTCTGGGCAGAACAGGGTGTGCAGAACCCTGGTGGACAACTTTGTGAGATGGTTCTGGACAAACCACCCACAGCCAAACACCACCAAGACCAAAAAATAATACCACATAGCCTGCATCCTGCACCTATTGTCACAGAACAGACAGAGTGGACCACGATTGCATCAAGTTGCAATAGTATTTATTTAAGGATTAGGAGGGAAAGGGAGTGTGAGTGTGCTCTGTGAAAGCCTTGCGGAGTGCAAAGGCGCGCAGGGAAAGCAGGCAGGAGCTCTCGTGGTCGGACAGGCGTCGGGTCGGGTTACCGGGGAAGAGGAGTAGAGCGTTGGTCGGGGACAGGCGGCGAGTCGGAAACCGGAGCAGGAGAGCAGACAAGAGTCACAGGCAGGCGGCAAGACAGAACACGGGTCAAGTCGAAGACAGAACACGGGTCAGAATCCAGGACAGGCGAGCAGAGCGTAGGTCGTGGGCAGGCAATGGGTCGGTAACCAGGGGCAGAGGAGCAGAGGCGTTGGTCACAGGCGGTTCGGGTTCAGCAACAGGCAGACGATCATAAAGGAAACAGAGACAAACAGAAACAGACCGGGAACCAGACGGGGAAAAACAGGAGACTGGCTAGGAACAGATGCAGGTAACCAACACAGGAAACAGAGGAGCAAACAGGACTCAGGATTCTAATTATTGTCTTCAGCTATCAACGCGTACAGGCTTGCTAATTCACCGACAAGGAGTGAATGAAACAGAGGGGAATAAATACGCACGGACATTAGGGGAAACCAAGACACAGCTGGGGAGAACAATCAGTGGGAAGCACGTGGAGTCTTAACCAGTGATTAGCAGAGAAACAAGTAAGTGAGAGAATGTGATTGAAACCAATTAAGCTTGTGAACGGCAGAAACGGGAGGAGGCAAAGATAGACAGCACAGGGTGGTGACACCTATACTATGTCTCGCACCTGAACAACTGGCTATATTAGTCCTATCGCACAGCTTTGTATTTGCCCTATAAGCCCTGTCTAACTTTCCTAAACTGTGTTCTCACTATGCCAGTTTAGGGCCTGTGGCTGTGTGTGATTAAACTGGAGTCTCTGCTGTGTGCCAAAACTTTTTTTTCAATACCTGACTGACATTGGGAGTGTATGTTCAGGAAAGTGAGAAGTGGGAAAGACGTCGGATTTTCGGTAAACACTTGCAGCACTTGCACTTTCGGTAAGCACTTGCACTTTTCTATCTTATTTTTTCCTCTCACTGGCAGGCCATAGAATCGCTTGGTAAAAATGTATGAAATTTGGCACACTCCCATGATCATTCTAACCCGATTTCATGTTGACACCTCATACCCTCTAGTTCCACCAACTGGTCAAATTTCCAAGTGTATTCACGTATTAACCTTTGACCACTGTGACTGATTTTGAACAACTGGTACAGTTGAAATCTTTGGATCAAGACAATTCCAACGCACCAATGACGTCATTTTCAGCCTAATTTGATTTTTCACCATTTTGGAATTTATCGAAAGTGAAACAAAATTTTCACAGGCCATAAATTTTGTACAATCTCAATGAAACATGATACATATAATCCTCAGACCAAGCCGATCAAAAGTTGTGAGACAGATTTTTCAGATTGACAAGCGTTTGGCCATAACTGTCAATCAAATTAGACAGTGAAGTCGCGAACAGTGAACAGGAAGTAAGCTCATATTTCAGCACTGACATATCATAACAAATTCTTTATCAAAATTAACACATTTTATCAAAATTAACACAGATTTTTCAGTGGTCTACCATGTTTCCAGCTGTTTCCGCAATTTGAGGATGAGCCTAGGCAAGATTAAACTAGATATACCTCCTAACAGTACATAACATGACCACCGCACATTGCTGCATGTTCTATTCAAAGAAAATTAATGTCCATTCACACTCTTGACACGTCTTTTGAGCCGCAAGTCTAACAGGCTTGCCCCTATGAGTTATACATACATGTCAACACACGTAGCCTACATAGAGTTCACTCATGTTCACAGTCACAGTCACATGTTCACGGTCAAAAAACAGCCAATTTGACAATTTTTAGTTTCTCAATAGGTGCCGCTATTTGAATAAGCACGAGAACATACCAAAATCATTGGTATAAAGCACCTATACAATTAGCCACTTCCAATCCAATTTCAATAGAAATCACAGAAAATTTCTTCAGTCTCCAGCGCATGAATCGAAATAGTTTTTCAAAATGACAAGCCATATTTAGACTAGTTCTTACTAGGTGCATTGATCGTTAGGATCTTAGTGGGCTTTTAAACAATGCCACCTCACTGGCTTATGTTTCCATGAAAAAGGAACATAATCATGATCAATAGGCCTATATCCTGGAGCGTTGAAAGGCAATAGTGGTTCGAAGAGAGCATGTGGCGTAATAGTTTATATAAAAGGCCTTGATGAGCGCTGCATGTTCACTTCTATTTAATAGCATCGGCAAGAATAGGAAACTACTGCAACTACTGCAAGGGACCCAGTGTTTCAGTGACCCGGGAATCGCTGATGGAAATCTGCTCACAAGAAAATTTTGCCATTTTCGGCCTGTCAGTAGGTGGCACTACACTACCCATGGGTGTATAAGGGCTCGTTGGATGCAGCTCCTTGAGACCTATGTGCCACTAAAATTTCATCAGCTGGGGCACTACAGGTGCTATAGATGACTTACTTTGGATAGTAAACTAGTATAACTACACTATACAACTAATACTTATACCTGATATCAATCTAGCCTACTGTACTTCACAAAAATAGATCACTGGAAAAGAATGACCATCCTGAACGAAAGTCCTCTTTACGTCTTCTGTGCACAGAGCCCATTTATTAATTAGTAATTATTTTCCCACATTAAATCAATACTACAATGTACCAAAATAAAAAATAAAAAAAAAGTTTGTCTCATTACAATTTGAATTTCATCATTGCATGCGCAAAATAAGTGTTCCATTTTCAGTAAGCCTACTAAACAAGTGAATTGCTTCTGATTTATCTGTTAAATCCTCAAGCCCATATCCAGTCATCTCTATGACCATTGTCTCATGACTGTGGAAGGCTATAAGTAAACAAAACACGGACAAACATGTTTTGGCCCGTATGACCGTCCATATAAAAAAATGACAGAGACAGGTTTCTTTATCACAGCTGGCACCCTATCACAACTGGCTCCTTCATCGGTACACTTACTAGACCCAGAATTGGCCATAATTGCATGCTAGAACTGAATAGAGGCAGTTCGTCAATATTGGCTTGAAGCTGTAAACCATCAGCAACCATCGACCCGCTTCGGATCCTAGTGTCAGAGCCAAAGCATGTTCTGTGTGAAAGCCAAGTCAAATCTGACCCAGGTAACCTGGTACCTGGATGAAGACGTATCACAATTGCAACCCTCATTTTAAAAATGCTTTTGTTGAGGAGGTGTATTAATGTCAATGTCATGCTAACTGTGGTTTCATAGTTTTCATACAGTTGCATTGGCTAGCACTGGTAAAAGTTTGTCGGTTGGAGGCCACGAACGAGCTAATGAGCTTCATGTCAAGAGATATTGGCAATATGGCAAGCAAAACTAACTGCTTGCCCAATGCTGTCGTACAGCTAGCATACATAACATTAGCATTGCCTAACTTTAGACTTAGACAATATGTAAGATGTTTAGGGTGTAGCTTATGTAGTTTAATGTAGTTTAGGAGTTATAAGTATTTGTCTGTCAAATGTAGTAGAGTAGAAAGTCAAAAATCTTAATATTTGAGTAAAGTACAGATGCTCAAAAATGCACTTAAATAGTCAAGCAAATGTAGCCTACAGTAACATCCAATCAGAAGCCTACAGTTCCATAATTAATAGCAAAACATTCTGTCATTGAAGACATCTGAAAATATGTAATAAAAAAATGGAACAAAAAGGTTATTGAAATGTCAATAACATTTTCTGAATAACGATATATTTTTTCTCAAAATGTTCTCAAATTCACCTTACTTTAAAATTCAAATTACACTTATATACAGATGTCACGAAGCAAAGTGTTGTACAAAATAAACAGAATGAGTTATAATAAAAATATGAGTAGGCCTACAAGAAGACCTACACTAGCAAACTGTATGCATGGCATTAAGAAGGAGCAGTAAGTCAGTAGGATAGAATAGTACTAGCACCCTGTAGAGGTCATAAGAAGTGTATTACAAAAAAACTTTCATAAGCCATACACACTTGTTAATCTCTTAAAGGAAAAATCTGGTGTTCATCGATCCAGAGCCCTGTTGTTAGGTCACCAAGTGCTGTTGGTAGGAAACAGAACACAAAATTTTATAGACCATAGACCGAATGTGAACCGGCAGCTAACACTATCTGAATGCACAGTACCTTCCTTTCAGTTTCATTTTCCTATGCCCCATTCAGTTAATGTCAGTTGCCGGTTTGTTATTCAGTCTATGTGAAGCATATTTTCTGGTTCTTTTCCTTCTGACAGCACATGGTGACCTGTAACAACAGGGCTTTGGATTGATCCACACCGGATTTCTTCTTTAAATACTGTTTGACATCAAGACATAAAAAGGCTTCCTTGGAAAACAAACCTTCCAAAAACATTATATTACATTTGATAGGAAAACGTCACTTAATTTCATGCATGTGATGCAATTGATGCATGATGCAATTGATGCATGTGATGCAATTGAAGACAAAGTTTAATAAAGTTGTATTAAAATAATAACAGGCTATTTAAACTGTGCTTATAATACATGCAGATAAATGTTAGGTAATAAGTTAAAAATGACTGAAGACAAAAGGACAGGTTTGTTTTTTTACACTAATGAAATGCTGTGGTTAAGATTCAAATTCTGATGAATGCCTCTATTCCGAGAATTTTCGGTTATTGCAGTAGGACTCCTCCACCTACAGAAGGCTGCATAGGTGCACAGCAGTAATTTTTCTAAAAGCGCATTTGTGAAGACGTGAAACTCACCAAGTGATCAGTAATGTTCACTGATACACTGATATAAAAATCATCGCAAAGTGTGACTTCTGTCAGCTTGCACCGTTTCAAACTCTTAGATGGTAGTTTACATATGGGTGTGAGGAGTTTGAAAAAACAGTTCCACAATTGAATAGTCAAAAACCTATTGGAAACCATACCTATGGTATGTCAGTGACAGACACAATAGCCATAGTCTCAATAATGGCCACCCTTACAGACTCACAGACTTAGATGCACATTATATAAATTTTTGAGGGTTTCCGGGTGTTGTCCCCCTGTCCAAATCGAATCGAATCGTGTAAGGGCACCGTTGCACCCTTTCTGAGTCCTTATAAAGTCGACATCTTTGCAGACTTTGCTTAAGGGAATTAGCCACAGTTTGACACAGACACACATGAGGCATGGAAACATTAAAAAACTTTGCAAACTTAATCACTTAACAGCATGACAAGGAGGCTACACCGGATGCATTATTGGATGCGTTAAGTCAAAGATGCATCTGCTGTAACAATTAGCTACCACTATAATCAATGAAACTGGCTACACCAGATGCAGCAGTGCAGCAAACATTAAAAAAATAGACCATTCTTTTACTGTATGGATTTTGACATTACTTAACTCTTCCATAATACATCCACTGCAGCCCTAGGGTGAGTCAGTTAAGTCCAACCATGTCAGGTAAAAATCCTGCCATGCATTGGTTGTACCCTTACACCTGTGCAGGTGATCTCATTAAACAGCTGACCTACCTGCCTGAAAAACTGGTAATTAGAAACAGATGTCACATATATAAATGGTTGGCAGAGAAATGTAGTAAGACTTTTACTTTCTGAAACTGGATTTCCACCTCTGCCTGCCAGTTGCCCATTGCTAGAAACCCACTGCATGGAGTGGCATGGCTGTTGGACTGTGTGACTGACATACCGTGTCTTCCCCTTGGCCCTCAGTGTTATGGAAGACAATGTGTTATTTGGGTGGCAAGGGCATGGGTTTAAAAGTCCTAGTATTCTCACACCAGAAGAACAGCAATGGAAGGGGCAGCACTGTCAGGTTGCCAAGCACATGTCACATATACTGGATTAGTACCACTGAGGATGTTCTCTTTTTGATCTAAAGGTGTTAAGAGTTCCCCTTTTTAAAGTCAGTGATGTTGAACGCGATTTATAATGATTTATAAAATAATTTTTACCACTTTTTGTAACATTGGTTAATATATCTTCACAATTCACTTCACATCATTCACTACCAACAACAGAACAATTCTCTTGCTCACACACACACACACACATTCACACACCGCTTTGTACTACTTCACTTAACAAAACAAAATGATCAGTGTTTTTGCCAAACTGATAATACGTGAAATTAATGATCAGCCTGTAAATCAGTGAAAATACTCACCATTCAGGCGCTCCACAATCCACTGTTCTTTTGTGTTGGAACTGACTTCAAATTCAAATGGTGCTCCATTAGGAAAGGCATCCCTATCCACAGCTGTGACATACACCGCATTATCCCCATAGCACATGGTCTGGTAAGTGCTGGTCAGGGTTGGGTAATTGTCATTCTTGTCTTCAACTTGAATAGCGATGGTTCCTGTTGCTGTTCTGAAGGCTGTCACCTCCTTACCTACGATGGAATATTGAGTATTATTAGAAAATAGCTCAGCTCTGTATTTTCCACCCAAGGCCCTTAAACACAGATGATGGGACAAAGAGAACAGGAAAGTGAGTGCTAAGATTCCATTAGGACCATTGACAGTTGGCCATATTGTGTATATATATATACATGTATTTATGTATTTATTTATTTTGAAATAAACAGATAAATTAAGGAGAAGTTCCATAAGCATTGCATGTCTTGCTGTTTTAGCAAAATACAACTATGAAATCTGAAAGAATCATTGTAATGAAAAGATGCATACTGTAATGACACATATCTGTGTGTAAAATTCATTCTCCAGCAGTCCTATGGACTTCTGTGGTTCTGTACCATGAACTTGTATAATCTATCAGTGAGATGATAAACAGCTACATGTGAAAATACACATCCCCCCCAAAAAACAGACAACCAAGTAAGTAATCCCAGTTGACCTAGATGAGCAGTTTATGTCATGCATTTCTTGTGAATACACACCTAAGGTGCGTCAAAAAGATTTGACTAAAATATTCTATTGCCTCACCATGTGTTGAAAGAACAGCCGTGTGAAGAAGTAGAGAGGAAAGTTTTACTGCTCTTCTAAAGAAAAAGCCTGTTCAAGCAATAGCCTTCAGCGAATCTTTGAAAGTAATTGCTTGCTACATGATGTCACCTATCTCACAATTTCAGAATGCAAACCTAGGCTACTTATAAATCAGTCACCTGAGTTTATGGAGATCAAATTAAATGAATGAAAACTGAGAGGGGGAGGGGAGGAAAGGAGGGGGTAGCTTCAGATGCCAGAGCATGTAACATAGAGGGCAGGTCAGGAGAAGTAATGATGAGCATGTAACATAGAGGGCAGGTAAGGAGAAGTAATGATGAATGATGGCTGTCAATCAGTCCTATGGGCTCACCCTGAGCTGTTTGAGAAACATTAACTTTTCTCTTGTAATTGATTTGTATGGAGAACTTTTAGTTTGATGTTGTCCTCATGTGTTTTGTAGTGTGTAATATGTTTTTGATTATAATTTCAGGTTGTGTGCCACAAAGACCAGAAGTAAGCCAATAGATTATTTATCTAAACTAGAGTTTTTTCTCCTATTACTATTTCTATTGCTTCTATCATACTAATATGTTATAGTTATAGCTATAAGTTATAGATTTTTATTTTCATTTGTATGTTGAGGTTTGCCTACCAGGAGAATGTGAGCATAGGGGGATGCTATTTTCTATGTGCTACACAGGGTGTACTACTCTCACTTGAACAAAGGCAGTGGTGCTGTCAGATCAGAATCAGGTTCTTTGACTTCTGCAGACACTATACAAGCTCTGATCTTTGTAGATGACAGATTACCTCCATGGAAGACCTGTTTGTCACAAATTGTCAGACTGAGGGGCTGTTTATCTGAAATTGTGGTCAGCAGCAAGGAACTATACGTAGCAATACTGGCTATATTAGCCCCATCACACGGCTTTGAATTCGCCCCATAAGCCCTGTCTAACTCTACTTTTCCTAAACTGTGTCTACACTATGCCTATATTGACTAGTTATCACCTGGAGAAATTAGATACTGTTTCCTGATTGGCTGACAGGGACATCCTATAAGTACATCTGGTGAAAAATCTCCTTTAACAATGGGATACTTTTTTCTGAGGTGGGAATTAACTTTGTATAACAGTCTACTTTTGAAGTAGATCAAAAGAAAAAAATGAGAATTACAGTTCCATATCAGTGTGTTTATGAATGGTAACCATATCAACCATTGTGAAGTATTTTATGTTGTTCTGCTGTTCTGCTACTTTTGAAACACTCCAATCATAATTTACTCAGATATTATTTTACAGAGATTATGCTCTCTGTAAAAAAAATGTGGTCCATAGCACAACCTCCTCCTTGTGTGGTGTATGGGCTTTCAGGTGAGATTTCAGGTAAAACTTAATTTTTTTCAAATAATGAAGGGAAATATTAGCATACATACTGTATATGTCAGTGTTGCATGAACTAGATCAAAAGAACATTGAAGAAGTTCCTTTTTCTACAAACTGATCTTCACACATTTAAGAACTTGAACTTGTTCAATTTTTTCTGAATCACTGTTTAGGTCCAGATGAAATCTTGGCCTTACTTGTTATGAATGAAACATTAAAAGCAGTTCCTTACGTTGACCACTAGAGGCCACTTCACATCTTCCATCTGGTATTCTGAACATCTGGTGGAAAAGCACCCTTAGGCCAACCCAACTCATGGGTGCCATCTTACAAGCCTGAATCACATGGCAGTATAATGTAATTCTACGAGACACTGGACTAAAACATTTCACAGGCCGTTATATAGAAAGGCAACACACACACCTCAACAAAAACAACCTTTTTAAAAAAAGCTCTGGCCATGCTGAATGTGAATCTGGATGCTAACATTGAAAATCAATGTTTCAAGGACAATGAATTCCACTGACATACATTACAAAACTACATAGTCCATGGGACAAAGGAAGTTGGGACATGTGTCACAGCATTTTAAATCTCATCTAGAGATCATAGGCTTTCAGAAACTGTGTGGTTTATGCTGTTGAACCCGTTTACTGAAGTTTTCACTCTTGGCTCCTTCTTGATTCATAAGTCTTCAATACAGGCCTAGATGTGGACAGGTGATATAATTGGCTTATTCGCCATGTATATTATACCTCTAGATATTTAGTACTTAGTATACTAGATATTTACCTCTAGTTATTTAACATGGAATGGACAGAAGGACAATTGGCTTGATTTCTGTACACCATCAGTGGCTGTACTGATCATGTGGGCATGAAATATCAACCTGTATCGGCTTTGAAACTTGGCAGACAGCAGGTTTCATTCACAGCTGGTCCGCCTGGATTTGAAGCCGAAGAAACTGTTTCAAACCAATCAATCTGTATGCTCAATTTTCAAGTAAACATTTTTTTCAGTGCAAAACTTTAATAGGTTTACACAACAACTCAAGCAAGGCATGAGAGAAGGTAATACCCAATAATGGCCAATAAGGAAGCATGGAAATAAATATCACATTTTGGGGCTATATGCCATTTCCAAAATTCCCTGATATTTCCTGACTTTGTCCACAAAAATAGAAATTTTCCTGACTTTTCATGTCTGGAACAGGCTGCATTGAAATTCCATGAGCAGTGGAAACCCTGTGAAGACTATTTGAGCACATCTCCACATGTTAACAAACACCATTTTGAGCAACAATTATTAACAGGCAGAAACCATTGACTTTTCAATGATGTTTATTTGGCCAGAATAATGAGCACCTTACCACACAAGAGCTTACACAAGCTATAAGTCCTCTTAGTAGAACTGGTGACACATGAGGGACTTCCCCAGCTGGGGACCAACACAGTGAAACCATTAATAAATGTCATGCCATGTCACTAAAGACAAAGCCATAGTCAAATAGTGTGCTCCTACCAGACAGGCCTCACATATACAACACCTGCAAAGCAGGTGCTTCTGAAGAGACTGGCATTAACCATGCCACTAATCATAATGCACATTAATAACACTGAGCTGCTTAATATTGTTATCAATAAATATGATCAGACAGGTGAAGTTATTCATATAAAGATATAAAACTGTGACAAAATATTGCAGTATAAAAAATGGGCACAGCTATCCCTCAATAATAGGCCAATTAATTCCCACTATGCTTCAAGCAATAGAGTACATTGAATTAGACACCTGATACAGCAGTTAAATTGCACTTAAATTTCTTGTTTGTATATATATAACATATATAATTTTTATTATATATATTATATACTTATGTGAACCCCCTGACAATATTGAAACATTTCAATGCCTCAACAAACTGAAGATATGAAATGGCACAACAGACTTGTTGAGAGAGGACTTATTTTCCATTGATCTGTTTTTTTGTTTTTTTCCTAATACTTTTTACCACATATAAAACGATCATATCAAAAACGTTAAAAAGGAAAAGAAACTAATCGTCTCCTCTGTACTGCTATGCACATCACATGACCATCCAAATACAAAGGTTACAAGACGCTCAGTAAATGCTTGCAGTTACACCCTCTTCTGTAGTAATTGCTCTAATCCACACTGGGTCACTTGTTCTTTCTTCACAAGTCATGTTAGCTTAGCTTTCAAACGATAGCATAAATAAAGTTTACCACAGAAATCCTGAAGCCGCAGCAGCACATGCATGCTAACAGGAGGGGATAGGTAGAGTTCAATACAAATATCCATCACCTCAATACTCCAGTAAAACTAGCGCACAAATACAGGTGGTTTTTGCTCTCTGGTTAAAGGAAAAAAAACAAACAAACAAAAAACAAAACTAACTCATTTTCGAAGAAATAAAAGGCACTCATGGTGTACTACTGACACAGAAGAGGAAGTTGAAAGGAAGTCAAAAAAGGGAAGAAAATGAAGAACAAAAATATAACTGTATAATTCCAACATGGAATCTTGCGGTTGTGCTTCCGGTAAAATGACTCCATCCGTTCATCGGTTCCTTCCAATAAGCTGACCCCAGAGTCCAAAGGTATACATTGCTAGAATAAACTTGGATACAGCTTAACAAGGGTCATAAATACATACTCTTTTGTTTGCTCTCCCTGGATTCTGTTTAGAACATGGCAGTTAAACATGCAAAATGTTATTAAAAACACCATACAACCATACATATATTATTATTAATTAAAAAAAATGGTTCCTATTACATATGACAAACAAAACCAAAGCTCAAAGACTCATCACGAGCATATCAAGAGGAATACACTGCCCCATCCACAACCCACGACTATTTGCCAATCCCTTGGCATTAAGCAGGGGAATACACACAGGCTCCATTGAAGGCCAATAGATTAAGTCCAGACTTCTTAAGTGCACTCTGCAGGAACTTTCGGCACTAAAGTACAGTACATAGTTTTTCTTTTTTTTGCAATTAGTGTCAATGCCTCCTATTTCAGTGAAAAAATGTCAAAACAGTGAGCCATGTGGTATATCTGGCATAGCCGGGAGTTGGATTAGGGGCGAGTATATGTGAGAAAGTGCAGTAACATTTGAGGAAAGATGCAAAAACATGGAACAGAACAAAAAAAAAAAATGAACATGAATATAATGCACACATGGAGAGCAAGTAGACTCAAGGCTGGAAGTTAGGGTGGACTTTCCAATGCACCTTGAGCCCAAGTTTCCCACTGACTTATTATAAGGAAACTGCATGGACACATCTTACGATTTCATTAAGGATTAGGGATATAAAAATGCTAGGCTATGTATGTGTGTGTACGTGTGTGTATTGTTGTACATTTCTATCAATGTGAGTGTGTGATGTGCATGTTTTTTGGTGGAGCGATCAGAGTGCTCAGGAGCTATATTGTCACAGGGAGGCTCTACTGTAGGAAGCGTCGGCAGGAATCAGGGGGTTCACCATCATCAGGGAAATCACAACATCCAGCTCTCTACTACGTTACTGCAAAACCAAGAGATACAAACACAGGGTCAACAACTGGCCGAGCTCAACAGCCCTACAGACAGAGATGATTATTCAGATCCTTATTCACAATAGTTTACAAGAGGGGAGAGAGAAAGAGAGAGAGACACTGAGGACAGTCAGGGCAGGTAGTGCAGATGAGGGGTTAACTTGAGTGACTGGAATGTTCCAGTGTGATAATGCCAACTCACCAAGAAGGGTTAGTTCAGCATGCAAGCTGTTTTAGGAGGTTACACGAGTGACAGATGGAGGAATGGGATTAGAGATAGATGTTAAACATTTCACTGAAAAACACACATACCCTCCCCTCCTTCCCTCCCACAGACTCCACAACCGCAAAGTTACAGAGGCCTCAGAATGAAAACACCACAACAACACAACACACACAGTCCTGGCATTGAAGACAGAGGTGGAGTTAGAGAGTGGGGCGCTGCTACAGCTGTGAACCACAATGGGAGGTGGTGGCTGCTGTGGGCATGCATTCCTGCGCCATCCATGTTAGACAAGCGGCCATTCCGGGGTTGGCTGCATGCAGCTGTCTCCTGCCAGCCCTCTTTGAGGGTGAGCCTAGGCTAGCCTGCCGAGCAATAGCTGGGTGGGGAAGCAGATGCAGGTTATGATGTGTGATGGGTGAGCTGGGTGAGCAGGATGAATGGGAGTGATGAAGAGGTTTGGGGTGAAGGGTGCAGGGTGGGTGACATAGCTCAGAGGTCACAGACGATCTTATATTTCTCGCTGCAGAAGACCATGGGGGTTCCCATGATGCCGCGGGGCTGCTGCGGGCGGACCCTGCAGGCCAGCCGGGGACTTACATGGGGGCTGGAGTGGGCGGAGTGAGAGGAGGAGGCGGCGGTGCCTTTCCTGCGGCCAGAGCCGACGCTTTTGCCGGCCGCCCCCGTGCCCCCGCTGCTGCGGCGCGCCTGCTCGTGGTCAAACTCCAGGTCCTCCAGGCGCTGCGTCAGAGCCAGCTTCTGCTGGATGGCCATACGCAGCAGTGAGTTGAGCGTCTTCTTCTCGTCCTCGGCCGCCGCCAGCTGCCGCTGCATGTCATCCAACTGGGTCACGTACTCGTCACAGCTGAGGAACGGACCCAAGGCCGGGGGTGGGGGTGGGGCAAGACAGGTCAAAGTTCACAGACACAAGGAAGAGGAAAGAATTAGGAGGCGACACAGTATCAGATCAATGCTCACACTAAGCTGCTATGTAAGGCTATGTTTATGTGTATTTGTGTGTATGTGTATTTGGATGCGCTCTGTCTATTCATTTTGTGTGTATTTTGAACAAATCCAGTTGTGTATTTGCATTCATCTGTGTGTGTGTACCGTGTGGCAAACATGGCCCTGAGAGAGGAGAAGGTTGCGGCGTCCTCCTTCAGGGCCTTCAGCTCATTCCTCAGCTTCATCATGGTCTCAGTCACCATGGCCTTCTCGTTGTCATACTTGCTCTTCAGGTTGGCCAGAGCCACCTCAGCTGTCTGAACACACAAGCATAAAACAGCTTTCAGAAGGGAAGGCCTGCGACCCACAAGTCACATATATATATCTTTGAAGAGAATTCGGTTATTAGTGTCATAGCTGTTCTCATAGGGTTTCCATTTTAACACTCCTGATGTGATCTTAACATAGTGTAGTCTGGGAACGAAATTGAACTTCCAAGTATTTTGTTTGTTTTTATCGCTGAAACAGCCTTTACAGGAAGTACAGGACGGATATTTAGTTTGTGCAAAGAGGACTTTTTCTCCCACTCATTATGCCAATAAATATATTTTTTCTCAAATTATTGTATGAAATTTGAGAATTCTGTGTATTCAGCTGCAGAAAAAAATCCTATTTTTGTTCCTAGTTAGTCCCATTACTAATGCTAGAGTTGTCCAGCAGAGGGCTATTTGAGTTGGGCTCAGTCTGTGGTCGCTGGGCCCGTGGGCTCACCTGCTTGTTGGCCTTGAGCACAGTCCTGAGGGTGGCAATCTGCTCCCTCTTGGTGCTGAGCAGGGACTTGAGCTTAAGGATCTCCTCCATGCACGCTTCCTTGTCCTTGTCAGGCACGGCCGACAGCTCCAGGGACGCCACCCTCTGGCGGGAAAGCTCGGTGGTGCGGTCCACGGCCTGCTGCAGGTGGCGGATCTGGTCTCGGATGATTGCCACCAGGTTATAGATGTCCATGGGCTCCTTGCGGGTGTCATCGGCGGCGGCGATGATGGTGGTGGTTGCGGTGGCGGGGGGTGGTGGGGAGGCGAGCGCATCTCTGCCGTTGGGGACCTGGCCTGGGCCGGCTTTGCCTTCCTTGTAGAAGTCCAGCATGACGCGCTGGGGGGTCTCGTTGTTGCACATGCAGACGTGGTGGTAGAGGTTGGCCAGCTCCTCGCTGAAGGCCACCAGCTCATCCTGAGCGACGCTCAGGCTGCCCTGGGACTCGCCTGCTGCCGCTGAGGTCTCCCGCAGCTCCTTCTCCAGACGCGAAACCCGCTCCCGCCCCTCACGGCTCACGCTCTCCAGAGAGGCCAGCTGACTGCTCAGATCACGCACCTACAACACACACACAAATCTGCTTTTCTAGAGACCATATACATTTGAGTTTGGAATATAAATGCAAAGACAACAAGGAGGGGCATATTGAGCAGAAATCTCCCAAAGGTCTATCCCTAAAGGTCTATCTGTCCCCTTGGCTTTTTAGACTGACCTGACACTAATTTTCTTTCAGATGTTTGTTCTAATTTAAATAGAACTCCTAAGACAATGCAGAGGGCTGCAGTGTGTCCTGCGGGGCCGGGGCTCCTATACGCACCTGGGCCTCCAGCCGCTGGCGCTCCTGCTGGTACTGAGTGGTCTGCTCCTGCTGCTCCTCCTTCAGGCCCTTCAGCTCGGCTCGCAGCTCGCCCGCCTCGCTCACCGCCACCTCGTACTTGCAGCGCAGGATCTCTGGTCCGTTGATGTCCAGCTCGTAGTAATCGCCGTCGCCGTCCTCGCGGCTGTCCCGCTCTCGCTCGCTGTCCAGGGCCGAGTGGCGCTCCTTGCTAGCTTGCAGGCGCCGCATGGCGCCCAGGTCTTGGGTGAGACGGCCGTTGGCCTCCTGCTGCTCGGCCAGAGCTCCGCGTGCCTGCTCCAGCTGCTTCTGGCTGTCCTGCAGGGTGGCCAGCAGAGCCACTTTCTCACGCTCCACCTACAAAACCCCCAGCATTACAGACCATTAGCATTACAGAACATGTCCACAACATCACTGCTTGCAATTCTATCACAACATGGGTGGGCTGTCGACTGTGTTGTTAATTAACCTGAGTATGCAAATCTTTTTTAGCTATTTTTATTGACACTTCTCTTGTACTTCTATCAATGCTAATAGGCTTAAGCTATGTTAACATTTAGCCTAAGATATTTCTTCACAACAATGTTTTTTTATTGTTATCTGAACGTCATGTAGGACAAGTAGACATGTAGGTACAATAAACAAAACACATGAACAAATAGAAGGGGACAGACAAACAAAAATTGAAAGGGGGAAGAGGAATCAAGCTTGTTGTTGTTGCGAGACTAAATCAAGCCCAAGGCTACTAGAACACAGGCCTCTGTGACAGGTGCTCACCTGAAGCAGCTGCTGTTTGAGTTTCTGGATCTCAGAGATGTTGAGCTCACTCAGCAGGTCATCCACCAGGCTGGGGGCTGGACGGAAGTTGTCAGACTTCTTGGGCGTAGACGCGCGGTTGTCCAGGGTGTGCGCTTCGGTCATCTTGGCCAAGCCGTTCTCAAAGCTGCGGATGACATCGTCGTCGTTATTGGGCTCGTCGGCGTTGAGCTTGAGGCCGTCCAATGAGACGGCGAGCAGCGAGTCGCCCAGCGTCATGTGCTGCGTCAGCTCCTTGCGCAGGGCGGCCTTCTGCTCGCGCTCCGTCTTGAGTGTCTCCAGGGCCTCGGCCAGCTGCCGCTCACAGATCTCCCGCAGGCGCAGCGCCTCCTCCAGCTGACTGTTCAGGTACTGGCCCTCCTCCTCAAGCCTCCGCAACTCATGCTTCACCCCCTCAAACTCCACCTGCAGCCCAGCAACAGCCAGCACAGGTCAGTGGCACCGGAGTTAGCACAGTGACCGACACATTCATCAAGTTACCAGACTGAGGCTCCAGGTTAACTGGACTCTGAGCCATTGCTTTCCTTCTAGATCCGAGTGACTCACCTGGCCTTGCTTGAGCAGAGACACCTGTTTCTGGAGGGTGATGTTCTCCTCCTCGAGCTCGGTGTAGTCCTGCAGCAGCCGGGACTCGCGGATTTTATACTCTCTGACGTCATCGCGAAGACGAGCCCTCTGCAGCTCCACCATCTCATTACTCTGCAGACAGACAGCTTAAATCAGTGTGCGGAAAGTGCAGTTCACCTTTCACTGAAACAAACACAAGGCCTCTGTTGGTCTACATGATTCCTAATGTTTGAGGATGTGATGATTTGACATGTTTTGTTGATTTCTTTTTCTGTATGCTTCATTAGCATGCTTGGGATAAAGCCTGTCATGTTAACACCATGTGATTAGCTGGACACAGTAATTGTGCTGGACAGGGAGTCAGTTTACTACCCTGAAGCTCCTGGACAAACCTTGTGTATTTCATAAACAGGTCCCAAAACCAAAGGAGTAAATGATGATGATAATGATAATGATTCTCAAATCTAGTCTCTCAATGCTTTACAACATTTCAGTTGGGTATTTTACTAGCCTTAGTTTTGGGACGACACGCTAGCCCGACACAGCTTACACAATTATGCTGCATGAAGCATATTTAATGGGATTTTCATGGAATATGGTTTTATCAGAGATTAAGAGGCACCCTTAGACCTTCTAAATTTATAGGAACAATTGACTAATTGTGTCTTGCACAACCTAGTCTTCTGTGTCTATAAATGTCATCAGCAATGACTCAGTGCAGATGGAGATGACTTATGGCAGTGATCTCTCCACGGGACACCACCACTAACATTTCCTCTTAACACTGATTCCTCTTTTTGAACAGTAATAAATAGAAAACTAAAATGTTCACACAAGTTCAATTTCATCCTGTTCACTGCCTTATATGGATAGGATCAAAATATCAATCTTGAGCTGCAGCCCTCAGAAATCTAGTCAGATACCTGAATGTGAAGGGAGGCGTCACTCACTTACAGAGATGTATTTCAATCTATTTTCTTTTGGTATGTATGGCACAATAATACATTTTACAAATAATAATAATAAGCAAGTAATTTAAAACACAGAATTCTTTAAACATTCATGGTTGACATCATGAGGATACAATGATTCATTCAGTGTGCTTCTTTGGATGGCTTATGGTGCTATATTAGTACAGTTTCAGAGGATGCTACATATTTTTAATTAAGCTACATTCCAGACAGCGATTTCTGACTGAAAACTGTGTCCTGACTTGGAGGGTAAGATTTCCAACCTTCTACTAAAAATCAGCACAACAGAAAGTTGGGTGTCAGGGTGGGAGTTCCTTCTTCTAAACACTGGGTAAACCTGTGCTCTGTCTAGAATGCAGCATAACAGCTACGATGTTTAATAATTAACAATCTGTATATTGAACATCAGGTGTATATCAAAACCGCAGTCATGACAGAGAATTCCCATGGTTCTGTTTTCCCCACCTCCCGGAGCTCCAGGGCCATGCTGGCCAGCCTCTCATTCTCGGCACGGGTGTTGCTCAAGTCATTCTTGGTCTGCCTCAACTCGTTCTGCAACTCTTGGACACGCTGCTCGTAGTACGCCTCCTTGGAAGCCGACTCCAAGATCAGCGACTCCTCGCGGCTTTCCCCGTCCGCTGCCACCTTCCTGTGGGCCGAGTAGGCTTGTCCAAAGGCCTGGGAGAGAGCAAAGCAGGACTACTGAGAACAATACAAGCCTTTCTGACATGGGCCATTATGTGTGGAGGGCAGCTAGGCACTGATAATAATGGAAAGGAAACAGGCTATGGTGTATAGAAAAGTTTTTCATATGGGTGAGAAGATAAGACTGGTGAACTGATATTTCTGACCTGATACAAGAGCTAAACAGTAAAAAAAAAAAAATGAACCATGTGCAAAGTGTAATTCAAACATGTGACCTGCATGTTATAGCTTACTCAAAACACAATCAGGTTAGTGAAGTCACAAAGTCTGACAAAAGTTGAGACCCAGTCCAACATGGGTCTTTCTCCTCCCATTCCATCACCTAGTCTACTTCTTTGGCTTTGTGTCCCTCAACGGTTAGCTTAAGTTTGTGAATAGGCCACAGACAGCGACACAAATAGCCTGACATGCGGTGCTCTTTCCTGTCTTTGTCCGTCTCCAGTCCTTCCTTTACAAGTGAACAATTACAATTGAACCAGATTCTTGAATAACAATGAAGCTTCTATTTATCAAGACACTGAAAATCCTTTTTACCAACTTGTCTGCATTCAGCAGGAAATACAAGTATCACCATGTCCATGACCAGTTCTGTATTTCAACTGCTCTAAGATGAGCCACCTAATATTCAACAAAGCACATGCTTGATCATTGGGCTACTTTCCCAGTAGGCTTAGTTATGGGACAGAAACCTGTGGCTTGTCTAACAGCAAATGCTAGCATTAGGGAAAAAATACTGCCAAATGTTGGCTAATTAGTAATATAATAATCTAAAATCTGGTTCAACAGCTTCTGTTGGGCCAAAGAATTTGAATGTAGCAGTGTGGTGTTTCATGGGGTTAATTGAGAGATGGTCCATAGGTCCAAAAGACCTTGAGTCCTGGCCATGTGAATACACAGGGAGGGCTTGGCTAAATCATAGGAAACACAATTAGGCTATCACACACACTAATCCATGCGATTACAAAGACTCTAATAATATAGCAGGTCAGACAGACAAAGGAAAAGCATGAGGGAGCATGGACATCAGCCATGGATTTAAGAAGGCCAAAAACACTAGTCTAATTATCATCCTATTCTCGTAACCCAAAATTTGCATTTGGACACTGGCTTTAGCAAAGTGAACGATGCTAAGACTTTGCATTAATACATTTAATTCCATTGAGCACAGAATACAAGGCCGACTACTTGAGGATAAGATAAAAGAGGAAAAAAAGGTCAGACAAACGGCGAGCAGCCCACCCAATAAGAGCATGGCCACCTCGGAGAGTTATTGGCACAGACCGTCGGCGTGGCCTGAGCCGGGGTTGATCCCTGAGCACTGCTGGCCGGCCAGCTGCTCTAGTGCCTTTACTCTGGCCCACCGCCATATGGGCCATCTTGGTTGCCATGACATCACACCTCCTCCTAAACCTGAGCCGGATTCCGTCCATCCCAGATCCTCTGGCTACGGCCTTCCCAGCTGTCCCCTGGTTCTTACAAGATGCCCAAAGGCTTCTCTGACAACCCCACAAAGATCAGCAATCATCCCTTCATACATGAGAGTCCAGCACCACAAACATCATGGCTGAGGAAAGCTCCAGCCTATATTATGCACATATGGCAAACACAACATAACTGAAACCACTGATAAACCCTGTACATACACCATCATTGAGAGCTCCTCAATCCTAACCCTGTACTTTCTTCAATATGTGAGCTCTTTTGGTCAAGTACAACAGTTGCAAAGCAGGTATGTGGGTATTTGCCCATTGGCTGAACTTGGGCATTTTTGGCCTTGACAATGGGCATTACTAAAGACAGTGTCAACACTACCACCTGAGCTGGAGAGGTTCAAGCATTTTTAGTGCTAAAGCTCAGTCCCTTTGTCTATATCAGTGCTTAAAAGGCATAGGCACAGCTGTTTGATATGAACTGTCTATGGCTAACTTAGAGAATGCTGCTACTCAAGAGCCACCAAAAAAATAAGTCAACTTATCCTCCAGCACTCCAGCACCCAGCACTGCTATGCTATACATCAGAGATTTCTTAAGCAGTGGTGGATGAATGATGAGCCATCACTCATGTGGCACAATTGTGAATGGCCTCCGAGGTGGCAAACCGCATCTGCCTAAATCAACTTAGTAGTTGCACAAGATGTGACCTCAGAGCTTCCAGTGCATGGCTCCCATGATGACCCTTAAGAATGCAATCCTGTAAACAATCAAACACAAACAAGAGCACAGCAGTGCCAATGCACACAATGGGAAAGGCCAGAGCTCAGCCACACACACACTCACTCACTCATCCCTGCATGCTCCCACACTCAACAACAGCACAAGCTAAAGAATGCCCCCTTGTACATCACCTATATCAAATCAAACTTCACTTCACTTCATTCATGAAATAACATTGAAGCAACACTAGTACCAATTTATTATATTAATGCTGAGTGAATGTGGTGATGTCAAGAAAAATGAGGCTAGTTAGGCTACAAGCCATTCAGGCAATACAAGAAACTCATATTGATGTTAAATTTACATATCCAAAGTGACTTACAAAAAGAGGACTAACTTTTAAAATTGGGCTCGATTATGACTATGATAAATAATTCAAATGTTTCCTCAAAAGATACATAGGCATAGCCTCAGTCCTGCTGATATCTATGCTACATTTGCATCATTTGCATTATGCTATAGCTATCTTTCAACACTCTAGGATAGGATGTACCCTGAGGCAGATTTGGTGCCCCCAAAGTTATGCACATCTACCAGACCTGTACTGAAGTTCCTTCAGCCTTTTTCATCCTCACAGCTTTATTGAATAACCAGTCTGAGAGCACAATAACAAAGCCACATCTGAAAACTCTGCTAAATTTAACTGCCAAAGAACCCAGTTAGAGCAATATCCATGTAAGTTGTATAGCATCCGGATGTTTGACTACATAACACCACCGAGCTGTGGCTTTGGGATTTTACTAGACGTGCCCAAAACTTATAAATGCATTTACCAATCTGACCACTGTTCTTCGTATCTGGCAAAACTATCCTGATTCAGGGACTGCATGCTTCCAGTCACTTCTTTCATTTCTCTTGTGGCAAAATAACTGTTATATTACCATGGCTCTGGACGCAAGGCATTAGAGCAAGATTGGGTTTGCATACAATGTGGTTTTATTAAAGAAAAATACCAACATCTGGAGACTAACAGCTCTCTGTCTGAAACATACCATAATAGCATCAAAAACAATCTACAAAATATGTATTAGTTGCACAAAATGCTAGGCCTATCTTCTCAAATAATAGGTCTGTTGATAGTAGGCTAATAATATTACTTAGGCCTTTTCTGGGCACTTACATTTGTGGAAGATTCCCTTCGGTGAATTAAGTTTTTGTAAGTTTCTGAGTTGCCAGCAACAAAATACATTTTTATTGGACCCTTGATGTCTGAAGCAGCTGCAACTCCTGTGGAGAGGAGGCTGCAACCAGAGCTCTGTTCCTGTGCTAAGTGTTAGCTTTAGGACAGAGTTCCACCCTCCTCCCACCCTAACATTCCCAACAGACAAGTTCAAATGCCACTCCTCTACACAGCAACTGATGCTTTGCGCAGATGTGCAGCAACTTCCTGCTTGCATGAAATCACATCAGTGAAAACTGCTTTAGGGCTACTATGACCATGACTGAGATTAGCACGGTTTCACTGGAGCATCTTTACTGGTGCCAAAGCACTTACTCCAGTCCAGTCCAATTCTTTGAAGGGAGCAAGTGAGTGGGGCTGAGGGGATTAGTCACCACCTTTGTCCACTTGTCTGATCCCATGTCTGAGCCCATGTCCTGCTGGGATGTGTTTAGTGAGTTTGAGTTTGTCCAGGGAACCCTTGGTCACGAACAAGCTATCTGTATATGGGTGACAAATTAATGTAAACTACTACAAAACAAAACCTGAGGCAGTTTTAGCATCAAATCATTGCACCACGTTACCACCTGTTAACAACTTGGCTATTCTTTTACTTACAATTTTTACTTTTTAAAAATGCACTGTAGAGCCAACAACTGTTAGGGCACCACAGAAACACACTTTGCTCCCATTCAGCCTAACTGTCCAGGCCTGGTTCATTGTTTAGGGCTTCTAGGTCATCTTTCAGAAATGTAGATTTCTGAAGTTCTGTGTAATCTATCAAGAGACAATATCACAGAATCTTAATAATCCTAATTGTAAGGTCTCAAATTTCCTAAAACGCTCAAACTCCCCTAACTTTCCCACTTCTGGAATTGGGGGTATTAACATGGGTTTTTACATTTCACCACAGCTTCATTGTTTGTATATGATGACTGAGGAAACTTTAACAAAGAAAATGTGTTTGATAATAGTGCATTAACATCCTGTTTGATTTGAAATACATTCCCCAGAATCCTCTACTACCTTACACAGGCGTTCATTCTTGGGCACGCTTCCAGACTGAGCATCTTTTTTTAGAGTGACAACCACAGATCCTCTTACTGGGGGATTTGCCTCTCTATTTAGTACCATTAAGAACTGATGAGTTTGGAGCCCCCAAACAGACAACCCCAGAAAATCTAGCCTATTGCTAGGGGGTCTTTTACCATAGCCCAGGCTTTAAGAACAACACAAGAAAGGGGGAGAAAGTAGGTGTGAGAAAGTCACAGGCTCTATAGGTCAAACATACCAGTAGTTGCTCTCCTGCATATTTGTGCTATGAACAACTCACCTAGTGGCGCCAAATTCAAATTTGCTGAACACTGAACTGTTTGTTCAGCACCATCCAAGGCCCGAGAGCTGAAGGTCATAAAAAATGGCGCATGCATCAAATCAGGTGACCTAATCACTTCAGCAACTAAAGTGGAGTGGCCAAAAACAAAGGAGGCATACTTGAATCCTCTGGAATTGTCCAAGTGTCTGTTAAAAATCTTAAGTGCTTTGACAAAGTACTTTGACTTTGACCAATATTTTATTCATTTTGACAGGCCTATCAATGAATATGTTGACTCATCTCCTCACATGTGGCTTTAATGATGGGTTTAGTGAAGAACTGTTCAGAGATGTGCACCATTTACAAGCTGGACCAAAACAATATGTTCTGCACCAAGTATCAAAAGGTTTCAACTTAGCCAGAGATATTTATATGGGTATACAGCCCGAATTTTGGCAAAAAAAAAGTTCCCAAATGCATACACTGTAACCATGACAATACTCCTGGTTTACTTCTCCAAGTAGGCAAACACTGAAGTCATAGCTGACATACCTTCTCTGCTGTTTTTATTTCTACGCAGCACGTCTCTGGCCATGATTGCTGACATGTGATACGTTCTGTAAGCCTGCTTCTGTGCCTCAGTTCCACATAAGGGCGGTAGAAATGTCTTACCTATACATGGTTTCTTACATGATCCTGCAATTGTCACTGCAACAATTGGTGTTACAATGTATGCAACATACTACGATTTTAAAATGTTATATTGCAAATAACTTCCAAAACTGACTACTTAGTCATATTGATACATTTGAAACATTGATAGTTCAAGCAAAACATGGATGCTGCCGAAAGCAAAGTAAATTATAAAAGTAATACGATTCTTGCGGACTGCCTTTAAAAATGATTTTGAACCTTCCAAGTATAACTTCAACAACGACGAGTCATCACCCACAATTTGACCACGTTACCAGAATATAGCTAATATATAGACTTTCCATAAGCATAAGATAATGTGGAGTTCTTCAGCATTTCTAAAATACAACAGCATACCAGTTGCAATAGCCATGTAGGGCCACTGAGCATAATAGCCATTTTACTGTCTTTCTTCTGTCGACTAGCTTGCGAACGGCTAATTCCATGGAATTTGGTCACACTTTACATTCTCACCAGAATATCTCATTTGAACACTCCCTGTTCCATGAAAGGAGACAATTTTAAGACTTCACTAAACCTCTGAAAGTACACGATCGTAACATTAACGAGAATACCACAATAGAAAACAAACAATGGACGTTTCAGTGCAATGTTGTTGCCAGCTAACGTTAGGCCAAACCATTGGTGACGGCCTCTTGACAGAATAAGCAACTCTGCCGCAAAGTAACGTTAGGCCTAGCAATAACCGTAACGTTAGCCAATCGATTCGGCTAGTCAATGCGCAGCTAACAAAAATGAGTATCACAGATGGGCTGCATCAAAGTAACATTATCCTTGCTTATCTTACCTCTTTGAGCTGGTCAAGTTCTTGTCGAACGGACTCGTAATCGCTTTCCAGGTCGTCATATCGCTGTTTAAGCTGCTGCTTCTCCTCAAGAACGACAAGGCCATACTCCGCAGCTTGGATTTTCTCGCGGGTCGTTTCGCTCAGTTCCCTGGACAAACGCTCGATTTCTGCCCGGAGCCACTGCGGCCCGGACTCCATGACTAGCTTCGCCTCGGGGAATTCCTCCTCATCTCCAGACATCTTGGCCGGCCGGCAGACAGCTGACACGATAACGGACCCTGCCCGTTATTGTAGTGCATTAACACCACCAGTCTTTTCTGAAGCCGAATCTCATAGTTGCTCTCGGTGAAATCCCGGTTCTTCCTTTTGAATCTGGTCCGCCGCGTTGTTTTGCATATACTTCTGAGATAATAGACTCGTTTTTCTAGCTTTGCTTCATTTTTTCCTCCACTACCCCTTACAGTCACTTTCCGCTCGGAAGGGGGGGGACTCAAAGCTGAGCTCATCCATCTGGAAAGACGCAGTACTCAAAGACGACTATGAGGATTCCTGGGAGTTACAGTGCTTCGTGCAAGGACGCTGAGCAAAACGGATGAACGAATTTGAAACCACGACTACTACTCCCGTGATGCATTGCTGGTTGTAGACGAATACACATATCCCTGGCTGTCTCAGTCCTGGACAACGTCATCCTCCTTGCTATGCGGCTTGTTGACCGCTGGGATGGAAACAAAATGGGAATCGAGACGTACTAGGTCTCTAGTGCCATCTTTTGGCTATAATAATAACCCATGACATGTCAGCAAGTGTGCATTGCGGATAATATGGCCTAGGTAGTAAAATACCGACACATTCTGCATACCTCTGAATATCTTATAGCTGGTTAACTGAATCCTTATTCCTGTGTAGAGAGACCTTGTCATAAAAAGAATACATCAAATATAGCCTGTTGTTGCAGGATTTTTATATGTGCCTTCCACCTTGGGCCTAAACATTGAAGACACCAACCAAATCAGAAGCTCTCATTGGTAGATCTCAACAAAATCTCTACCTGGCATGTCCCCACAAAGCCCTTTGAAAGGAGATAAGAAACCCAGTGATAGGGGTTTCTGCACTTATATTTTCTGCACTTCACTTGAAGTCTTCACATTTAAGCATATTTGGGATTACCACTGTAGACGATGACAAACAAGATTTATACAATGCCGCCACAACACAACACAATGAGCAATATGCAGTCTGAATTTTATTTCCTTCATTCTTTATGAATCACTAGAACTGGGTCAGAGTCAAAAAGACACCAGTGTCATGATGCCTCTATAGCCTATTCTCTCCATTCTTTTTATTAGCTCATCATTTTTTAAAATTTATCCTAGACCTACACCACTGGTCATTTAACATGGAAGGTCAATGCTATAAACTACTACACTTTTGAAAAGGACTGGAATTCCCCTCAAAACACACGAAGATGTATGGAAAACAAACAAAGTAGTCCCTGCTTTTTCTCCATTCATGTTGAACTCCAGTATCATAAACTAGGATCTTCAAGAATCAATGAATTTTAATAATGGTTAGGGCATGCCAGCAGAGGTCAATTTGTAACTTTATTTTGGGTACATTTTCAGGCTGACATTTTTGTTTAAAAACACTATGCAGCCTAATGAGTTGACCTTCAAACTGGTTTTACATGTTTGACTTCTGCTACAATGGTTTGCATGCGGAGACATTTTTCTCACGGTCCCAGTATATCAGACATTTCACATTAATGATGTCTTTCCAGATATGCAAGCTGCCCATGCTTGCTTTGGTCTGCCCTAATAACAGGTTGGATAGTTCCTCTCTTCTGTAACCCAGAGGATACATAATTTCTGAGAAGAACAATAGATTTTGATGTGTAACCACAGGACAGTTTTTCTACTTTGCTGCATCTATCTTCTGCTCAAATAAAACAGCAGGATTTTAGGATCTTGTCTGAAATAGGATTTCTATTTTGCATGGTACAGAGTTTTAGCAAATAAATCACTCTATGTTCATAGACAATGGTTACGGTTAGCTCTACTGAGTTCATACATTGATTTTTATCACAGAAACACATTTGTTCAATATCATCTCAGGCCCCAATGATCCAGTATTGCTTTTCAGCACTGTCCCTTGTTTACAGTAATTTCGAGAGGCATCAAGAGCAAAAACTGTACTCCACTACGCAGCTCACAACCTCTCCTGTGCCACTTGCCCACTGTCCTACACTACGGTCCTGCACACCTGCCACACCTGAACAGTAGGCAAGTCACAAGGCACTGAGCAAGTACAGTGGGACTGCAAGTTGTGTGGGGCAGTGCACAGGACAGTGGGCAAATGGCACAAGATAAATGGTGAGTGGCACAGGAAAGTCCATCAGAAAGTGAGTGAGTGGAGTGAGCCACTGTACATCATAGTTATTGATCCTACTGCTGGCCTTACAATTGAACTTAATGGGCCCTTCATTATGCCAGCACACCATTATTATTTTCCATTAAATTCAAATATTATGTTTCATACCGTGCACTTAAATTGTGAACATATAGGCCTAGACCAATGAATGACCGAAATAACAACAATGATAATTATAAACGATCAATTAGAACTGTAAAAAAATGATAAAATAAAAATATATATATTTTTTTTACTTTCACTCCTTGCCTTCCTGGACAGTCCGTATAGGCCTATTATCACTGACTGGAACTGGTTTGTCGAAGGGACTTCCTTGTATTGGCCATAAACTTTTTGCGCGTTCTTCGACGTAATGCACTGGCTCCGAACTAACCTAAGGTAAATAAGACAGTGGCCCTTCCCGAAATAGGCTACAACCTCTTCTCCCGATCCACTTCGAATCTGTTTGCACGTTCACGTAGAGCGTTTTTATTATTCTTATATATGATATGATTATTTGATTATTACTCTGACGTAAATTTCCTTTTCCTTAGAGGGCATCGCAGTGGTTGGCGCTGTGATCCTATCCTTCGTGACAGTACCCTCTGAAGCGAGTATCACTATAAAACGCGTTCACTCTGTAACGGAGGGGGAGTTATTTAAGACTGGTGTCGGAAGGACTAGGGTCATAGCACCTTTCGTATTTTACATGCGGTTAATACAAGAGAAATGTTGATGAACCTCTACAATCATTGTAAGTTTGCTTGAGCCTTCATTAAAGTGAAACAGAAACTGGTTGAAGTTTTGTATAGCCTACTGTTACACTGTTGTCTGCCTTTCGTCTGAAGTGTTATGGTAACTTTTTGTCTTTTTTTTTGAAAGACAAATTCCATCATTTTTTCTCCTTTTGTTTTGGATTGGGATGTGGACTGGTTGGCTTCAGGCCATACCATAGTGAGTAACTTACCTCTTATTAATTAACCTGTGAATAGCCTCTGTCACACATAGGATTTTACTACAAATTAATAAAAATTTTCAGTGAAATTTGACGTCTAAGCCAGATAATGCTCTTTTAACTTTGTTAACTCAACTTGATTTTATGATTGTCTTGGCAGGTTTAGTGATGCCATCTTTCCTGGCTGCATTTTTCACCATTGCTTTTGAAATAGTCGGCATATGTTTTGGTAAGATGGTTCTGTTCTGACACATTCAAAAATTGCACATAGCTGATCATACATTTTTAATATCTTGGTGTCTAATTAGTTACGAGAACCATAGGTGAGCTTTACAAGAACAGTCAGGGGTAGACTACCTTACTCATGATAATTGACATCTCAATTGTCCTACTTCACAGGACTGCCTCCTCATACAAGGAAATGCAAGGGTTCACCATACAAAAGGAAAGGTAAGCCAAAGACACTCCACCACCACTCCCATTGTACTCCTGGTCCATGTGCTGGATCTCAGCCTCCACTCCTTGACTGATTTGTTTCACCAGATGTGTACTGGGGACTTTGTACTGCTGTACCTATGGCTCTATTCTACCTTGAGACTTATCACTGTAAGTGTCACAAGTCCTGTGTTCAACTGATTCATTGGTCAGTAGTTGTCTTCATACATATTGTCATGTAATGTAACCTTATTGCTCTTCTCCTTATATTAGTCTGCACTCTCTCCTATGGCTGTGGCCTGATTGTATTTTCAGTTCGAGGAGAAATACGGAAATGCAAATCCCTGTGGTGAGACATCATAATATCACATAGTAGAACGTAATAAATTATTCAGTACATGTCTTTATTACTCAAACTGGGAGAGTTATATTAGAAATGTTTCATCAAATGTTTTTGTATATTTTACATTTAACTAATATTTTTATATTTGATATTTTGCTAATTTTGTGAGAGCTGCTGGAGACAGTAGTACAATAATATCTTGTGCTCTGGTGTCATTCATAGGAAAAAGCATAGGAGATATTATTAAATATACTCCCAGTGTACTGCTTCTCTCTGGTAAGATAAATACAATTAAAATAATCATCACACTGTAATTAAACCCTAGAAATTGAGTCATCCTCAATCTGTCATCTTCCTAGAGAAAAGTGTGTTCATGAAAAGTCCTGGGTCCTTTTCACCTCACGGATATGCATAATGAAGATCATGAGGATGAAGAAGAGTTGACTGTTACTACATTCAGGTTGAAATGTTCTATGGTTTAGATATGAAAAAAATGAATGAAAAAACGATAATGATAGTGATAGCATTGCTTTGGAAATAAGACAGGATCCTACTGATGGACTGGAATCGAAAAAACAAAGTGAGCATTTGACTGGAGAGCATTCCATATTACAATCTTTTCAAAAAACAATGTATGTTTGCTCATTGTTTTGAAATCTTCTCACAGATGTAAATTATGATACATAATATATTTGTAAAATATGTTAATGGCATTTCCAATGAATTTCATATATTATTACCAGCTGTGGTGTGACATATTGTGACCATAAAAAGTGTTGGTAAATGTCAGAAATCAGAGATTTAGATTCTCAGCAGTAGGCTACATTCAGGTTATCCCATCCAGCATTACATCACGTGTTACAAATGCACCAGCACACACTATACACAGCAAACATTCCAATTCAAATGCAGAGGGCTTTAATCAATGGCAAAAGATACATACACACTGTAGATAAAAAAGTAACAGAGGAGGTGTGCTTTAAGTTCACAATTCTGATGGTAGAGGACATGCTGTTGGCACTAGTCTGAGCCCCTCCCTCTCCACAACATCTCTACAACATCCCCAAACCT